>CM065923.1:6496500-6826500 GCA_033439105.1 Magallana nippona
AAATAAATTATTTTTTATGTTAAAATGTAGAATTGTATATAGATATATATTTACACACACAAAATGTCTAATTTTCATCTGAACACATAACAGATTGTCGCGAACCGGTCCGAATACAACCTTTCTTTTTATTTCGAAGAGTGCTTTCTTAATTGGAAAACAGCAACTTGATCCACCGGCCTCCGGGAAACACATAATCTACAAGTATCCTATTCTCGCATTCACAATTCTTTATAAAAAAAACACAAAAATCTTATTTTGTTAAAATCACATTCACACAATATTTAAAAAAAATCACATCGCACTATTACTTTACAAACCACAGCTCGCTGAGACAAAATTTATCTTTGGTTTACAGCTTTCTGAATAAAACTGAGTTTTGTTCCTGGTTCAGAGAAACACTTCACAGACTTGCCGTTGAGTGCGGAGCGTAGGTTTTGTAATAACCATTGTCCGAGAGAGGCATGGGGGTCGAGGACTCGGTCTTCGCCATCGGGGGCAAAGCCATCGAGTTATTATAACCTGCATACATATTGGGCATCTCATACATACTTTTCATGTCCATCTTTGCATTGTCTGTAATTAAACTGGTTATAGAGAATGGGTGATGAAATGAGTGAGGATTATATTGGCCATTGTTGTATGCCTGTGACAGGGGGTCGTGCTGTGGGTGGTGCCGCATCGACGGGGGCATCTCCTGATGCTGGGACGGAGGGGTGGTGGTGTTGTGTGTTGTGATGGGAATTTCCGGCTTCCTGTCCGGTTGTTCCTGGGCGTTGGCGAGGTCCTCCGGGCTGTGGGGTGGAGGAGATAAACTCTGATCACTGCGAGGAGAGTGAGGGTTTTCAATCACAGACCCGTCCTCGCTCTTTGACAAGGACTGTCGAATCATTTCTTTCTTCAGACACTTGAAGCGCTTCTGTCGCCGAAGGTAACATCCGTTCTCGAACATGTTTCCTGAGTCTGGGTGAAGGGTCCAGTAGCTTCCTTTACCGGGTCGGTCCGGGGTCCGCGGAACTTTCACAAAACAGTCATTGAAGGATAAACTGTGTCGGATAGAATTCTGCCATCTTTGTTGATTTTGTCGGTAAAAAGGGAACAAGTCCATGATAAACTGGTATATTTCGCTGAGAGTGCACATTTTGTTCGGAGACTGTTGGATAGCCATTGTGATCAGTGAGATGTAGGAGTAGGGGGGTTTGGCGTGGGTGTAGCTCCGTCGGTATGACTTGTCCCGGGCTCGGTTAATGGCCTGAGCTCGGTTATAACTTTCCATTCTCATCGGGTTTATGGGAGCTCCCATCCCATTCATCGGCATGCCACCCATGGAACTCATTCCATTCATGGGGGACATGGAATTCATTGAATTCATACCTGCGTGCATGCTGCCGGGATGCATTCCCATCCCGGGGGTCATTCCGAGATTGGTCATTCCCGGTGGGGTCATGGTGCCAGCCATGCCGCCCATGCTGGGTGGGGAGTAGTTATTGGTCATAGCCATGGACTGCATACTCATGCTCATGCTGCCGATTGAGTTCATGCTCGGGATGGATGTCATGGGATATCCCGAGGAACAGTTTGTGTCGTAGGCTCCTTTGGAGGTTAACATGGAGAGGTAATCCCCGGACTGGGGGCACTCCGTGCCCAAAGAGGGTTGTTTTTCATACATGATCCAATTGAAATTTTGTTTTCACTTTCGGGTGTAAATACACCGAAGGTTGTTTAACTGTGGTCCAATTCGTGGTATAACACTTCTGAAGTCTAAATGAAAATTATCGACAAACTATCTTGACCCAGGGTAAATATACCTGGGACATTGGAGGTATGAAGTAACGCCCACTTTATGCAAATTCACCGAGTCCCGTTCAACGATTACGAGGTATCACGAGAAGCTCCGCCCAATTATCGACCGGAAATGGAAGGTCTGTCCCCGTTTGATTGAGCGCTAGTGTCGATCACTTTACCTCTACAAACAAACCCCTTCTATTTAGACCCAAAGCAAATACCATTATGACGATATTGAGCTCAGTTTTCTCATTCAAAAACCTTGAAATATAAACAAAATTCTACTACAGATTCTACAACTTTCTTCTCGTTTTTTGGCCAACGGTTTTGGCTGTTTTTTTCTTTAGTTTCAGTTATTTGTAGACTTTTAGAAGTTTGCAAAATATCTCCTAATACGCAATGGCAGTTTATATTACAAGAAATACATTTTACCTTTCTGCTATTGATAAAAGAAATCTTTCTGACAAATCTTAAGAACGGTGGTATCAGGGTTTTTCATCTGAAGAACCCCGCACTTTACAGGGGTGAGAGAGACAGGGTCATAGAGTTGAATAAATGTATTGACGATGTTCTAATTCAAAATACTCGTTAGGTAAAACCTGAAAATGAAATCTGATTTTAGTGTAAGATATTGCTAAAACGTTGAATCCTTATACATGTTTGTGTAGGAGGCAATTTATTTTCACGGATGTTCGAGTGAGCAAATACTGCTGTACAATACTATTATAACAATAACTCTTATCAATTTGTTGTATTTATTTACCGAGTGTGTATTTTAAATTAATAAAAGTGTGAATGAAAATATGGAAGCTTATCACTGTATGCCAATATTTGAGTTTCTTTCTACTATAGGGTTATCAGTCACAGAATTTGTTTTCACTATCTCAAAATATTTACACCGTTTAATATTTACTCGTGGATACTGACATGTTAAATAACTATCGTATGATAACTGTATAAATGGCCGATCTTGTTTGGTAAATACTCCATGTTTGTCTAGCATTAAAAATACCGTCCCATCATCGCCGCAACAGATATGTTTTTGCACAATCTTCAGTGAAACCCACCATACAAGATTCCCCGTTTTGGATCATTTAGTTGAATTTAAATGGCAGGGAAAAGTGTCCGATTAGCGATAAGATATAATCCTGGGTACAATACGGGACCGTCTGAACGGCTTAATTATTCCCGCTATTTTAACTGATTTATTTCAATGATATTCTTCATAATCAAAGATCGATTAAGGAAGCGCTTCAGGGACGGATGGTAAAAGAAATTTGTAGTCTTATGTTCGCTGAGATTCCATTAATGTATTTCAAAATTTATTTCTTTATCAATCATTTATTTATTTATTTTGTTCGTTTATCATTTTGTTGTTTTTGGTGTTTTTTGCAGAAACACTCACTTTTTCTAATTTTGTTGATAAATATAAAAATAAGGCATTTGCATATAGAAGTTGTTTTTATTTTTATTTTCCATGTTAAAATCTTAATTTTTCATAATTTTTTTTTTATTTAATGAATAATTATCTCAGAGAGAAATTATGATCAAGAGCTTCCAAGACCACCCCACCCCCAAGAAAGAAGTAATAATACGAACCCCAAATATATGAGCTTTGGATATCATAGACATGTTTTGAATTTTTTTTTTTAAAAATCGATAATTTCTTTTTCAAATTAGTTACTTGATAGGCAGAATTACCCTTAATGTTCAGTGTACATTTTAAATGATCGAGGTCCTAAGTGTCAGCATATAGGCACGAGCCAGTTGTATCTGTAACCAAAATGGAGGATATATCAATACATCGAGGTTCTCCGAGCTTCTGTCAAATCACCGATGAAACTAAATGTATTTTTTATTTCATATACTCTAAAGCTGCTTAATCTCTTTGTGTTTTCTCTGTGTATTCACAGTATGTAAATTCGAATTCCTTTTTTTTTTTTTTTAAACCCTTTTCTTTTCATTGCCCCTTTAGTAAGCTTAGAAACGTTTTACTGTGTGTACCTCCGATGGTTATCTTATGTTACCCGTATACCACTATGAATAAATTGAACCGAACTGTAAGTGATACCTGTTTATAGAAAGGCATTCTAGCTAATTATTAACACTTTTAATTAACACACCTGTATCAAACCGTATAAAATTGTCGGGGGTCAATCTGAAGCCCCGTAACTCAATCAACAACCATAAAAGTCGGGGTCTCTATTCGATGTCTACCGAATATGGCCGCTTCCTGAACAAATCGCAGAATTTATGATGAAATAATTCCGACAAGCGAGTCGCTCTCGGTCCCAGTACGACTCATTGGCTGGGCTGTTTCGCTGATAGCCGATCCGTCTTATCATTTTATCTTGTCATTTTTTGTAGAGCACATTGAAAAATCGATGCAAATCGTCCACCGTCGTTGGTAATTAGTTTTCAATGTCGTACAGGTGTGGTCTCTTACATCGTTCTGATATTCGGTGTTTGATTGAATTAAGAGAAATCAAATTCTATTCGTAAAACGTCAAACTCTTGTCATTTTTCTCCTTTTCTTTCTTTTTTAGCTCATTTATCGCTCTTAAACGGAACACAGAACCTGTCAGAAATATCTGTTAAAGCGAACGAAGCAGCGATAGCGATTTGTTAGTGAAACTTGTGGTAACGTTATGCTGTCGGGGCGCTTTGTCAAACGCCAAATTGTAATCATTATTTTGATAAACCTTGAAAAGCCTTTTATTCCTCTTAATAGTTCGTTTCTTTATAAGGAGAAGGACATTCAAATGTCGAAATAGAGATGTATTTTTAATTGAAAGATAAAGTAGCTTTTTTGGTTGATTGTTGTATACACGCCACCTGGTGGGGAGCTGGAAGCATGCTGAGAGAAGAAACGGTCAAAGAACTACCGTAGCTTCAACTCAGGCCAGGATTTAGGAACTGACATTTCGTATCTTATCAATAGTGCTTCTTAAAACAACAAAAATAATAAGATTAACGATTCATCTATTTGATTATTTACACAATCCTTTCATTTTTTATTGGCGATTTTCGTCTTTCTATAGAAAATCAGTTAAAATATTTTTGCCATAAACACCTTCAATTTTTGGTCAAATGACAGTGCTCATAATTGTTTGTAAAAACAATGTCAACAAAGTTTTATGATTTCTGGATAGGCTTAAAGATAATAACTAATTTCTACATTTAGACTGTTAAACACCCCATTCTCAACCTGCTAATTAGAGCAACAACTTGACGCTTAAATTCTATTAACATATGTAACATTAGAATGTAAAATATCCCGAAGAAATGATTTCGATGTTTTTTCAAGATGTTGATTGAAAAGTTTTTCCAAACACAGCTTTATGGTTCTCTGGAGGATGTGGTAACGTGGGGAAGTCTATTTGACGCCTTTTTTCACTTAACGAAATCTGTTTTGTGCCATGTGTGACTCTGTTGTATGAAGACTTTAATCTTGTTGATAGAATTCAAATAAAACGAATTGGACTATATGTGTTTTCTCTATCATTATCAACATATTTCTGTAGATCTCTGTAGAATTAAACACCGCACGCACCAGCCCCAAAAGTGCGAGCAGAGCCCTTTGTTATCAAAATATCATTAATGTGGAGTACCGGCTTCCGATAAACATCACAGTTTTACCCGATTCATTTTTACCTGACCAAATTAATTACTGTAGGTTTTTAACTTGGCGCTTTTTTTATGGAAATACCTTTCTCATATTCTTATCTCCTGGGCCCACGTTTTGTACAATTAACGCCGATGTTACCAATAATATAACATAAAATAAAAAACCTCGAAATTTTAAAGGGAAATTTCCCTCGAGACCTTGCGGGAACGATGGTTAAACTTTGTTATTCTTTAATTCTACGATGTAATAATTATTGCATTAAATACAAAGAAATCCAATCAACGCTCTAAAGCATCGGGACACGAAAGGCGCTGTCTCCAGATAGAGGTTGAAAAGGGTGATCGAGAATAAACGTGATTCCTGCGATTTATATGAAGTTAAATTGCTGCTCGAATTGGTTTCCGTCATGAGATGTAATGGGGTAGATTGCTTCACAAATTCAGATAAATCCACGCCGTACTTTTAGTAGATTAATAAAAAAAAATACAGACCAATTTTTTGATTAGAATTCAAAACCATAGTCCAGAAAAAACAACAACGGGGATTGCAAATGACGTGTGTTAAACCATGATATGAGATGCTTCAGGAACCATATCATCATTTTGTAAAATTTATAATATTTGTCAGGACAAGATGACTCGTAATGGGCACCAAACTGACCAGAAACCGCTCGTCAGACCCACACACCTGGCAGGTGAATGAAGAGTCGACGACACACGGACGACTCGTCGTCTCTCCATCATTCCTTATCTCAAATTGTTGTTTCCATGGTGACCAGGTATCTGTATGTGAAACACCTGCAGAAGCAGACCTCTTCCTTACTTCCTGAAATAAGCACACGTTTCGATACCCGGAAACTTAGCTCTTCATTATCGATATAAACATTCAATATGTGCATATATTACATTTACATACTACATATACTCAAATATTTGTTTAAACAGGTGCTGTGTTTTATATTTGCCAGTAAACAAAATGGATAAGAGGTGGCCTGAAGCAAAAAGTTTACTTTTTAATTACATGCATTTGTCTCTAAAGTACAGAGGGGCAGAATTTCATCCGCCCCGCCTATTACATATAATGGTGTACTAAATTTGAATTTCCATGGGACATATACCCTGATATCTGATCTCTTTTGAAATACAATGTTTCAAAATAAATTGAATTGATTTCCTGAAGTATTAAACAGCATTTTTACATTTCAATTCAGCAACACAACGAAAGTGTTAGACTAATGTAGCAAAGTACACTTACAACAATGCCAAACTATATAACGTGGTTAAGTTGGAGAAAAAGCTGTAACAATTTGGAAGTCCGTGTTTTGAAGATAAACAGGAAGCTGGGAAGATTCCTGACGAACAGTTACAGCCTCAGGACTAAGGCCCATTTTAATTTCCGTCTTCTCCGCGTAAGCTTATCAAAATACAATAAATAAGTGGCGTAACGAACGTTTTCCTCGAAAGTTGTCAACACCTGGACCGTTGGGATTCGGCAGTAAGGGCAATCGCGGTGGCCTCTCCCGGAAATGGACCGCGCGTCGTATTGGTAAAGGTGATATCTAGCGACGGTCCCCACAAAATTCTCTATATTATCTATTAAATAACAGCGGCAATTGTTTTAATAAATCGACATATTTCAATCAATATTGCATACATTATTAATATCCGAAAATTCTACGAACTAATTATTTAACCAGAGGACGGATAAAAAAAACTCAAAGTTTTGAAAAATTAATGAGTTTTTCTTCATGTTTTGGCCTCAAAGCTTCAGTTACAGGATAAAGAAAATTTAATTTTTATATTAAACATATCAAATATATCCGTGACCTGACAATTTATCTCTAGCGTGAAATCGAGAAAGGTTTATTGAGGATTTTCTTAACCAACTCTATAACAAATAAGCAATATTTGCCAGATGATGTAAACAAACAATGGAAATAAAAGGTGCCAAATTTGATTCGATTGTTAAGTGGCCAGTTTTTTTACTCCGTTATCTGTGGTGTTAAAAATGAGCGGACTGACACACGCTGTCCTAAGTTAATGTCGCCCTGCCGGACAATGGCGAGGGGGGCAGCCGATCAACGCCCGCCCTTTGTTACAGGTAAAGCAGGTAAATATTATGCGATAGTGATGACACTCCAATTAATTGTGGTCCAATGTCAGGGATTTTCAGAGGGGTGTAAATGTTTGCGGAAAAGATTTTTGTTGACTTGCGATTGTTTGTTTATCATTTCGTTAAGGAGATGGACAGCCAAAACAGATCGTGTGTGGCTTGAAGCGAATAATATGAATTCTTTCTTACGCCTGAAGCAGAAAAATATCTCTTGTATTGGCGTTTTGTGTGATATTCAAGTTAATTATCGATACTGATTCTGTATATTTGAAATATGGCAGATGAATTGACTGTTAATTAGGATGTTATGCTTTTATTCTCTTTTCTTTTTAACTTTTCTTAGTTACATGTTTATCTATAATAGCAACTTTAAATGTAACTGTTGTAGTATATGTCGTGTATATATATAAAGGACATTTTACAGAATATTCAAATTAGGAAATAATTTCCTGCAACTCTCATTTTGATTATAATCTTATCTATAGTACAATTCATTTTATACGAATTTACATTCGCACTTTATATATTTATCAAATTGAATATAATGCGAAACATACGTAAACCAACAACTATAAATTTACATTAATTAATAATAAATGTTTAAGTAAAAAGTAACAATGTTTAAAATTCCAAGAAAGTGAATTGTATATAAATTTATTTTAATCAAAAGCAAATCAAATCACAGCAAGTAATTATAAACCTTCATGGAAAAAAGGTTTTAAAGGCTAAATTGTTAACACTTAAACAAACAAAGCGACAGGTTTTATTTTAATTTGAGTGTCATATTAGATCCATCAACGCACAGATGAATATCAATTATGGTTTCTGCCGAAAAGTGCTGATAATGAATTTCAAGCGACCAATATAAAACCATTTTGTATGAGGTTACAGCATCATTTATTCAACAAATCACACCTATGTGCATACGGGAAAAACGTAACATTTATTTCTCAAACATATCGCTATTAATTTTCTTTTGTTTCAAGATTGAAGAATTTAATATATGCAAAAGGGGAATATTTAGAATATACATGTAAATGAATCTGCAGGCATGTTCACGAAGCTATCTTAGGACTATGGTGCGTCTTTTTTAAAAGTACGTCTTAGAATGTGCCTAAGTCTTAAGTCTGCTTCTCGAATCTCCTATAAATTTAGGAACCACCATAACTTTGTCCTAACTTGAGGACATCAATTACCTTGTCCTAAGACCATCCCAAGGTTGTAAAATGACATTTTTGGGATATTGGGACATGGCAAATTAAATGAATTTATATTTTCTTCGCAAATACTGTCTCTATTTGGCGAAAGAAATTATTATTCACTTATTTTTAATATCTACACTAAGTAAGTTACATTCATTGTTTTGATTACTAGTATTGGCCAAAAAATAATTCAAGTGTCCTTGCTTAAAGAATAAATCTACATCGGTTTATGTAACCTATGCGTGATCATTCTCAAATTTTATAACTTCTCTCTGAAAAATAATTTTGAAAAAATTATTGAAAATGTTGATTAAACTGTATTTAGGTATTTTCGAGATAGATGACAATTTATTTCTTATTTAACCTGTGTGTGTATTCTATATATTGTAGAAAAAGGGAAATTGGTCGTGTGTGTATATGTAATGTTAAATTCTATGAAAAGCGCGTTACTTTTTTGACAAGAGTATCAAATGTTAATTTACACTTAAAGAATGCACATGTATTGTTTAATAGATTATTTGCTTGTAAGCCAAATGCTGTCCTTATACAAATTTTCTTTACACAAAATAGCGGTTATTGGGATTTTTGGTTTTTGTTTTGTTTGAACAAAATTGTTATCGGTCACTGAAATATATCTAAGTAAATGTATATTTTTAAAAATGTATGCAAGTTAAAATTACTGGTTTCAGGCATATCGTATTACCGATCGCGACACGTATGATTTTCTCTGCTGAAATGTTTAATGATTCATCCCTACAGAAGTCTATCAATTTTTACCTGTATGAATTGATGTGAAAAATAAGACTTATCTTAGTAGGTTAGGATGTCCTAACTTACGATGTTCCTACGTTACCGTCGAGCTACATCTTTTAAAAGACCTGTCCTAAGTTGATCTTAGGATGTTCCTAACTTTTTTTCCTAAGTCATATCTTAATTAGAAACACACTTAGGTCATATCTTAGGAAAGTTTCGTGAACATGCCTGCAGCTGTTAAACACGAGTTATAAAACATGCATGATAAAGTTTTGAAATTTGTGGCCATACAACAGGTGACAATTGATTCTTGTTTAAAATAAGTAAATTATTCAAATAGACCTGCTTATAAATACAAGTATGTTTGTTCAATAATTTAACAATTTTAATGATGTTCATTTCTATGTACTTTCAATTCTGAACTATTATACATGTACACACAGTTGTAGATTGTCATACATGGAACTTGTACATATATAAGAACCTCGTAAGTTGTTAGAACTTTTGTTGGAACCATTAATATACATGCATGTTTATGCAATAAAATTTGTTTAAACCAGACATGTAAGTCAATGGTTATATCGCAAACGCATAACTTTAATTTTTACTACATTTTCCTGGAAGAAAATGTTAGGATTTGATTAAGTTGAATGTCACGATTACATGGTCTACTAACAGCCCTATTTTAACAGGTTGATATCAGGTTTTGAACATGTCAGGTAAGGTATATTTCTGAAATCAAGCTATTTTAAATACATTGTTTTGTTCTATCTCTCACATGATATCATTTCTTGGTCTGTAAAACAGCTGGAAATGTATAAAGGAATCACAGCATTAAGCTTTATATTGTTTTGGATTCATGTGAGTCGTGGGTGAACAGTTCAATTTTAAACTTTTTCGTCAACTTTTTCCTGTCGCAGTGTTAATCTTTGAGCAACGACGATGATGAAAATGATGATGATGATGATGATGATGATGATGATGAACGGTTCCATGAGTACTGTTCAGAGCACTTATAACGTGACATCACAAGCAAAATCAAAATCAAAATTTCCCGAAATATTGGACATCTCCGATGTCGCAGAGTGGAGGGTATTAATAATTTCTTCGTATGGCCGCCCTCAACATTCATCTGGTCACGCGCCGCGAGGCCATGCTTTCAGTTAGAAAAGCCTATTCTTGGGCTTCTATCAACCTCAGCAACCGCTCGAAACCATTTCGTATTTTACATTTCTCTCTCCATCTTACCCTTAAACAGATGGGACGAGGGGCTAGGCGAGATTGAAGTGCATAAGAAGAAGTGAAAAAGTGGATTGAAGAATAGCTGTAGAGGCTAAAGTGATTATTTTAGAAGCACAAAAGAGAAATTAATGTTTCAGCCGTCCATCTGTATAAAATGATCGACAATAGAAACTCGTGTTTTATTCCGACTCTTAAAAGATTAACCGGGTCCCATTGTACCTTTATCACGGGGAAGGAATTCTAATTTATTTCTGGAAAACTGCACTATATTGTCCTTTTTGGCAAGTAAAACTCAACAAGAAAGGACGTTTTTCAGTGCACTTTGAGAAATTCTTTCACGAGTAGAGTGTGATGAAAACCCGCTCGCCCTCCTCTCATCACTTTACAAAAGATTTAACTCTCGAGTTGCAAATTACATGCCCCATTTGGCCAGGTGACAGGCTCAATACGGCTGCCCTTTGATAACTTTATAAAAGTCCTTGGGTTTAAGGTGTCGTTTATGAGATGGGAATCGGTTTGTTCAATTGAGCGAAAACATCGTCTTATATAGCGTAAAATTTGATGCGCTTCCAAACCAGCAAGCGGTAATACGATACACAAGAAAACCAATCGCCGCCCAAGTCCATTTGTCAAAAATGTACATCATTGAAATCTTTATTGTAACCAGTGTTAAAATGTTTCAAATCACATATATAACCTAATCAAATATACAATGTAAACATCAACTCTGATAAAGTTAATTTTCTAGATATTTTGTTTTGCATTTTATAAATTTTTTAATATTTTAATATTTTAAAATATTATGTTTTGGATTTTCTAGATCATCAGCAGATGTAACAATGTTTCAAACTTATAAGCTTTTGTCAGTTCCATCAAACCCGGATGCGTCCAATCCATCGGCACTGTGTCCTACTTTAAGTCATGCCGTCTTCAATTGTTGCGGCTAAACTTGTCATAGTAAGACAAGTGGACCCAAGTATAATCGATCAAAGAAAACAAAAAGGTTGCGTCGATCATGTATGGTTGAAAGTAAAATTAAAATTGATTTACAGAAGGCTTTGTTCATAAGATTGATTTCTCTTTATACAATTTCAATTTTTTAACTTCTGCCGAAAATTATACGCACATTTTTATAATTGTTTTAATTAGATAACGAGAGTGTAACTCTCTCCATGCAAGAGACAGTAACTTGTTTTGTAATCTGTGTATACATATCGGTAGAATGCTTATTAATTTCAGACCCATTTTCTAGATACCAAAGCTAACAGCAGGTTGCACAAGATCGACTTTTGTTACACCGGATACGAACAGTTTCTTTCCTCTATGGTTTCTTCTGTTTCTCACGCATAATCTGTGACATTTTCTCTGTGATATTCTCTAATATACGATATATACGACTCTACAAAATTACGCTTTAATGCCCGCTAGTGTATTTTAATAAATATCTTTTACAGATCGTGAAAGCTGGAAACTTAAGTAAATAATTAAATACGTTTAATAGAATCGAGGTGTTTTTTCTATTGCTCTTGGATTTTGAGTCGGTTTTGACGGCTCTGTCTGGTACAAGGTTTGATTGACACCGTCTTTGTATAGAAGCGTTAGTGCAGAAAATAACGGGGATATTTTATGTACAAAGTTTTTCAGAAACATATTTGCCAACAACTCGCGCGCAAAATAGTCGACAAACAAACTATGTTTGACTTGCTTCACAGGCGAGAACGTCTAGTCAATCAAGTGATGCCGAAAACCCACTTTGCTGTTATTACATTGTCGAGTTTTTGTCTGTGCAAATATTCAGGTTCATGGAATTGAATTCAACAAATTTACATGTCTGTAAAAAACGTCTTTAAGAAATGCCCATTGAGTCTGGCCGAGTGCTTTTTAAAATAACTTTACTTTTTATGTACTATCTTTTTTTAGGGGGCAATATTTTCTTTTGGAGACGCAAAAAACTTCATGTATACAAGAACCAATTATATATAATGTATACCTGTTTTTTATATCCATATTTGTACATGATTTATGAATATGTAATATAAGAGTCAAACATAACATATACATGTATATGCAATAAATACATAACAAAGGAAAAGGGCCATACCCGTTCTCTCTATATAATGAGATGGTGTAGAACAGCAAATTATCAAAGAATGTCAGAAAAAAATTGAGATTTAATTCAACCATTAGTATCTTTAGCAATGTCCCCCCCCCCTCCCCCCAAAGAGAAACCAAACATTCGGGACACTGCCATATTTTATACAACGCAAGGTACCAACTAGTTTTTCTCCGTTTTTATTTTTGTCGTACAATTTTGTAGCACAATATATTGGACAATAGAATGTATAAATACAAAATAGTGAAAAAAAAGTCTAGCCTCTGATCAAAAAAAATGTTCAATACAAAATTAACCAAATAAAACTGCAATACAGACTTGATTCTGAATTATATACATGCAATACTCTTGGACATGCACGTGCATGTCACTTGTTGCAATAAGATAACAACAAAACGATCAACTTAAAAAACCAAAACATTTTCCAAGATTTGTGTAACAGAATTCGTTTGTTATTTTACTTTCTTGATACAAAATTTAGTTTGTTTTCCTAATGAAAAACCCCATTCCAAAATGTTATTCAACTGTCGCACTCTGGTTTTTCAGGAATATTAATCAGCCACGGTCGTCTGAAACCAGAGATTGCAGAAAAGAATGGCGAAATCATGTAGATTGATGTTACCGGATTTAGCTCTGTGATCCGCTGCGCCAACAGAATTAATTTAAATAGTTCCTAATGGTAAAACTATCAAGAATGATCTTGACTTAATGCACATGATTTGTGGAAAATACGAAATGTCAGAATTAAAAAAGAACAAAACGTAAAATATTAGTATACTTGTTTATTATTAAAAATTTGTACATAGTCTAATCAAAATTCAAACATTAGAAAAAAGGTTTATTTCAAAAAGCATATACTGTATGCATATCTTAATAGACGAACAATGTGAAACGACAATTGCATATCATATTAAAAACAGAAATGGTTCTTTGTCAAATTCTAAAATACACATGAGATCTTTTTGTATGACTTTCGATTCCTTAGATATAAAAAAGGAAATTTATGTATGTATAGGACAAATTGTTTAACTGTGTGACATGAATAAGTATAATTTTAGTTAGTTCATTTGAGACGATCACATCGATGAAATTAAAAAAGAAATCAAATATAGCATTTATATAGCAGTTGTTCTTAGTATTAAAGATACAAAATCTGAATAGTTTTACAATTACCAATAGTTGATGTGTGTGGGTTTTTTTTAAAAGCAAATGATATTAAGATTCTGATTATTGTCTTCAAGGAAACATATAATAGGAAGTAAAATTCGTAACGATTTTGTGACGAAATAAGTGAACTTTTGTTATCAGAGTTGATGACTCCGGAGCATTGACACTCTCATGATCCAATACCCCGTTCCCTGATATTTGTGGGTCACCCCCTACCAAGAGAAGCTTCACAAAAAATCGGCCCAGAGTCCCCTCATCTTGTCATTATGTCACGTGACTTATTGAAACGTAAATTGATCCTTTCTTATGCAAAACAAAAGTAAATACCTTTGCAGCGTTTTATACATAAAATCTATGTGTATTTCTATGACCGATTCGTCTTGCAAACAGGAAAACCTTTCTATTGCTATATACGGTTTGTCCTTTAATCTACAATTCGTTGAGGCATTTCATATTTTTTCAATCTTAAGTTAGACTGTTCAAACAATGATTCTAAAAAAAACTGGTGAATCAAACTTTTAAGAATTTCTTTTAATTTATTGAAAAAAAATTTATTTTACCATAATAGGCTAAAAGATTTAGACTGTATGCTGCAGAATGCAATGATGCAATAAATGTTACAGAAAACTTCGGAAAGTCCGGACTGTGTCGTGTCCGGACTTAAATGTCGCAGTGTTTTTCCAAGACCTACAATAAATAATGCATACTTTTTCGCATTTCTCTAATTGCCAATTTTGATTTTACCTGAATTATATGGAGCTAAAAATTTACAATTTACCTGTTTTGGAATATAAGTCTGTTGCAAAAATCTTAAGAACCAATGCAAAGAAGGTTGTTTTTTGTGTAACGTGAGTCATGTGTCAATGGAGGAACTAATTACGTAGGGCAGCCACGTAGAACCATGCGTTTGCCATTGAAAAAGTATTTAAGTAAGGATTTCTAGTTCAAAAAATGAGTAAAACATGAAAGAAAAATTTCACCCAAGAGCTCATCAACAACCTTCTAAAGTAACGGGATGTTTTCAATTAGTTCCCGTAAATTACCCCAAAAATCAGGAATGACTTCCATCAAAAAAGAATTTTTTATCCAGAAACATGAAAGGGGTTTCTCCTAATTTGTATCTCGGCCTAATTTTAAAGTCCAATATGAAAATATGATATGTAATTACAGATCAGTGTTATATCAAAGAACTTTTCAAAGAAAGGGTCTCAGATATATTCATTTGCGGTAGGTCACAAGTGGAAATACCTCTTACAATTTATTTTAAAGTTTTTGTTCTCTGTTCTCTATATGTCCCCTAGCCCCTATATACCGTCTTGAACCTATTTATGACTTATCTTAACCATAGAATAAGTATTTTCATCATTTCTACAGCATATGTCTTTAAATACATTATGCTGAAACAAAAATAATAACTGACCTTTCACTGTTTGTCACGTGCATTCACTAGTTTCATAGCTTTAATAGACATATTTGTACGTTGAAGGATTAATGATTGGTTTATTCCCAAAAATGGCTTACACAAATCTGATAAATTGTATATTAAACGTAATTTTGATAAACTCCAGTAACTAAATAAATACATTTCTGTACATTAATTGTGAAATGTATTGTTAACTAGAGAATAAGAGATAAAAGATCTTTAACGATTCATTATTGTATTAGAAAAAATGTGTTCCTCGATATGAAAAAAAAATCCAAACTCTTTTATGATGAATGTGTATATAAATACGAGAATATTATATACATCTTTATGTTTAAAAACGAATAGTAAATATTGATAATGTACTGTTTTCTTGCATTTTGTCTTTCTATTATTTGAAAGGGGGTTGGTGTACAGTAGTTGTTATTCTTTTAGATGTACTTATTTGTTGTTAAGAATTTCATTAATATATACATGTACTTTCATTAAAAAAAAACCCCATTAAATTATATCCGAAACGTGGTGAGCTATTGTATGACATCTGAGTGATTTTATTTATACAGAGTTACCGAGGACCCAGTATAACGTACAATGTCTACATTCCTGCCAGGAAAGACAAGCAAAAATGTTGGCAGAAATACAACCATTTTCTAAAATGTTGTTCTTGTTTACACGGACAAACACGTGTACATGCAGGTCCGATGACACAAGTTTAAAAATTAATATTTTGTTTATTTAATATTTGGTATGATTGTATTAATTTTTTTTTTGATAACACACATCCAAATGCTAGTAATAAACTTCTCACTAATGTAATACCTACTTTAAAATTCATATGATTTATAAATCATTCTTTATTGATCTAAATCTGGCCACATACTTCAGGGAAATAAAATTGAGTTGATGGTACTTTAATTTGAATATGAATTCAGTCCTTTACGTTTTATTAAAATAAATTAAGCCAGAACATTTCCATTAAATCTAAACGAAATTAATAGATTAACAACTGATGCAAAATGTACTGTAGAAGAGCTGTTCATGTTTCGTACTTTGTAATTTTTCACATGAGTACAAGTAAATTTATTTTGTAAAAATATGAAGGGATTGGGTGCTATGAAGGAATGCATACTCAAATTTATTATTTTATTCTTGCCTGTTCAGAAAATTTTAAATTATATAAATATCCACCTCGACTTTATTCAATTTAGATTATTTTAGAATAATAAATTACATATTTATTATTCTAAAATAATCTAAATTAAATAATTTCGAGGTACACAAAAATGCAAGCTAATATTCAGAATTTACTTTACTAAATGGATATTTACATCATTTAAAATTGAATATTTATTGATAACAATAATCACGAGAAAAAAAATCGTTTGATGGTTGGACTTTTCTATAAATAAGAGCAAACTATTCGTAAGGAAACTAATTCATTATTTAAGTTATATCTTAAATGCAATACATAACTTAAAATAAACATGTATTTTTATAAAACTTTATTTTTCAAAAGAAAAAAACAAACAAACAACCCCCCCCCCCCCCCAAAAAAAAAAAAAATTAATAAAGCAAGTAATTTAGATGATCGTTTTAATATTTAAGTTTCTCTTTTTTTTATTTCATTCGAATTCATTTCAAGTAGTTTGACTTTTTTAATACAGCCTGATATTTATAACGTACATCTGTCTATGCTATATATTTTCAGTGAGCAAGGAGAAAAGTAGGATTTTATTTTTCAAACATTATCTTTGAATTGGTTTTTGAATGAATAACATGGTTTTCTTTATAAATAAATTCAGAAAATGAATAACTTTGCGTGAGATCTTTTGTTCTTTTGTATATAAGTGTAGATAATAACTAAACCTTTTCGATCCCTGCTAGAATTTACCGACATGAGAACTGGTAAATTGAATATAAAATTTTTAAGCTTTCGCTTTTTACGCTATAAATTAAATTTACCACGGTCTTTTTTTAAATAAAAATCGTGCATATCATTTATCGCACATATTTCATTTAAAACATTGATTTTAAATCATCTGCAATAAACGAAAATTAAGATAAAAGAGTAGTTTATCAAATAAAATATATGTATACTTTAGTTTTTGAACGTTTTGTCAATATACCTTAAGAATAACTTCTAGATTTGTTGTGGAAAATTCAAATATCTACCTATTTATCAATGGGAAAAATCCTCATTTTATTTGCTTTTTTTAATTTTTGACAGCTGCAGGGAATAAATTTTGGAATCAATAATTGAATAGAAAATAATCGTCTTAATGTATTATGTATTTGAAATCTCAAGCACTCTTAAACTAAGTTTATAGATATTTTGTTGCGTTTGCTGATTTTCATATGATAGTATACATCCGAATTTTTGATGCTCTTATCTCATTTATAAAATTTATATGTCATTTTCTGCATTGAAATGTAATAGATATGTCTGACCTTTTTTAATTGAATCAATGCGAATGTTTGTGCTACAATTTTCGTGAAAAAAGCATTATTTTTTCTCAATTCACCTACATGTAAAGAACGTTCAATCGCATATATTTTATAATGAATCAATACAAATAATTAAACTTATAATGTGTAAATATATGTATTTATATTTTTACAAAGAGCACAGGAATCTAAAAACTCCTTTTTGACCTCGTAAATTTCTGTACAAAATATATTCTTTAAAAAAAAACTTGGTCTCTAATTGGCATGAGTCAGTCTACAAACTACAACCCCTATTGAAAATTTCGGACAGTGTTGTTATATTGTAAATTGTTTTGATTTTGAGTTAAATGTACCAAAAGGTACATGTTTTCGACTGTTAATTATCTTATTAACACTTGAAAGTATCAATATTTGGTTTATGCCGTGGCTGAACTATTTGCAGCCGATTTGACCTTTTCACTCTTATAAACTCCTGGCCTTATTGGTGAGCATTTGAAAAAATTATTTGGTATCGGCAAAAAATTAATGATAAGCTGCATCAAATATCAATTTGTAAGGAATGAGCTAATAATGATCTAACAAGAAAACTGGATGTCCATTCTATGTAATCGTCAAAAAATGTTCTGTCTTACTTTTAATGCACGTGAAAAAATACAACTTTAGTGTTAATTTTAGACTATAGAATTAACTGTAACCTACCAAATAACCTGAAAATAAATTATCCAGAATCACAAAATAGAGGAACTTGTCAGTTATTGTGGTTTTGTGGTCTCTCTCTCTCTCTCTCTCTCTCTCTCTCTCTCTCTCTCTCTCTCTCTTTTTTGGCTTTATTTTTATTTCTATCTTTTTTTTTGGGGGGGGGGGGGGGTGGGTTGGGTGGGTGGTGGTATCTTATTTACTTTTGTGCGTGTTTTGTCTTATTTGAATTCTATATTAATTAATTATTATATTAATTAAAATGTTTAGATAATTAACTATATAAGTTTTAAGTAATTGCAACTTTGCAACATTGTCTGCATAATAATATACACTTTTTATCATACGATGAAATTTTAACTCTCATTTAACATCTGTTGATGTATCAATTTAAGTTTAATATTTATGAAAACAAAAGTCATACTCATTGTACGTTAATATTTTTACTGACTGTACATTATCAAAAGTAACACTTATTGTACATGTAGATCATTAAACAGTTGCAAAATGAATAAAAATGCAACATTAATTCGTGCACTTCCTACACAATTCAACAATAATTTAATAATCATTTTCCTGTTTATTTGAATATACCTATGTTTGAAATTGCTCCATTTGAAAGAAATTTACACCTAAAGTTTCAGACATGCGTTATAAACAAAAAAAATTTACTGAGAAAATCAGCCCGTATCAGAAGTGTTTCGTGTTTCATCTTAAGCAACTATATCTAAACAAGATCATAGATGATCATGGAGAGTGGATCTCCTGCGCCATTACGGCATTTTGGTAGGTATTCTAGCTTTGGTACATTGGGTACTTACCTGTGAAGCCATTGAATAGGTAACATAACAAACATACCGCAACGGGATGTCCCGACGGGGTGTCATTCCGAGCTACAAATGTAACTATTGTTATAATTAATATAATTAGATATTGCGATATCGCACATCAAAGCTTTCTATTGTCTCCTTTCATTGTTTACATATTCGTGCTTTATGCTGCTGGGTCTATTTTTGTTCCGTATTTTCAATATGTTACAGCGCTTTGCCTACAGAACTTAAAAATTCAGAAAGAAAAAAGTCGCTCGGGGTTTCCGTGTACTGCTAGACTACACCAGCAACCTTAATAATTTTCATTTACAAATCTATAATTCTTACTCATAATGACGGGGTCTCATCTAAGTTTGACATTGACCTGTACTCGACGTCAGCGTTTCAATTCATACTAAATATAGCAGCCATATGTAGGTCCCTCACGGCACGTAGGCCATTTCTGTGCAATGAAAGAAAATCGTTTCATGCCAAAGATATTCCAAACGTGTTAATCTAGCTCGACACCTCAACACTTTCCTCACAAAACCCTTCTGAATGATGAATTCCTGTTTTGAAGAAATTAAAAACACAAAGTTGTCCAACTGCCACGGATCATTTGTCTGTATCTCCATCTCTGTATAACTCCATTGTTGTTTCATTAGTTTTATACATACGCGTTTTTTTCCCCGAGATTGTCATTTGTGAAGTGGTTTCCCCAAACAATGAATGTTGTTTTTTTTCCCCCTTTGTTTAGAATCCATAATTAGACAAAAAAGCATGAACGACTAGAATACATGCATGCTGAGCTGAACTGAATGAAGAATAATGTAAAAATAAATCTGTTTTATATTCTCAGAAAGTTTGATTTAGATGCAGTGTTATTTGAAAAATGGAAGGACAACTGCTCCTCAAAGCCAAAGTGGCAGCCGTTCAAATATTATAACAACAAAAACAAATAACAAACATTGAATTAGCAGACGATTTCATTATACGGGCGCGGGACAGACAATTTCGCGCTATTTGTTGTCAATATTTGAAGTAACATTACGTTCTGCCGTTTCAAATATATGAAAAGTGCCGCAAATGATAACTTAATATCAGTTTAAATATATTTCTCAATAACCAATCGGGTTTTTATAGTTTGTACAGTCATAAAGGAGATCAAAGATGCTTATGGATCAAAGACGCTATCTCAAGTGATTTTTTACTTCCATTATGTTTTCAATAATAGGCCATTTTCTAAAGTATATTCAGAGGTAGGTTTTGGAAGTTCCTTTTAACAAACTGTTCAAAATAAAAATTGAAGGGCGCAGACAATGTTTTTCTTCTTACTTTCCACTCGCTTCTCAATTATTAATTAGTGAGACATCTAAGTCCATCTGTCATCTCGTTTTTTTACAGATATAAGAGCGGACATGTGAACTCACCTCTGTTCGTCGTTAAGTATGAACCATTCAATGCAATTATTATGTGGTTTTATCACTATATTCATACGTAAAAGCTGTCTTATTTGACAACAAAGTCCTTTCTTGTTTCAAAAGTCCTTTTTTGGCTAAAAATACTCTAACAATTGAGTTATACCCACGGAAAGTGGGCAGATTAAAACAATACTTATGAGGGTTGTCTTCTCCTTTGTAAAGTGATTACACCCCCTCCCCTTTGTCCGACCACCTCAGAAACACTCCATGAACATTTCCTATTCTTTTATTTTTTGCACCCCCCCCCAAAAAAAAATAAATAAAAAAAATGATAATAAAATCCCACGTAGAAACTACTAGTTAGGTTGTTAACGGGTAATCTTATTAAAAAGGTTAAGAACATATATTACGTTACAAAGGTTTCGATCTATTACACCAATACTAGCACACTGAAAATATCCTTCGCAGCTTTTTTTCCTCTATCTGAAGAATTTACTCTTTTTTACAGAAATAAATGCAAAATATCCGTTGGTTTGATAAACATTTATTTCATGATTAAACATGACAATGGCAAATTGCGATAATTCAATGCAACATAATAAAATATTGTGGACTGAAGGTGCCCTCAATGATTACAATGAGATATCAAGGTTTCTTCATTGCACAAATTCCTTTCGTTTTTAAGCAAGAACAACTCAATAATATATATATATATATATATATATATATATATATATATATATATATATATATATATATATATATATATATATATATATATATATATATATATATATATATATATATATCAATGCAAAAAAAATCTTTATTGGTATAGATTAGATTGTGTCAAAAGCTTTCAAAATACGAGTATGATCGCAATTGCAATGCTGAGCAATAGCTATCTATAAAAAAAGCTGAACTACTTAAAATTCTATTTTTGTAAACCATTTTTTTCATTAATTAAATAGTAAGTTGTTTTTTTTTTTTATCTAACACACGAACTAACATCGGAATTTATATTGTTCATAATGAGAAATTTTTAAATCATACAATGGTAAGAAAATGTCTACTATCTGTGTTTGCTTTTTTTGTATACCCTTAATATCACTGTTTGCCTTTGCAAAGACTTGGCAATCAATTTCAATTACCGAACAGAGAAAACTGCACTGAATCAGTGTACGGCAAACCGATCGTAATAATGAGTGAATTGTATAAACAAATATTTCTCTGATTGTAATAATGTAAAAACTGTAATATGTGTTATATTTCGTCAATACCATGTGGTGTCGGGCGTTTACAATTAGCAGAAAAGACTAAGTACAGAGGTCGGGTTCGAGGTTCACGTGCGAGTCCTGAAAAGAATGATGTTGACACAGCAGTGTCCGCTTACAAATGCTTTTAAATGCTTCATTATATTTTTCTCATTTCGGTCGGGCACTGCGCTTCATTGTGTAAGCAGGTTAAGGGAATGTTTGCTTATCTGTACGGATTGGACATTTTCTTGTGTTCATCCGCTCATATCCCTACGCGGGGTGAGCGCTTTGGAGACCTAACCAAATACTACTTAGAACAACCTGAAACGGATTTCAAAAGAGTTATATAAGACAATTTAGCACAAATATTTGCTTACTAAGAGATCGCGCAAAATTTAATGAACTCGGTCTTTTGGACTTGTTTACTTGGCGCTGACCGACGACATCCAATTGAAAATCGGAAATGTATTCTGTGTCCGAGATGTCTAAAAGTCAAATATTTGCTTTGTTGCCTGGTTATTTTACGTAAAACTTAGTTTTACTTTCCATGGGAGCCTGAGAAATGGCCCGTTTGGTCTCTATTTCTTGTTTGCTTAAGTTGAACATGTATGAAGGAGAGCTGGACAAATATATCGGTGTCGCTGCTGGCATTAGAATTTCTCAACCCCGACTGGCAATTTCTGTCGATTTGTCCAACTTTGTCATCTAGCAGCATGGTCCATTTTCAGATAAATCAATTCCGGAGTTTTTATATTATTTATTTCGTGTAAACATAATATAAATATTATTTACTATGCTATAAACTCAAAAATGACCAAAATAAGATCATTATTTTGACCAGAGGTCGAATAACAATTGTTCATTAAATGTGAAATATTTGGGACGAACTTCTTTGTACCGGAATGGTTGTTTATGGTTCAAATTAAACTGAGAGCTTTCAATAAGATATATTTGATAAAGAAATGTATATATTCATTATTGAAAATCCCGGGGGGAAAGAATTGAAAAAAAATATAGTCACACAATTAAAATTGAATGAGGTTTGTTTCGAATCCTGCTCACTTTTAACTTATTCAAAAGTTTTATAAAAAAAAAAAAACAATAGTGAAAACAAAATTTTCTGTTTTCGTGAAAATATATTTGTACACCTTGAAAACCCTTGCATCGTAAATGAAAGAATTGTTTTTTTTTTTAAATATTTCCTATTTATTTGATTTAATTGAAAGAATTATATATATATATATATATATATATATATATATATATATATATATATATATATATATATATATATATATATATAGTTATACAAAAATAGTATATAATTATGCGAAATCAACAACTTTGAGAAAATGGTACAAATGTTTTCATGTACAATGAATAGTAGGCGATTGAATTGTGCTATACTTTAAATTTTTATATATTTGTGCCCTGTATTTTGTTATATTCCTAAACACACACACACACACACACACACACACACACACACACACACACACACATATATATATATATATATATATATATATATATATATATATATATATATATATAACTGAAAAAAAAGCTTTCACAGGTTTTTTGAGTACCAGAGATAAATAAAAATAAAATTCGAACTTAAAGGGTTTTACTGGTATCGTTTTTAATTGGGTGGTTTCACTTTTTAAAACGCAGTTTATATTTAAATATTTAATAACTTGGTTCCAAAATATTCTGAATAATCAAACAATTCATGGTACAATTCAAGTATATGATTCACAATTAACGTGGTAACAAACGATTATAAGTAAACAGTTTGTGTATTCATACTAATACATAGATATCAGTTAACTTAATTGAAAGTGCATACATGTAAAGGGCTTCGAAACATATCGGCCTCCATCTGAGATTCCAAGGGTCCCAACTGAAGGTTTGCAAGTATTAAATTTTGTTTACTGCTTAGTTGACTCGTCTGATTACGCAGGGATGTTATCTGCAATATTATATAATGACATAGAATATCAAACATATATAATCAAGACATATATAACATGAGTAATATTGTTATATTATATTAGCAGGGATTTTTCCAACTCAAAAATGTTTTGACAAACAAAATAATAGTTATAAGAAATAAATCATTAAAATGTAACGTTACACTATGTTGATCTCAATGAGAAGAAATCTGTATAAAGATATAGAAAATTATTATACCTCAATATGATTATTCTATATAACGTGACATCTGATTGGTTCTAGACAATCACGTGTCGGGACAATAAAACTTCATATTTCCCTGACATCGTCATATTTTTCATCATATCCCATCCCTTCAAATTTTCATTCCATGCTTGTGAAAAATCCCGAGGATGAGCATACGATGTATTTAAATGATTTATTCTATATATAAAAAATTGTTTTAAATCCTTTTTATATCAAAAAACTGACATAGAAAGAAACTGGTAAAAATTCACTATGTTACTGCTTTGCTAGAATTGAAAAAACGATTAGAACCGATGTATTCTAAAGTATCACCTGTCATTCGGTATAATAAACAATTTATTGCATGAACGTTCGAGAGATATGAAGATTTATTCCCTCAGAAAAATCATATTTCCCTTGGGTGTTGCCCTCGGAAAATATGATTTCCCTGGGGGAATAAATCTTTATATTTCCCTTACCATCATGCAATAAATGTATAATATTCAAATTTTAAAGCAAAAAATATATGGAGTTTTTCTTTACTAAATAATAGTTCATAGCTTAAAAACGATATCTTAAAATTCAACGAAAGAGTCATTCCAGTTCATTTACGGTACAATTTTGGAGATTCTCGTGCAGATCAGAAACCTGACCATCGACAAGTCAGATGAAACCTTTAAAAAAACCCACTAGCATACTATAGAGATATTTTGTGATTTTATGCTTCATCCCCACAAACAATTTTGCTAGCATTAAGAAAAAAACATAATGTGCAAAGAAGGGCCTTAAGTTTAAGTTTGCATCGCGCTAAAAACCTAGAACAAAACAAGGATCGCGCCAATGCCTACTGCGTCTAGAAGGTAACCTTCAAAGGTCTTATGATGTCAAAAACAATTGCGAATACTAGAATTATTGTCATTGTCGTATAAGGAGTTTTATTTATTACGACGAAATTTTGACAGAATTATTTTTAAAAAAAATGATGCCAATTATGAAAGAGTTACCTTCTTTATATCCAATTTAAGAGTTTACTTTTGTTGCGATGAAGACCAATTTGGCAGATTCTGGCAGAAACTCGACTATTTTATCACAAATGGTTTAATGATTGATTTTAAATTGTCCAACACCATGTTTCCCAATAAGGCAAGAAATAAAATTATACATGTACATTTGTATTTCGTCAAAATAGGAGGTTTTTTGTCAGAATTTTGAAGAAAACATTCGTCAGTTATAGCTCTTGATATGGGCTATTACAAAATTATTAAATATGACTTATTGGATAAATAATAATAACATTGGCAATCAAGATTAAATACCTTGTTTACTTTTAACTTCCAAGTCAGAACATCTTATACAATAAAAAAAAACCACACCGGATTTAATTTTGCTTATTGAAAAGTACTTCAATGAAAAGACAGTGTTAAATGGAAGGTCATAAGAGTTCCGTCCATGAATGCTAATAGCATACTGTATCTCTATACCTTTGAATCAAAACATATGCGTAGAACTGCGCATCACATATATGTATCTTAAACTTCGACCTTTTCAGAAGAAATATTATTGAAAGCCCTAATTGCCAATGTGGATTACCAGAAGATTCTTATCATTTGTTTTTTGGATGCAAGAAATATACCAATGCACGAAATGAACTGTTTTCAAACCTTTTAAATTTGAATCAAATTAACATTATTAATTGTCATTTACTTTTGTGGAGAGATGAATCTCTGACTGTCAATTTAAACCAACGTATTTTTTTTTAGCTGTTCACAGATTTATCAGAGATTGTGGCAGATTCTCGTAATTTCAGTCTTGCTGCCTAGACCAAATTCAAACAGAACTGTTTATAAATACATGTACGTTTGTTCAATAATTTAACCAATTTAATAATATCCATTTCTATGTACTTTCTATTCTAAATTACTACACAGTTGTAAATTGTTATACTTGGTAAGAACCTTGTAAGTTGTTAGAACTTGTGTTCGAACCATTTGTATATGTTTATACAATAAAATATGTTCAAACAAGCATCACATATCATCTATGCTTGTAAATTAAGACAGTTTGCAAATAAACTATGAGATGCCTGTACCAGAGTAACTGCTTACACCTTTGGTATTTCAATACGTGTGATATGATGTCCGTAAGCTATAGTTGAATTTTACCTGATATGAAATAATTGTAAAATTAATTAAAAACCGACTTTCATTTTCGATAAACCAGTCCGAAATAGCAAAATGAGAGAAAGGTGGTGAACACGCTTTGGCGGATCCAAGTCAGTGGGAATTTGCATCAAAATATATACTTGCAATGAAATAATACTGAATGGTTACGTAAAGAGTGAACATATTTACTGGGAACATGCTAAGAGCACAAAGATGTTAAGATTTGACAAATGTTAAATAAATAAAATAAGGCAATTCGTTTCATGAATTTTGATGGATAAAACTCATTCGCTTGCGAAGCACGACCTCTGGTGAGAGAATGATATAGAACTTTCCAGAACGGGGTAACCAAGAACGCGGGTTGACTAATTAAAGTCATGGTGAAAAGTGTAGGGCGAGTTCATCATGCACCGCGGGCAGATACCTTGGATTAAAAAAAGTAAATAAATAAAATGGAATAATTCAATACGAATTTAGTTTTGATGGAAAGAACTGTCCAGAACGGAGTGTTCAGGAACGCGGGTTGACTCATCATGGCGGAAAGTGTAGGGCTAGTTAACCATCGGACAGATACTTTGGATCTGATAACTTTGGTTTAAATTATGCAAATAAATGTGCATGCACTAGCGATTTTTTATTTTCGTACATTTTTATACTATGACAGATAAGTAGTAAACCTTAGACATTGATTTGTTAACAATGAATAGATTGAGTTCTACGTCTATATCAATAAATGATGTATGCATAAAACGGGGAAGTTGAATAGGGGTGACCCCCTCCCCAATTGTTTTTTTTTTCAAAACAGTTTTTATTAGAAATTCTTATTTGGGACAGTGATAAAAATATAGTGAAAATTGACCTAAAAAACAAAATGTAGAGATACGACGCACTAAATACCTCACTGGTTTGAAATAAAATAAAAACATTTGTTATTTTTTTATCCAGTCAGCTGCCCAAAAGAAATTAAGGCCACGTTCTTGTATAAATCATCCATTTCAGTTTAGATTTTTCTTTCCTGCCCGCTTCCTCTAAATATCCAGCCATGCAAAGAATAGGTTAAGATTGCAATTAAGAAAAAAATCTGACTCAGTATATACAAAAGTGAACTTAAAATTATGTGTCTATATATTTAAAAGTAATGTATCATATTAATGTGTAAAGTGTAAATCCCCGCGCTTGCTCATCTAGTTTGTCCGAAATATATGCAATCTGTAGAAACATCGGCGTTTCTGGAAACATTGCTTTTTAGAACCCGTGAATTTCTTAATGTCATAAATGTTATTTCTATACACGTCATCTTAATTCTACAAACAGATCATCAAAATAATATCTACAATAATTTAAATTGACATAATATTATTTTGCAGTTAACATTTAAAACCCCATACGTCTTTTATCATAAAACTTTAAGACAGTGTACAGAGTTAGTCTGTGGTAGTTTCAAACTAACTGCAACAGAAAGTGCTTTGTGAAAAAAAAAACAGGCATGGAATAGTAGGCTTCAGCACGATAAAGAGTCGTATTTGACTGTTCTTAGTGTCACACAAACTTAATGATATTCATTGGCAATGATAAATTTTGAAAAGGAGCAAAACGTGTTCGTCGGGATATTGATACAAATACATAAACCGTCTACAGAGAAGGTGTGTCTGTTTTCTATTTGAGTTTTGCTCCCGATTTTTCATAGGTAAGCATTTTGATTTCGTAAATACCCAAAATTCTACAATAATTAAATGAGAATAAACCAATTTGTGTCCCATGGTTACTGTATGGAATATCAATTCTGACCCTGACAATGACGTACACACGGTACATATTATTACACTTGCAAACATTCTAAATCAACTTTCATCAGTTTAATTGTCGTAGTACACAGTTTAGAAGTCGCTTGATAAATGAAGTTGCTCCATATTTTTTAATAATGTCTAAATTGCATTAAAAGTATATTTGCCATAAACATTTTCAAGTTTGTAATCGAGTTCATTTTCGTCCTATATTACATGTACAATAAATATGTTTTATTGACATTATTTTATCATTAAAATAATTAAATATGTGTAATTATATAAAAATAATTAAATATGATGTGTAATTATAATAATAAATATGTTTTGCATATGATGGTCCTTTGTTAACTATTGTAATTGTGTTTGTGTCAATAAAAAATGTTTTTATTTATATATCATATTATGATACTTATTAGTTATTCTATATTCATATCTATCATTATATTATTGTAACCATATTAAATATCATATAGTTTATGTGGTATCAGGAGAGGGAATTACGTGGAGAATCGGCCGGCTAGACCTCACAGAGTTTAAATGTTACGTAATATAGAATACTGCCAGCATGGATAAAACAATCATTATCAATCAATCACTTTTTAATGTACAGCATACTGCTATTATAGTTACATGTATAACTGATTATTCTAATTGCAAAAAAAACCCCAAAAAACGATTAAACATTAAGCGATTTTTTTGAAAATAAATATGACGGTCATGTATGTATATATCAAAAATTAATAATGCTTGCGTCGCAAGTATCATGCAGTTGTGAAAAAGTAATGCAAAACGGGATTTTCCTTCTTCTCCGAATAAATATTATCTTGTGATCTTTTATTATTATTAGTCGTAAGCCGTAAGTTTATTTGTAAAAATGCAGCCCCGGTCCCATTGATTAATACCTTAAGATTAATAATAAAAATTAATTTAAAACATTTAACTGTAAAACAATGACAGTTAATGACTGTAATTATTCTAAGAAACTGACATGGGTATAGACAACTACTTTACAAAATCAGTATGATAGGACTTCTGCAGGTATATTTAAAATAGGACTGAATCTATGATCAGCACTATACAGTGGTTTGGAGAAATGCCTTAGATGCTGTAAACTTCTTATCAAAATAGTATCATTTTCTATATTAACGTGTGTATTTTATATTCTCTTAATCAAATACATGTGCAGATAATGATATTTGAATAATATATTAGTTTATAAAAAAAAAATTCTCGCAAGGAATGGGACGATGTTTATAATATAGTGACCAAAGTGGGATAACTCCGATCTGAGAGCATCGTGGAGAAAAAAATGTTGAAGACAGGGTTTTATGTTTTCTTTTGGGTTCTGTTTGATTTATTTACATAAAGCATAAAAACTTCTTGCACCATGACATTTATTATACATGTACGTATTTATTTTCTCGGCTGAAAAATTACTACATGTTTTTGTTATAGATACAAAATACTGATTCGGTGACACAACCTAAATAAAGATGGTGCCATCCTATAAAAAAAAAATGATACACATCGTGAGATGTTCTCCTAAAATATATCAGTGCAAATGTGATAAAAAAAATTGTTTAGTAACTTTGTATTTCATGTCTACATCAAGGTATTGAACAAATAGCTGTTACAGGTGATGCATCTATTTATTGATGAATATTTCTCTGGCAAATACGATCATACGATTATTTGATTAAATATAGAGGTTTTAAAGACGGACAAGCAGCATATTGTATTGTTGATATTGTCATACCACCTGGACGACAACTGGACTATACGAGATCACTGGAAGAAACAAGTCAAACACCTATAGTATGTATATATGTTTATGTTGATAAAATGCACAGTTACTTGTGAATACCCTTAAGAAAACAATTTTGGTAAAAGCCACGGTAGTGGTACGGTGTATTAAAAAAAGTATATAATAAAAAAAACATTAAAATTCATAGTGGCTTACTTTTCGTGGGTTCATGTGTGTACATACATTACATCCTATAAAATTTCGACAAATTTTACAACCTGCAAAAAAATGACAATATAAGAAGATTTTCTGTTTAATATTTTTTTTCATAAATGACTGATTTTTTTTCTCGGGATATATTTCACCAAAATGTTTCCAATGGCATTCTTCAATGTAAAAATTGACACGAGAACATATAATTGCCAACATTTACACGTGACTACATGTATGTGCAAAAGTACATGCATATACTAATTATATCCATTTAATTTAATCGAATTATTTGATGCTGCCTGTATAAGCTCCGAGGACATGGTTACCTGTGCTTGAGGGCAGGAACACTGCAAGCATCTGTGTGCAGGTGCGGCAATCTGGACTGCGTTTTACAAAAGAACTTGCGACAAATTCGTAAATATTTTCAGTCTCATTGAATGGTATTTAATGAACAAAATATCTTCATATAAAACCATTTATTTACATCTATTTTGACTTCCATATTTATATTTTACAGTCATTAGAACAAAACATTTATTAGTTTGTGATTAATTAGCATTCATTATTTTGGTAGTAAGTCGTAAGTTCTTCTGTAAAATGCAACCCCTGGAGTACTGTCATGTGTATTCGGAAAAAATCTTTCCTCCCGATTCTGGTTTCAGGCAGTATGTAAAAGATGGCTGCCTTTTCTGGTTTACTGCTGTTTGCAGTGTTTAGTTTAACAATTTCTGCCCCTGTAGACAAGAGGTTGCAGGCACTGAATGACACACTGTCAGCCATTGAACGTCTTGTTCGCTATTACAAGTCTACTTTTCGAGAGCTGAACATTGATGGACTTTTTGGCTTGCGTGTTTTGGAAGGTAAGTCAGCTGCTGTTTGCAGCCTACACAGACTGCTGCCAGTGCCTGGCTGGGTTGTCTTTTATAGTTACAACCCTACCACTGATTACATGCGTCTCCGATGCGGGGAAAGTTCCACTATTTACACTATCTTCTTTTCTTTCTTTCCTATACCTTTGCGAGCTGTGTGCTATCAGTTGGTGATTTCATATGCAAACCTATAGAAAGAATAATCTTACCGTGACCAGGCTATGCTCAGGTCACAGTAAGTTAAATTTGGTCCGTAGGACATCTGTCATTTGAATGATAGAATGTCCTATCTAATGCAAACCTACATTTAATGCATATGCTTCATGGAGAATCAATCATGCCAGTAAGCCCAAGCTAATCAAATCACAGTGTATAAATATGTAAACGGTGTGACTGTTGGACCGAGCGCAGATTTAACACAGTGCAGTTTGATTTTTGAGTTATGTCTTCGGAAATAGCCGAGCAAAAGTTCTTGATTCCGAGAATTTTTTATTTCTTTTTTCAATGATTATAATTTTCCCAAGTTGATGAATTAAATTTTTTCTACTTTATTCAGTCTCTAAAAGATCGGTTCCTTGATGTTAATGATTTTATTTTCCATCTGATAATTTGAGAAGACAGTCGTATTTCTTGATTTAAGCACTGTTAAAAATTGTATAGTTTGCACAGTCAATTATTTTTATCTTAGTTACTTTCAATCAAGCATTGGAAAGTTTTTGATGGAGTTTATGGGCAAAAAACAGCGACAAGCGGCAGTCATATAATGATCGAGTTAACTTTTGTTTAACAAAATGGCGGCCAATATGGCAGCGCCCAGGGCTGGAAGAAAAATTTTTGGCCCTTAATTCCCCTGATTCAACTTCTATTTTTCACTGATTTTCTTATATATACGTGTTACCATTAAGCCTGGCTTCGCGAGGCGGGCTTTGCCCGAGTAATAAATAACAGTAATAAATTACGTCCCCCAGTCAACTCTGATACCCCCCCCCCCCCCAAAAAAAAAAAAAAAAAAAACCCCAAAAAACAAACAAACCAATAAGTTGGCTCTTCTTCAGCCTTGATAATAAGCCTAATAAAGGAAAGATTGAGAAAAACTAATACCTATAGTATAAATGATTATTAACGCTCATTTCAATTCTGCAATAGTTCAATAGTTTGTGGTCATATTGTATTTGATATTGGTCTTAGATTAGTTGACCTACTTTTGCTTTGCAATAAATCTAGGTCATTGCAATGCTAATATGTGCTTAAAATCGTCTGTCAGTGCCTTAAATTTTCGCTTGCAACATCATTTTTGACATCATGATGGTTATAAGAATGGAAGAATAAACTTAACAGATTTACAAGTACATGTATGATAGTTTGGGGAATAATTAAAATCAGTTGAATTCCACATTGCATTTATTGGAAGTATTAACCCACTGCAGTATATGTTACATTTGTCACCATTCATTATGAAAATGGATCCGACCATAAATCATTCTAAGAGGAATGATTATCAAGATAATTTCCACTACAGCTAACCAATTAGCATTTCCTGTTCAACAGTAGGTATCACTACTGTACATATGTTGTTTTACTGCACAAACACAGTTTCCCTATTATAACTAGGTCAACATGAATGCATTGTAGAGTGGCACTAAGGCATATTAGTTTTTGGCTGTTGTTTTATTTAAACCGCATTTTATTCAATATAGAATGGGATTAGGCAAAGACACAGGCTATTTTAGCCTTCTCCCTGAAATGGCTGTTGACTGTTGTAGGTGATTTTGCTGTTTGGCAAATTATCCATTATGTATAATAAAGTATTGTTTTAGCTCCCCTAAGTTGAGGATTCAAGTGAGCTTTTTTGATTATCTTTCATCTGTCCTTTTCCCTCCATCAATCTGTCTGTAATCTATACATGTACGACCAAAAATTGAATTATTATGTATTGCATGGTCCTCAACTTTTCAAAATATAATGCGACAGGCAGGTTTAAAAAAATTTTTATTGCAAGATTTGAAAAGGGGAATACATGTAACCCTTATTTAAACTTAAAATGCAAAATTGGGTTCATCCCATTTTCAATGTGGCAGTAAAATTAATCAATGTGGCAGCATTTGTCTGAGAACCTATTTATTTTAACCTAATTCTCTGATGAAAATGGACAGAAGTGCTAACCATAACATTTGATGTGAAATTTTTATAAAGAGATTGGAACAAGTTTAGGACTAAGTTGTATAATTGTAGGTCAGTTAGAAATTTTGCTGGAGAGATTCAACAGAGGTGAAAATGGAGGCCTCTCTAAGGACATCACAACCCGAATACAGAAGCTTAAGCAGGAGGCCACAAGCATCAGCGAGGAGGCGGTCAGCTTTGTTAAGAGAGGGGACGAGGAATACTACAAGGACCTTCACTTTGTCGTCAGTCGTCCATGGATCCTGTGGAAAAGTCAGCGAGTTCTCAACTTCAGCAGTCTCTGGAGCCATGATGTCTATTTCAGAAATAAAAGTAATGCTTGGGAAAATATCTGTGTACAAATAAAAGGGTTAATTTTTTTGACCGCTGATTTCATGTCAGAATGTTACAACTGTTAATCAGTATGAGAGCTTCAGATCATCGCTCTGTAAAGGTAAAGACTGTCTGAATTAAGAACAATAGTTTGCTATAACAAATTTTTGATATGATATATTAATTACATATTATTAATGAGATGAAATTGTCAGGACTTGGTCAGTCAATGTAAAAAAATAATCTATTATGATTTTTGAAAGTTCTGAAAAGAATTATTGTTGGGATTTTTTTTTTTGCTTAATGGTACATTTCATATGAACGAAGTTGCCATGAAGGATAACTTACAAATATTGGATTAAATTGTAAATACACTGGCATATAGAGATGTTGTAGAAGCCTTGTTAAAACAATTTCAGAGAAACTGTCAGAGAGTGAGTCGGACCACTGTATGACCCAGTTGACAGGGACCCTGGGTAAAGGGGCGTCGGCAATGTGTCAGATCAAGGAGGATTGTGTGGAGCTAATGACAAGCCAAGGACTGACCGGCTATGGAATCACCCACCAGATTCTATGGTCCATGTTGTCTGAACAGGTAGGTTACACAGGGAATAACTGGCTGCAGAATCACACACCAGATTCTGTGGTCTATGTTGTCTGAACAGGTGGGTATCACAGGCTTCTGTAGGTCTTGTGAGCTCCATTGTATATAATCAGGCACCTAAACAGGTGTGTAACAGCCTAATATAGATCTACTTAACTAGATAATCATCTGAGTTATCTAAGAATCTGTGGTCCATGTTGTGTGACGAACACAGGCTTATGAAATTATGATAAACTATATAACATGCACCCGATTTTGTGGTCTGTGTTAACAGGACAGGATATGAAACAGACTTAGGTAGATTTTGTAAACTATACACTGACATGCCAGATAAGCCAGATTCTGTTGTAATCATACAATACATATACATGTATACAGTTGAGCTCAATGTCTGGTTTTAATTTTTTAGGCAGGGTGTTTGAACAACATGAGGACTTTGTTTGAGAAACAGGGGAGGTCAGTGGATGATTTCCAAACAGAGTTTTGTACAAACAACTTCCTAGAAATGATTCAAACAGTTCATATCATACTCAAGGAAAATATTACACCACGATTTCAGGATCTATTTCTTGAGCAACGTAAGACATAGCTTATATTCTCTCTATGATTTCTTTTTAAAGGTTAATACCAATTATATATTTCTCTTAACACTAATTTGAAAAATAAGTAGATTAAATGAAACATTAAAAAAAATAAGATGATCACAAATGAATTGCAATTTTGTGAAATGCGCTTTTGTTTTGTTTTGTATTTTTACTATGATCAAGATCAAACTTTAATTTTCAGAATTTATTTGTCCGAACATTGGATTTTATGAGTTCCTATCCAGCACGTACCTGTATGAAATCATTCATTGGCAAAAAGAAAGCGGCTGCTTTGGCAGCATGCCAAGGACGGCAAATTCAAACGACAATGATTTAGACTATGATTATGAAGATGATACAGAAAAGGAAAACATTCCTGTTCAACTGCAAAAACAGGGCCTCCACAATGATTCACACAATGCAATTGTGGTGCAGAAAGGTCAGAAACTGGTACAGCAGTTTCCTAACCAAGACAACAAGAAAGTAATACCTCAAGATATCCTCACAAAACCTTTACAGAGAGGGTTGCTGTCTTATCCCGACTCCAGAACTTTAAGAAGCAGGAAGTTAATGGTTGAGAAAGCCATGTCAGGTAATTTGGTTTTGCAATAATTCCCAGTTTATTTCTCAATGGTTCCATTAAAAATGTTACTTACGGATCACAATTATTAAACCCCCCACAAACAAAGTTTGGGGGGGATATATAGGAATCACCCTGTCCGTCCGTCCGTCTGTCCATCCGTCTGTCTGTCCGTCCGTCCGTCTGTCCGTCTGTCTGTGCAATCATGTCCAGTCCATATCTTTCTTATGGTGCAACATTGGAAGTTCTTACTTCACACACAGATTGCTTATGACCTAAGGGTGTGTCATGACCTTGACTCAAGATCATTCGGGCAAGGTCAAGGTTATTGACAGAAAAAGTTCAAAATCCTTGTCCGGTCGATATCTTTCTAATGGAGAAACATTGGAAGTTCTTACTTTACACAAAGATTGTTATGACCTAAGGGTGTGTCATGACCTTGACCCAAGGTCCTTCGGGCAAGGTCAAGGTCACTGGCAGAAGAAGTGCAAAATTTGTGTCCGGTCGATATCTTTCTTATGGAGAAACATTGGAAGTTCTTACTTTACACAGATATTGTTGATGACCAAAGGGTGTGTCATGACCTTAACTGAAAGTCATTGGGGCAAGGTCAAGGTCACTGGCAGGAAAAGTGCAAAATTCGTGTCTGGTCCATATCTTTCTTATGGAGAAACATTGGAAGTTCTTATTTTACACAAAGACTGCTTATAATTTAAGGGTTTATCACGACTTTGACCCACGATATTTTGGGCAAGTTCAAGGTCATTGTTTAAAAAATGCTTAATTCCTGTCTGTGTCTTGTCTTGCATTAATGGAAATGATTAGAAGCTAAAATTTGACACAGAGCTTGTTTGTGTCAGGCCACGTAAAATTATTTTTTAGATTCTCATCCCTGCCCGCCTCTCTGAATATGGTCTGCCCCGATGTATTTTTTTTTTTTGAAAAAAAAAATGTGTGGAAATTTTTTTTTTCTAAAATAAAACGGGCTCGGTATACCAAAATTTCAAAATGTTTAATGGCTGCTTGACATGTGGATTATTGTTTGATTCCAGTCATGTTTGTTAACATATGGATGCAAATGTCTTCATGCATTTACAGTTAAGATGAAATAAAATGGAATTCAAAGAATAGAAATTGGTTTGTTTACTCATATTAGCATTAACAGTTTAAAAAATAGAGCAGTTGTTATTTATAGAACATGGACGGCGAAATAGATAGCATCCATTATTTTCTATAATAGAAAAAATACTTGAGTTATGATTTTTCTTAGCAGGGGGTATCAATTGTGAGCTTGCTCACAGTACCTCTAGATTAATTTTGGTTGTAAGGCTTTATTTAATTAGCAAATCGAATTCACTTTATTGTATCCTATACCTTGCTTACATCATAATATTACATGCATGAAAAAAGTATTGATCCACTTGATGTTACATTTAAATTTTGTACACATTGAATCAATTCCCCAATATTCTGCATTTATTTTCTGAATTTTAAAGCAGAAAGTGATATAATTACAGTTGAACTTTGAAATCTTGAACACTGATATCTCGATTAAATGGATATGTTGAGTGATTTCCCAACCACTTATTTTTTAAGTATTTTACCCTCAATATCTCGAATACTCAGATATCTCAAAGTTTTTAAACAGTCCCATATAGTTCGAGATAACGAAGTTTGACTGTATATGAATAAGATCTTTACCTATGTTATACAATGTAGCATAATGTTAGGCAGTTTATGCTTTATTAGCTAAAATGAATAAGATATGATAGATAATGTTTGACCTGTATTGACTTGTGCTTTGTTTGTGTCAGGTGGATGTCTGGCCCACAAGACGGCAGTAGGGGCAGGGGCTCTGATGATGTACCTGAGTTACCTCATCTACCCAGGCTCCTCAGACATTTTCAAAAACAATGCTTTCATCAAATCTAAATTATCAGTTGCTAAACCTTTAACAGACAACGAAGACATAGCCTATGTCCTGGCCATGGGACAGACCTTCAAGGATATCCCTAAAGCAATTCTGGACAAAACAGCAGTAAAAAAAAATGACCATTTAATGAAAGCCAACAGAACATTGCTCAAAAAGGACTACAGCCAACCAGATGCTCTGAATAATAATGTCCTTGCTGCTCAGCTGTACGGTAAAACCAACAAGGAGGAGTACTATTCAAACCAGAAGGAGAAAGAGGAATACTACGATGAAAAGAATGAGTCGCCGGCAAAAAAAGACGGCAAGAAACCCAACCAGGACATCATGGTGCGCTTTGATAACGGGAAAGACGACAAGAACAACTATTTAGATGAGGACTACAAAGATGATGACTACAACGAGAAAGGTGAGGACAAGGAGGAAGAGGAGGAGGAGGAGAAAAACGAGGACAGAGATTACCCATATTACGATGTCAATCAGCGGAAACAGCAGGAGGAGGCGGACAGGATAGAGAGGGAGGACAAGGATCAGTATGTGATAAAACGAGACAAAGGGGTGCAGTCTGATCCCATAGGGGATGTAGGGGAGAAGGTCGTGACCCCTGGTCAGCCGGAAGGACCCTCCCTGGGGACTGTGATGCTGGGATTCAGTGCTGTGTTTTGTGTGCTGTTGTTTTTTGTCTATCGTTTTATAAAGAGCCGGAGAGTACATATACACTACAGTTTGAGATCTTTGATGAGGCGAATGTAAGAAACTTCACATTGTTTTAGATCACTGATGAATGTGGTTGTTTGGTGGGGTGCATATATTAGTGCAGTCTTTGATTCATGTATCAAGTTTTTTCCTCATCAGATATTTGTGTGTATTGAACATATGTTGAATACAGTATACTTTCAGAAGTACATATGCACATATGTGTTTCAATTTGATGGGCAGTTACATTTCCATTTATGTTCACACATATAAATTTCTACTGTTGTTGGTTTCCCTTGGAATTACATATTGTTATTGAAACATAAAACAATAATAAGGTAGTTATTTATAACAATGTCTTAGGTATGATGTCAAGTTTGTGTTATATTTTATCCCACAAGGCTGCTGAGATTGTATGCATTTCAATTACAATTCACATCTCGAAAAATATTGAAAGTGTAAAATTTATTATGAGTGTAGAAAGAGTTGTTACCCCTTTTTATAGAATAACTATTACATGTTATATCACAGGGTCAGAAAGAGGTCAAAGGGTCAACAATTTCAATTTACATATTGATTTTACATTTTCCACTTTCATGCATCATAATTTACTATAAGTCTTCCAGGAACTGTGTAAATGAGGATACTAGTGTCTGTCTGGAGTGATCAAAGCAATGTCCATGTCGTAAAACAATCAAATTGTGTGCAGGTACGATATTATATTACCACTAGTCTAATGCATTATTTCAAACACAGATGTGGGTTTTCTTTTCTTTTCATACAATATTAACAGTATATAACTTACAGTAATTATTGTGGACTATTTAATAGAGGTTTGAATCTACTTAAATGATTAGGTCTATATTTTCCTTGATGAAAGAAAAATAATTTCCTCAGAAGCATTATCAGAAGACGGCAGTATATAAATTTTTTAAGCTGAATTCTTCTGATTCTTTGTATGCCTTATTTAGTGCTTGTCCACAGAAAGGTCTGTTATATATATATCATATTTGTATCTGAAGGCTTTTCTTTGTATCATATTCTTTCCTAAAATTGCCTAAAGCATGTGTACTGTATATTAAGAAAATGAATTTGTATGTATGACGTGAACAGTTATAGATTGCATTTACTTAGACAGCTTAAACTCTAAATGTGGATATTTTTAGAAGTTTAATTTTATGATTTCCTTAAGGCTTAAATTGGGGGGTGGGTGGGGGGGCTATTGCCCTTTATTAAGATTTACAAAATATGTCATTCAAAATGTACCTACACAATGTATGGTTTTGTTACATAAAATCTAAATTTTATTTTTATCAATCATGTAGAATTGTTGTATACAAAATAGAGGTTTTATATTGTATGCGAGTTTCTGATTGGCATATTTATCAAAAAATAATGACAGATAAAATGCAAATATAATATTTACATTTCTCTAAATTTCCAAAATGATTAATATACATGTACAACATTTTTCTTACGGAGAGAGAGAGAGAAATAGAGAGAGAGATGAGAGAGAAAAGAGAGAGAGGAAAGAGAGAGAGAGGAGAGGAGAGAGAGAGGTTAGTCATGGATCTTATTATTTTTATATATCAATCTTTTACATATTTTGTTTAAGAATTTTGCATGAATGCAGATGACTTTATAAGGTCAAATTAAGAGTGTTTGACTTAAAATAAGTCCCTATTTAATGTTTTGTAGTTTTGTTATACATGTATGTACTTTGCAATACAATATGGTGCACTATTTGTTTTTACTTGCCACTGATATAGGCTTTCCACAAACTGATTCAGGAAATACTGGTGTAATCTAAAAAAAATTAAATCATTTTTCATTAAGCTTTCTGATTTTTTAATACTGAAATCCATCACATTTAATGGAATCCACAAAGATACAGTGCCATGATCTATGTCTGTGTGTACGTGTCTGTAGGGTTGATGCGTCAACTTGTCAATTGGTAATCATTGTTTTGTTTACTGTGATATGCACCAAGAATATTATCACTGAAAGTGATTTAAGATTTCGTAATTTATACTTGTCATATACAAGTGGTAGAGCTAGTTTTGTCCAAATATGCCTGCAAGCCTGAGATGAAATTGATTTAATTTTACCGGTATTTTAAAAATAAGAAACCAACGAAAATACACGATTTTCATGATTGACACCAGCACTTGTTACATTTTTTATGTAAATGTTCATGTTTTGGGTTTTTTTTTTACCTTTTTCAATGAATTAAGTAACTGTTATTTTATTTATAACCAATTTGCATACTTGTTTTTCATTTGTATGTTTTTGTGTATTTTGAATGGATATCGGGATGATATATTTATAAAGGGATAAGGCAAATAAAGCTGATAGCATAAACACAGACTTGTTTTGATATATCTCAGTAAACACTAGTAGTTTGGGAGAGCTCTTTGATGCCGAGAGTAGTTTCCTTCTCCCGTTTGTATCATGAGTCATCACATTTTCTTCGCTGATACTTGTCGCAGCTATTTGATATTACATTTCGTGATGAAATAAGTAACTTAAACAGCATGGTTAAAAGTGGCAATTTTTAAAAGATTACACTAAATCAATTTTAGATCCATCCGTATGGTAGTGGAAATTTTTCAAACTTTAAAAAAATATATCGCATAGCGATGTGCATTTTGAGAGTATCTGGTTCGATTTTAGCATATCGTTCGTGTAATTAAAAACAAAGAAAAAATCCCTGAAATGCAGAAAGTACTGGTAAATAAAAATGCCATCACTAACTTAGGTGAGGAAAATGTATGCAAACAAAGTTTTCAAATTACTTATCTTGGTCAAATCTAATTTTCAGAATACTCAATCTGAAACATTGTAGATTGCAGGTTTTTTTCCCTATTTTTCATCAAATGAACTCTTCAAAGGTATCATGAAAGCAGTGCACAGTGTTGAGAGTGTCCTTATTATGTTTCGTGGCACTTTCTTCCGATTTTTGCGAATTCCTCTGTCTATGGTATGTTAATGCACAACCAACTATATGACACAGAGAAATACAATGAAAAACATTAATGTCATTGTTTTTGACAACTTGGGAAGAATTTGGCGCTGTATCAAGGAGCCGTTTGTCAGCAGCATCAGTAATCGTACTTCTCTCTCGGAAATGGCTGGTTGGGGCGCTGCGTCCATTCCTCTGAGAGTTGCTCTCATCGTTCTTTGTCTGGCTCTAGTGGTCTTTGTGATCGGGTTTGCGACCAAAGGATGGGCCCACAACAAGTTCGGCACTGACATCATTGCAGAGACGGCGCGTATCCCAGTGTACGTGGAACAGGAGCTAGGACTCTGGGCGTATGACGTCTGCTACACTCAACGAAGCAACGTCCTGGACAAGTACCTGCGGTACGCCAGGTATTATCAGTGCGGCGATCGTGATATTGGACCTTTCATCGATGGTTTAAGATGCGGAGGTAAGTATAAGAATAGAATGTAATGTACTCGTACTCGTGTAATAGTATAGAGAATTTAAATAGCAAAGAAAAGTACATTAAATGCTACACGTGCCGGTAATTTTGTTTGAATTGAATTTTTCAAAATAAATGTGCATTAAGCTCTGAAAATTACTTTGAATCACTTAATTGTATTTAGAGCTATTTGACTCAGTATTATGGCTACTAAGTCTGGTTTTTGGAAAAGTCCAGAATAAATAATCTGTTCATTTTGCTGGTCTTCGTGGCTGATATCTTCATAGCGCACACGATCACCTGGGTTGCGTTCAAGATCGAAGCAGCTATCCTAGCCGCTAAGTCGTAGATATCTAGGTCTATTGAACGGACCGCTACTTTAGCCGCTAGGTCTCTGATTTAAAGTTGGAAATATTCAACTAAAGACTTGTTATATTGACATAATTTGTTAATTTCAAGCAGAAATGAACATGTTAAAATTCATAATAACTTATAGGATGAGCAAAACATCACTAAATACAGATGTAAGATAAATTTCATGTTTGTTACAAAGTGGAAACTAAGGTAGTCATCTTGAATTTGATGCTTAGCATTATAAATTTAGGTTACCAATATCTACGTAGCGTCTAGGTTCGCTTTCCTATTCAACAGCGTAGCTGCTACGTAGCCCTACGTAGCAGCTACGATCTTGAACGCAACCCTGAATTTTGACGAGGTGTGATCACATCAACGTTAGTTGTACACATGCACTGTTTTGATATACTGCGCCGGTCATGAAGGTTTTTTTTTCACACAAAATTACCAGTACTTGCGGGTTTTTTTTTTTATCATCACCAATATGCTTACTAGCAGCCGCTGCAGAGATGATGAAAATTGTTTGCATCTACAGATTGGTATTTCAGCGTATTAAACCAGTGACAGATCCGTGATTTGTTAAAAGGGGGCCCAAAAGGTCAGGGATCTGGGACTGTCCTGATTTCCAAGTGGGTCCAGGGCAAAGCCCTGATGCGGCCCAATGGGGAATCCCCGAGAAGCTCCCAGGTTTTGTTTTTTAGGACACTTTTATGAGCTATCCTAGCTATACTTGACATTTTATAAGACCGACAATTAACAACAAAAATTGATTTGACATTTTTTTTTGTAGTTATACTATTTTCTTTTTTTTTAAATTTTATCCCAAGGGGTGGATGGAGTTATAGAAAACGGTATGCTATAATTGACATTCTTATCTACCAACAGACTGGTACCACGCCGTACAAGGCATCGAGTGCTTGGGGCTGATTCTGATGGTCGCTGCCCTGATTCTTCTCTTCCTCTACTTCTTTGTCCAGTCTTTGAAGCAGAGAAAATACCTCCTTATCATCATAGGACTCACATTTGGCTCTGGTAAGAACAATTACTCCATCTAGAATAATCTATATCTATAATACATCTACTGTTATATACATGTATAAGTATTTTTTATAGTCTATTGGAATTGTCCAGTTTCGGAGTTACTTTTTATAGTACAGTATATACCCAGTAGGTTGCTGAAATCGTATGTCATTTCGCTTGAGGATATCCTGCTTGCAGTAAAGCATAGCGTGTTTGAAAAACTTCATTTTCTTCTTTTTTTCAGTTGTGTTCATTATAATTGGTGTCGGAATTTACGGGTCTAAAATAAAAGACATATATTACAAACTGGGATGGTCCTTTGGCGTGACGATAGCTGGCGCTGTGTTAGCCACCGTGGCAGGAATCGCAGAAGTTGTTGTACTCCTGAAGTGAGAATATTTTCTGCTAGAGTGAGCTCCCCTGCCTTAATATGAAAAGCTGGATATTGAAAAATGTAAAGCGCAAAGTTTTGTTACTATGTGAATTTGTTTAAGGGAAATTTTAGTTTTGGAAAACAGTGAAGAATTGATGCTTCAGGATGTGCAAAGTACCATTTCACGAAAAAATTCAATAGATTGTGTTATGGCAATAATGTCATAGAGGCTAAATGTTGTTCTTTGCAAATACGAGCGCGTCTTGATTTCACAGAAATGAAATAAAACGTAAAATTAAACATGAATTATTGCTTACTATAGCTAGCGCTCAGTTAGTATTTATTTGGCTGGACTTACGCGTACTACATCTACTAGTATACAGTAAGAACCGTACGAAATATATTCTGTGGAAAGTGTACTCGTATCCTGAGGAAAAAGAATATAAATTTTCGATTTCCCTGTGTGGCTTATGCATTTAAATTATCTACTGCCAAAATGGTTAGAAATTTAGATATTCATATTATTTAATAGCGTTATCACAAAGGATGACTGCTCTTAACTCCGTATTTTGGGCCCTTTTTCGGTCATTTTTGTTACGTTTATTCATCGCTCAATTTTACTTCAAGTCATTTTCTATATAGCTTAGTCAATTTCCAATAGATTTTATTGTCATAATGGTTTTAAACTGCGTTGCAATAAATTAATTCGTTGTTTTCTGACTCATACTTCTCTACAAATATCTGGAATTTAGACTTGCCTGTCCTTGATTCATGAATGAGCACGGAGAGTGGAACTAATATTGTGATGAGTGGTCTAAAATTATAATAGCGGTACTAATATATAATAATTGAACATCTCTCTCTCTCTCTCTCTCTCTCTCTCTCTCTCTCTCTCTCTCTCTCTCTCTCCCTCTCTCTCTGGTTACTGCCTGTTGCCATTTTTAAAGGTTTCAAAACAAAATATATAACATATAATATCGGCCGGTATAAGAATCCATTGATGATCGTAAACCAGTGGCTGATGTCAAGAATTTACGTGTTCGAAAATAATTAATAAGTACATTAATCAGTATCGCACAGAACGATAATCCGATAATATTGAGACCTTGGATCGAGTCCTTCAATCAAATAATATCGCCTAGCAGAATGTGTGCTACCTTACACGTTACGTAACGGATGTGTACTATTCACAAGGTTATCTGAGCTTAGAAATCACGTGGTGAATTATAATATACAACAGGTCAAAGTATACCGTTTACAACAGACAACGTGAGCTCAAGAAGAAACAATTTCTTTTTCTATGTTTTACCATGAGCGCATGTTTGTCTATAGATCTCCTTTTAACATATGCTTATACATATAAATATACAACTATCATTAAAAGGAGAGCAATAGACAAACATGTATACTATGTATTAAGTCTGTAAAAAAAGTGGGCGTCCTCATTATCATATGGATATTCAAGAAAATGTAATGACCCCTACCTATGAAAAACGATTTCGATCTTTGTAAATATGAACTTTTAATTAATGTAATTGCATAAAGTTGCAGCCAAGATATTGACAATTCCTACAATTTAAAGAAATATGTCCATTTTAAAAATTTATTTTGTCGCAATTTTTAAGTGCAGTCATCCTTTCTTTACGTACTTATTTTCTTGGAACTGTGCATGCTTAAAACATTTCTCTCACGTTACATTGTTAGAAACAGACTGAAAGAAAAAAAAAACTTCATAGAAACGCTGGTAATGGTATAGCAAATCAACATCAAACTCTGCAAGTCAGATAATATCAACATATGGTTGTGACTTGCATTGTCTCTGGGTTTTGTTCTTGCATCTATCACGCGTGTTCGTAGATGTAAGATTGAGGACAGACTACAATTTATATCACATATTTACGCTGAAGTCTTTTCAAAACACAATTTCTGTGTGAACTAAAAGTGGACATTCCCACATGTTGTTGATCATGGGAACTCAAGATGAAAACAATACCTTTACGTGTATTTTTTTCGCATATGAGCATGTTTTGCTATGTAATGCTATACATAGGTATTCTAGTTGTAGGCAAATATTTACGAGATTACCTTATTCTTGCGCACTTAATGTAATTTATTCCAGCGCAGAATTTCAATGTTTACACCATTACATAAAAAAGAGTAATTTTAAGTTCACTCCTTCCGGCCCAAAAGTTGCATCTGTTCACCCAAAATGCAAGATAACTTGTACATGTATATCGGTAGGTCAATGTATTTAACGGAATTTTTCTGATTACTTATTTTACATAGAAAGTTCCAATGAGCGAAAGCAAATGTACATGGTTATCTGTTCTTTCTGCTCAGTATTGCGGAGATTAGAATTTGAAGAAATATGATATACAATCATGGAAAATCAAAATATATATCATAATGATAAAATAAATCACGCAAAGCGTTTGTACCCTAGATGATAATGGGTGTGTAAAAATAATTAAGGTTTTCAGACTAAAATTTAATTTTACTGCGCGCGTGTGTGTGTGTGTGTGTATATATATATATATATATATATATATATATATATATATATATATATATATATATATATATAATGAATTATTGTTAATATCATATACTAGTATGCTAATAATATATTACTTCCCTTTCCAAGTCCGATAAGTTGAAATCAGGGTTAGTCCACGCAGGTTTCTAACAGCATATTAATTTAAACATACGTTGATATAGCATTTACTCAATATTCATCTAAATGTTAAGGAGGGTGTGCGGTCATCTTCTACATTTGATGTTAAAAATGTAACCATTTCTTGAACTCGCTTGTTTCTGCCCAAAACTGATTAAAATTGTCGTCAAAAGACAAAAAATCAATAAACATGAGGTTCTACATGTTGTTTTGTATGCAAATTACGTATACAAGAGCAGAACAATGCCTTTTTAATCACTTTGAACTGCGCTGCTACAGACTTAAATTTAAGATTGAAAAATCTGAAAAAATTGAAAGGAGGTCATTAGTGTCCACTCTACAACCATTTGTTGAGAAAAAGGTCTAAACTTGCTTATTTAAGTTGAAACTTTGTCTCAAAAGATGGTACCCGATACTTAAAATGGGTCTCAAAAACCATCAATCGCACGAGATATTTTTGTCTGTGTCTATGGGAGTTCATTGAAGTTATACTTTCATTGAAAAATATACATGTATGTATACGAGGGTTGTCCAAAACGTTCGTGGGCACATGTATTTTTATTCAAAATAACGGCGCCATTATCAGGAAAGTATTATAATATTTTAATATTATAGAGTAATGTATATGCATAAAAACCACAGCAATATTCATTTTTGTATTGGAGTTATCATTATAAATACATTGCCTATATAGGCCGCATGGCCCAGTCTGACGTTGAGTTATAACGACGTTTCTATAACGTCGTAATCCTTGGTTTACCTGAGAGTAATATGCCTCATTCATCGTTTGGTCAGAGGTTATAATCGCATACTCCATAAAATAACGCTGGTGCCACTTGTGGATAAGTAAACTCGAACTATTTCGATGTTTTTCCTGTTTCCTCCATCGTTTGTTTTGTTTCTATCGGTGATTTACCTCAGTCGACACAATTTTATGATGGCGCGCTGTTCCGTGCGGTCAGTTGACGTCGCTTTTTCAGGCGTTTTTAAAGACATGTTCTTCCCTTTTATAGATATTTTATAATACTTTTATAAATATCTTTTAAAAGTTCTGTGCTAGTTTTGAAAATAGCTTAAAATGACGTATGAAAATGGCGTACACCATACAGACTACATCACAATAGAAGATTATGAAGTTTTGAAATGTTTTATAAAAACTAAAAATATTCATATCTAAAAACTCAATTAGAAAGTTTGGACAATGTTTACGTTGCATGGCCGTGCCTACTTTCCGCGACCCTTTGATACAATAAAATTTTAGTTTATTTCTATGGAAAATAATCAAAACCACTTTAGTTTGATTTGAAATATTATGACAAAGATTTTAATATACCATATGTGTATACATTGTATAAACCCATTTAAAATGACAAAAACGCGATTGTCCACGAACTTTTTGGACGTATATATCTTTTTATTTAAGACAATTAATTTTTTAGACCCATACCCTACTTCTAAAACAATTAAATTTAATTTATACTTATAGAGCTGAAAAAAACTCTTTGGAACTTAATAGTAATGCCCGTCACATTCAACACAGATTGTTTTGTATTTCATTTTCTATGAAAATATAACGTCAATGTATCTCCATAGACACAGGAGTTCTAAGTAGATTTTGCTTGTTCTAAAAATAGATCCCACGCCGACTGATAAAAATAGGGTACCCTATTTTGAGGCAAACATACTACAATAATGTGCAAGATTCAACCTTTTTTTTCCAGAAATGGTTGTAAAGAGGACACCAATGAACCCCTTTCTTAATTTTTCAGATTTTTAAATCTTGAATTTAAGTCTGTAGCTGCGCAGTTCTAAAGCTGTTATTAGGGATTAAAAAACAGTGTTCTATTCTTCTATACGCAATTTGCATACAAAACAACATGTAGAACCTCATATTTATTGCATTTTCATCTCTAAACATTTTTGGTCAGTTTTGAGCAGAAACAAGCCAGTTCAAGTGATGGCCACACATCCCCCTTAACATGTACTATGCCACATCTTTAGCACATGCACATGCCATTATTGTTACATTAAAGTTTTAAAATTCAGAGAACTTAAAACTATCTATAAAAATTGTTGTAGATAGTTTTAAATTCTCTGAATTTTAAAACTTTAATGTAACATTATTACCCTCAATTATACAGAAGCAATTCAAAGTATTAGAAAGGATGCTGAAATAAATATAAATTTTGGAGGAAAACTTTAACTATTTATAGCTTACTTATATAATTCAAGAATTTGCAAAAAAAATCATCATCGTGGGCTTTCTGAAATCTTGTATTAAAAAGACTTACTAATTTTTCATATTCAACAAATTTAAAGTAAAAGCTTTTCATATTTTTTTATTCTTTTGTTTCTCCAAAATAGCTCATGATCGAAAAATTAAAAGGCATGCGTACATAACCATTATATTCATGAAATGCAATGGAGCTGTCGTTATCTTCCCTAACAAGGGCAAACACGAGTTGTCCGTCCTTGGTCATTTTTTCCGCCAGGGTTCTTGTTACGATACTCCCTAGTTTGCTTCTCCGGTATTCGGGTTCTACATGTAACGCTCCTACAGCTCCGTATTCATGCTGAACTTCCCAAGCCACGGGTCGTCCGTCCTCGGTTTCGATTAATACTGATGGAAAATGGGTGATTTGGTAATTGATCCACTTTTCTGGCGAGTTTATAAAAGGCCATGACTTGTGTACAATCTCTGTATGGCGTCTACTTAGTTCAGATATTTTGAATCCGCTTGGGATTGTTCTGAAATAAACAAAAGTCCACGCCTTACTTCACTCATTGAAAGAAAGAACACAACGATATATGCTTTATAGCCCACTGTAGAAGGACGCTTTGTTTTAATTCGTTGTCACAGAAAATTGAGCAGTAAAACATAAATATCAGTTGTCCTTCCCTCGCCGCACAGGATCCAAACCACAGATAATAATCACAATGTTTGGGTCTAAAACTCATTAAAACCTGTAAGTTCGCAGCAGTTGCGAGGTAAACAAAATGAATGGCGGACTCATTCTCACAAGCCTAATTGTTAAGATTCATATTTTAAGAAACTTTGCAATAACAAGCATGCGCTAGAAAGTGAACTTCAAAATTCTAAGAATACTACTCAAACACGCCATTTCCATTACTCTATTTTCATTGATTATTATCCCGTATACAAATGTTACTATAGTCTGTCCCAAGATATTTATGCAGCATATTTGGACGATTTTTAATAAAAATACACATAACTGTGAAAGAAGTGCAACTGAAATCAATAAAAGGGAAAATTTCCAAGATAACTTCATTCACACATTATCATTTTTCCTTCGTAAAAATTCACAGGACACGAAAACAGATTTCTTACGGTGATTTATAATGGAGAATGTTGACATCTTTTCTCCCTTCGGAAGTAACTCGGAATACCTCGCAAATTTTTTCAACGTTATCATCCGAGTACTTTCATCTCTTTTGTAATGCAAAATCCCCGTAAACTTTTATTTTAGCTGTGTATTGAAAACTGACAAGCTAGAGCGGGTGTTTCAAAGGGGAAATCTTGGGATTTTTTTCACACTATTGAATGAACATCATATGAACCCAGTGGTATTTATAAATATAGAATAATTTAAAAAAATATGCGGCAAAAATAACTTGGGACAGACTATAACTACACAAAACGAAACTTCCGTTTTCGCGCATACAAATTGTTTACATATCATTAGGAAAACTATCGTAACGCAAGAAAATAAAATTATACTGTCTGATTTATAAAAAGTATCAATTTGTGTTAAAATGCAATAATTTAAAGCTGTCAAAGATTTCTGTATGATGAGACTCTGAGGTCAGTATAGTGCTCACCTAGCCTCTGATAATGTTCAATTACCGGTATTTTTGCTTTTAGAATAATTTAGTCTCAAATCATGTTAATTCTAGCTAAATAGCAAGAGTTAGACCGACATTTTGAAAATCGTGACATTGATGTACATTTAATTATAAACAACACTGGTCAAATAAACGTTCTTCTGGGAAGAACACAACTGTCATTTAGCCTGATGATCATAACGACAGTGCTTCATTCTTCATCTTATTTAGGTACTGAATTTACTTGTTTATGAACTATATTGTACTAGTATTTTTATGGTATTTTGAGGTGTGTGGAAGAACGTTTGATAGTCAACACAACCCTAAGGTGGAATAACACACCTGGAAAAAATCACTCAAATTAACAGTAAATTATTTCAGAAATAAACAGCAATTTAAAAAGTTCACCGGGATATGAAGTTGGTTGGTCACGTGATCAAATCCTTTGAAGCCCGAAGGGCTTTTCGGTAGATTTGATCACGTACCAACAACTCCATATCCCGGTGAACTTTTTAACATTGCTGTTTATTACTTATATTTACGTTTGAAAAAGGAAAACCGTTCAGAATCATTAAGATAACCGTGTTTTTACGCTTGATATAATGCAACCGTCAAGTGATAAGCGTGTGCGATAATCACTGTGACGTCATGAAAAAGTTCACACAGTATTGAACGTTTTCGCTATTCTATAGGTTCATATAAGGAAACATATTATTTGATTATGAAAGATATAATGATAATCAAGATGTAATTATAATCGGCGGGATTATAAAGTCTCCCAAACAAACGAGGCCATCGATCATTGGAGGTAGGGATGGCCACATGGGCCAAACGTTACAGACAAACAGATTTAATACTTGATTATTTCTATTTCTGAAAATGATGATGTTCCTAGGTGTCATCTTCTGTATATCAGGTGAACCGACATGACCGAAGGAACAAGAATATACCCGGTATATGATTTATAAGTGGGAACTCAATTGATTTCAAGATGTTTGGGCACTTCCTGTTCAAAAAAGGTCAGGACCACCCCCGGGGCCCGTGACCTATATACCATTTGATGCCCCTTGACACAAAGAACAAAAATATATATGGTTTAGGGGTGGGGATCTCAACCGTTTTCAAGATATTTGGACACTTCCTGTTGGGGGGGGGGGGGTCAGGACAACCCCCGGGGCCCTTGATCTATATGCCATTTGATGCCCCTTGACACAAAGAACAAATATATTTATGGTTGAGGGGTGGGATCTCAACCATTTTCAAGATATTTGGGCACTTCCTGTTTTAGGGGGGTCAGGACAACCCCCGGGGCCCATAACCTACACACCATTTGATGCCCCTTAACACAAAAAACAAGAATATATATAGTATGAGGTTGGGGATCTCAGCGGATTTTGAGATATTAGGGCACTTCCTGTTTCAGAGGGACAGAACCATGCCATATGGCCATAACCTATATACCATATGATGCCCCATTACACAAGGAACAAGAATATATATGGTTTAGGGGATGTGAACGGTTTTTGAGATATTAAGTAATTTCCCAAACCTTGGGGTTGGGGATGACCCCAGGGACCATATCTTATGTACCATATTTATTGCCTATAACACTCAATATATGCATCTGAAGACCCATTTTCAATATCTTTAACGGTTTTCAATTTATAACCATTTAAAATATAATGTATAGGATTCAATGTTAGACCCAGCTACCACTTGACCCCCCAAAATTAAAAAATTCAAAAGAGGGTGCACAATTAAATATGCAGGCCTATTATATCCTAAAGTTTTGTACAATTATGTTCAGCCATCTCTGAGAAACGCGATGAACAAGTTCAGAGGCGAAAAAAAAGAAAAAGAAGAAGAAACCGTACAAAAAAAATGTCTAGAAAACTTCGTTTGGGAGACTTAATCAATTGTACATATGTCAAATAAGTGAAAAATTTGCAGTTTGGGGATAAAAATGAATGTCTAAAAAATCAATTCAGTAAGTAACAACAAAAGCCCCTTCGGGATTCGAACTCGGGATGTACGGATGACCAGCCCGACACTTTATCCACACGGCTATGGAGTAAGTTACATATTTCCGTCGATAAAATCGTTTTAATGAAACGAAATGTCGTTTCGATGAGAGGTCAGCCATTTTGTGATGATGTGTTATTCCACCTTAAGGAACATTCTAGGTTACGTTATTGTGAGTCTTTGTTTTTGATTTATAATTGATATCCCGTTGATAGGAAAATGCTTACATAGGAACAACATTTTCAGCAGGCAGTGTAAATATAATGCCATCGGCGTGGTCTCGTCGGTAAGGGCAGCTTTTTGCGGATTGGTGTAAATTGATGAGGGCGTCCATAACATCAGAAGTACACCCTACACAGCATAAATGTTCATTCATCAATAGCAAACACTTTATATACTTCTTGGCATTTTGTTTCTTTTAAAGTAAGCAAACTCATTTAAATCAAATTTTCAATAATATAAAGACAAATATTTCAATAATATAAAGACCAATTCAACAGTTTTCCCTCTATCTATCATTGAATTTGAAAAATTGGCTTAGTATAATCACCAACAATCGACAGAGGTGGGGATGTCTTTCTGGAGGCAAACTGAAACACAGTCTCCAGGTTTGCTGCAAATTCAGGTCCTTTGCAGAAACACGCCGAAAATAACCAAGCTTCTCTCATCTGCAGATAATCATGATGTATATGTTGTACGAATTTGTGATTGCATCTGAATTATGTTGAAATTGAAAGATAATTTTTCGATCACATAAATATACTATTCAAACTTTCATATAGGTTTTGTTCTTGATATTCAAAATTTGTAAAAAAAAAAAAAACCGGTTAGCAAATCCCACTTTGATTAGGTAAAACTACTATTGGCTTAAAAGTGAGAGGACGAGATCTGTTGTTTATTGTTTAAAACCAAAAGTGTGAGTTGAAAGAATTGTTGATCAAGCACACCTGTCTATCCACGATAACTAGAACAGAGAAGTCCGGCCAACTGTCCACCAACACCATCTTCTCTGTCAACAGGTGCTTCCTCCTCATCAACCGGAAATGGACCAGTCCCTTAAATTAAAAAAAAATGTAAAATTCTTATATATAATGGAGTCTACACGCTCTATCTAGAGCCAATGCATGCATTGAACACCTCCCCTAGAGCCAATGCAGGCATTAGACGACTCTCTATTTCTAGAGCCAATGCATGCATTGAACACCTCCCTCTAGAGCCAATGCAGGCATTGGACAACTCTCTATCTCTAGAGCCAATGCAGGCATTGGACAACTCTCTATCTCTAGAGCCAATGCAGGCATTGGACAACTCTTTATCTCTAAAACCAATGCCGGTATTGAGTGACTCTTCAGTCGTCTAATGCAGGCATTGAGCGACTCTACAATGGTCCAATGCCTGCATTGAGAGACTCCTCAGTCTTCGCTTAATGCAGGCATTCATTTAGTCCAAAGAAATCGCGCTGCATGCATAAATGACAATGCCCGTATGAATTTGAAAATGTATCTTGTAATATCTGCATTGCCTCAATGCTGAGTTTTGACTGTAAATTGAGATTCAAAAATAAGAATACTTGGGCTAAAATAAAATATATTAATTCTCGTTATCACAAAACTGAGTGACACAGCACTAAATGGTAATATCAAAATGTCGCAAGAAATATTTCAATATTTTACCGATGTTTTGAAAGGATACCTCATACGTTTTAGTAAACTGCGTTTATCAACGCAGAGAAATCATAAAAAAAATCATAAGTTTTTTTTACACGTTTTTATAATTTGATTCCATATAAGACTTATAAAAATAAATCTTTTTACATATTAGTAACTTAATGTGCAATGCACATTATATGAATGTTTATCTACCGTGACGTAACCCTGTATTTTTTCAAGTGACTACTGATCTGATAATAACATGTATTAGGTATTCAACCTAAATTAGATTGCTTATATGATAATAAATGTATCTTGAAATAGAACGAAGATCGATAGTAGAACTACATGTATATATGCAATAGTTGTAGATTGACAAGTGTATTAATTTAATAGTTTTAAAACTGAAGGTTTGTCACTGTGACCACCGAAAGGATATAAATTCACGAGTCATGCATCAAAAGTTCAACAACAAAAATATAACGATGAAGGGAATCATAAATGATAAAGAAAAGAAAATAAGATTAGAATAAAAATTAATTTACATTGTGTTGCAATGCTTTGATGGATTAAAGCATTTACCAAAACATAAAAGAACTCTTGCAGATATATTAAACGTATAACCTAGTTTTAAGTGTCACGTGGTAATATTGTCATATCAGATTTACACGGTCAGAAAACGCGACGAAATATATGTTTGGTAAAAAGAAGCTACAATGCTCCCGATTTTCAATCTTTATAGACATACTGTTATCTACAAGCACCAAACCCGTTTCCTTTGAATAATTTTTTTTAATTCGATCATTGCAGATGGAGGCTTTAGTGTACGCTACATACGCGCTAAAGTGAAACTAATAAAACATACATACGCAAATGGACTCAGGCAATTCTTTCTGTAGCTTCTGATCGAGTTCATCATACTCTTCAGGGAGTACTTCACGGACAGCCATTGTGTCAGCCTAGTTTGCAATGGATGGTATTTTTTCTGGATTGTACGACTTTATAAATGTATGGTACGCCAAGCATAATTATATGGACGACATAAAGGGTCATAATAAAAAGTGAAATTATAAAGTACAAGAACAGATATGGGTTACCCCATATCCAAGATATTCGACTTTTAAATTACTTCGAATTTTTACTGTGCTCAGCCGATCTCCAAGTTAAAAAAACTGAACTTGTTTAGAAACTGGCGTATATAGTTCTTCATGTCCGTAGTCTTGCGACCAGTCTTGCGTCACCAGCAAACAGTACACACATCTGTGCTTAAACACTCTACACGAGTGCGATCAGAAATATGATGCGGGTGTTGCATAACCATTCAGTCATTTAAAGAAAAGAAAAGAAAAACACACACTCATGCACAATAAATAATTAAAAGAGATTGTGTGATACCTAACGAACAATAATCATGAAAGTAACATAATTATTGTAATAATAAGCAATATAAGCAATATTCATTAGTGAAAAAATTATCAATCGAAGATTCACCTATATGGTTGTGATAAAGACTGAGGATGCAACTAGCAATGTTGTATTTGCTGATTATAAATGGAACTATATTTTTAAGCGCAATTGTGTAAAGAGAATCTGACTTTAGTAATACATCTTGAATAGATACTAAGCACTGATCGAATATATTAATAAACGTATGAAATTGAAGAGACCGTTGCATAGTAAGAGGTGATAAATGCAAAACGGATAACTATAATGTAAACATTACTCAAAATAGGTTCTGATTGAAATTCCGAAAATTCATATTTTTAAATACATTACACCTTGAATCTCATTTAAAATTTTAAAAGGAAAATTTTTGTAAGTAGCGTAAGAATTTAAAAGTCTTTACTACTATTTATTTCATTAAAACGCTGAAGTCTTAATATTCTGTCTGATGCAGACATGATACTGTAAAAATGGACAATATCATATATTGTCGTCTAACGGATTCAAAGATAAAAATGATGCAGTTTTTTAGAATACTCTCTTTGAAAGTGTTTAAATTACAAAGCAACATTTTCAACAATTAGAACCATAGTGTTTCCAATAAGTAATCAAACAAGGCTTTTTTGTAACCGAGTACATTCCCATACAGCCTTATACAATGGTAGCAACGTTTTAGTTGACAGGCCAATCGTGTTAAATAGTTCGTGTACCGCGGGTAATCGTTCGTGTATCGTATGGGATCGTGCGTGTATTTTTACGGAATGCCAGGATTTATTTTTTAAACAACGACGAGTAGTTTTTAAAACAAAGCAACAATGTTACTTTAAAACTTCAAATATAAGAACATTGACAATTCTTTACATATATGTATCAGGTTAGCGCTAATCTTTTCTTTTAAAATTATCTCGTTTGTCGTTTAGTATTTCACCAACTCATTTAATCCTTTGATCGGTCGAGCTAGTTTTGCATAGTGTTTAATCAGTCTATATCAAGCATTCATTGTATCTTGACACATGATGATAATCATATTAGCGTCAAGCAAGAGAAACACGTTTAATGAAGGCGATCAAGCTTACCCATTCCCTGATTAAAATTAAAGAATTATTCCCTTAGTTTTCTTTCAAATGAAAGTACGATACACACTCCTCTGCGTTACATTGGAAGGTGTTAAATCGAAATTCTTAGGAACAAGGTAGGAAACTTACCTATATATTTCGCACATTTAAATCGTACGTAGGAAAATGGATTTCATTAACATTAACTCGTGTGAATAAATTCGTGTAGATTATGCATTATGTTCATTTTTTAACGCTTAATATTCTTGAACTTATGATAGAGCTTAATATTAGTTTAAGAGACAAAACAATTTAATTGATGTGTGAATTATATGTTATCGTTTATCTTGTACCATAAAACAGTGTATAGGTACTGTACTTACCGCTTTTCAATAAAATACAATCATTTTGTAATACAAATGAAACCAATACAGTTTTCTTGATTCTAATCTTAAAAAATATTTTTGATTTTGCGTGTTAAATAGTGTAGAATCGTTCGTATGCGTTTTTATGCCCCCGCCATAAAATGTCCGGGGCATATAGTGTTACCCCATTCCGTCATTCCGTCCTTCTGTCATTCCGTCATCATTCACTTTCCGATCATTATCTCAACAACCGTTGCACACATTCAACTCAAATTTGATTTTTGGATGTGTCTTATAAATATACAGGTTTAGTTTGAATTTGGTTTCGGTCCGATGATTTTTGACAGAGTTATGACTCTTGAACTTAGAAAAAAATGCTAAATTTCCTTTCCGATCATTATCTCAGCACATATTCAACTCTAATTTGATATATGGATGTGTCAAAGGAATATACAGGTTGACTTCGAATTTGGTCCAGTCTGCTGATTTTGGCAGAGTTGTGCCTCTTGAACTTTGAAAATAATTAAAAATTTTCAGTTTCCGCTCTTTAACTTTTGCAGGGATGCATATATAAAGCTGATAATTTTTCATATGAAGGTTATTTACATAAAATACAGATTGAGTTCGAAATTATTACCGGTCCAAAGATTTTAAACAGAGTTATGCCTCTTGAACTTAGTTAAAAAACCCCAGGAATTCTTAGTTTCCGCTCTCTAACTTTAGAAGTGATGCATATGTAAAGTTGATATTTCATATAAGGTTAATTTATCAGAAAATACAGGTCAAGTTTGAACTTGGTTCCAGTTCGATGAATTTCATTACATAAAAAAAGTATTTTAAAGTTCACTTCCTCCGGCCCAAAAGTTGCAACTGTTCACCCAAAATGCAAGATAACTTGTACATGTATATCGGTGGTCAATGTCTTCAACGGTATTTTTCAGATTACACATTTTACGTAGAAAGTCCCAATGAGCGAAAGCAAATGTGCATGGTTATCTGATCTTTTCTACTCAGTATCTTGGAAATTAAAATTTAAAGAAATATGATATACAATCATGGAAAATCAAAATATATATCATAATGATAAAATAAATCACGCAAAGCGTTGATGTACCCTAGATGATAATGGGTGTGTAAAAATAATTAAGTTTTTCAAACTAAAATTTAATTTTACTGCGTGTGTGTGTATATATATATAAAACCAACAACACTCGTTATCTATAGTGTCGGATCAAAAGATACACGGATATAAGATGAGATATAAAAAAGCACTAAAAATAACCAACGACACGAACAATAAAGTACAATATTGTCAATTTTTCGGAACAGCCCGTCCTTTCTTCAGGACAACAAAATAAAAACTATATATGAAAGGAGAAAAACATCTACAAAACTAGCACTAAACTAAAATCTAAATAATATATGAAACACCGGATTTGAACGTGGCAAGTACATCTTTGTATTAAAGATCATAAGCTTGAGAAAGAAAACTCATGTCCGACTCATCAGTGTCCACTCTACAATCATTTGTTGAGAAAAAGGTCTAAACTTCTTTTTTTAAGTTGAAACTTTGTTTCAAAAAAGGGCACCCTATTCTTAAAATGGGTCTCAAAAACCATCAATCGCACGAGATATTTTTGTGTCTATGGGAGTACATTGAAGTTATACTTTCATTGAAAAATATCTGTATACGAGGGTTGTCCAAAAAGTTCGTGGACACATGTAATTTTGTTCAAAATAATGTCGCCATTATCAGAAAAGTATTATCATATTTTAATATAGAGAATAATAATATAAATGCATAAAAACCAGAGCAATATTCATTTTTGTATTGAAGTTATCATTATAAATACATTGCCTATACAGGCCGCACGGCCCAGTCTGACGTTGAGTTATAACGACGTTTCTATAACGTCATACATATCTTATCCTGGGTTTAACTGAGAGTAATATGCCTCATTCACCGTTTGGTCAGAGATTATAATCGCATACTCCATCAAAATAACGCTGGTGCCATTTGTGGATAAGTAAACTCGAACTATTTCGATGTTTTTCCTGTTTCCCCCATCGTTTGTTTGGTTTCTATCGGTGTTTTACCTCAGTCGACAGAATTTTATGATGGCGCGCTGTTCCGAGCGTCAGTTGACGTCGCTTTTCCAGGCGTTTTAAAGACATGTTCTTGCCGTAATATCTTTTAAAATCCTCTGCTAGTTTTGAAAATAGGTTAAAATGACGTATGAAAATGACATACACCATACAGACTACATCACAATAGAAGATTATGAAGTTTTGAAATGTTTTATAAAAACTGAAAATATTCATATCTAAAAACTCAAAAACTCAATTACAAAGTTTGGACAATGTTTACGCTGCATGGCCGTGCCTACTTTCCGCGACCCTTTGATACATTAAAAGTTTAGTTTATTTCTATGGAAAACATTCAAAACCACCTTAGTTTTATTTGAAATTTTAGGACAACGATTTAGATATACAATTTGTATATACATTGTATAAACCCATTTAAAATGACAAAAACGCGATTGTCCAGGAATGTTTTGAACGTATGTATCTTTTTATTTAAGACAATTAATTGTTTAGACCCATACCCTACATCTAAAAAGAATTAAATTTAATTTATACTTATAAAACTGAAAAAAAACCTGGTATAGGGATGCCGTCACATTCAACACAGATTGTTTTGTATTTCTTTTTCTATGAAAATATAACGTCAATGTACCTCCATAGACACAGGAGTTATAAGTATAGACTGAATTTTGCTTGTTCTAAAAATAGATCCCATGCTGACTGATAAAAGTAGGGTACCCTATTTTGAGGCAAACTTACTACAATTATGTGCAAGATTCAACCTTTTTCTCAACATATGGTTGTAAAGAGGACACCAATGAACCCCTTTCGTAATTTTTCAGATTTTTAATATATTCAATCAGTGCTTACTATCTATTCAAGATATATTACTAAAGTCAGATAGTCTTTACACAATTGCGCTTAAAAATATAGTTCCATTTATGATCAGCAGATACAACATTACAACAAATGTTTAAAATATCGATGTATATGTAATATTTGAAAGAAAACAAAACTAACGTGAACTTATTTTTAAAAATCATCTTTCCCCAAGAAATGTAGATGTGAAGTATTCATATTCCTACGCTAGCTGCCTCCTAAGTCTTTTTCACGATCATATAGGTCATTCTTCGATTGAAAATTTTTTCACTAATGAATATTGCTTAAATTATTACAATAATTATGTTACTTTCATGATTATTGTTCGTTAGGTATCACACAATCTCTTTTAATTATTTATTGTGCATGAGTGTGTGTTTTTCTTTTCTTTTCTTTTAATGACGGAATGATTATGCAACACCTGTACCATATTTCTGATCGCACTCGCGAGACTGTTTAAGCACAGATGTAAGTACTGTTTGCTGGTGACGCAAGACTGGTGTCAGTATTTGCTACGGACATGAACTATATACGCCAGTTTCTTAACAAGTTCAGTAATTTTAACTTAGAGATCGGCTGAGCATAGTGAAAATTCGAAGTAATTTAAAAGTCGAATATCTTGGATATGGGGTAACCCATATCTATTCTTGTTAAATCTTGAATTTAAGTACGTAGCTGCGCACGTCTAAATTAAAGCTGTTATTAGGGATAAAAAAGACATTGGTCTGTTCTTTTATGCGTAATTTGCATACAAAACAACATATAGAACCTCATATTTATTGCTTTTTCTCTAGACATTTTTGGTCAGTTTTGGGCAGAAACAAGCCAGTTCAAGAAATGTTTACATTTTTATTCTCAAATGCACAAGATGGCCGCACATCCCCCTTAACATATGCTATGCCACATCTTTAGTACATGTACATGACATTATTCTTACATTAAAGTTTTAAAATTCAAAGAATATTTTTAAAACTATCTATAAAAATTTGTTGTGGATAGTTAAGTTCTTCCGTTTCCAACGGAAGACCTTACTGTTATTGTGCGGGCGAAAATTTTTCTTTTTTTCTTTTTTTTCCTAGACGCGAACTTTGGGGCTTCATATCTTGCTCATTTCTGAACGGTTTTTGCTCAAATTTTCAGGCCTAGTAGACTTTATAAAACACTATCTAAAACATTTCAAAAACTTTAAAATTCCTTTTCCGCTAACGAGTTGTTTCCCTTTGAAATTTTTTTTTAGGGCCTTTGGTTTCCAGACAAAGGCTCCGAGACTATGATAGCAGGGAATGGGAATCCAACGAATTTAAATAACAGAGACATTGAAGTTGTGAACATCGGTTTTTGTTTTTGGATTACGTTTTTCATTTATAAAAAGGTAGGGGTCAAAAAACAGGATTCCAAAAAGTGCGAAAATTTAGACATATATTTCTGTGTATCTTTTAAACGAAAAATATTTTGTTAAGACACGTAGAATAAAAGTTGTGCAGAATGCCAAGGGCTTTCATTTAACACCAATAAAAAAGGGCTGGCCCCTAAAATTAAGGATTTCGATATGGCTGTCGCTGGAAAAGTTGTTTGTTGGGATCTTATAAATGTCGTTACAATATTACTTTGTGTTATATGAGTGTAAAAGGCTGTACATGTTAACATGTACCTGTTTTCATTTGGCAAGTTAACGAAAGTGTTTGTGCGTACAACTGATATAAAGTTACCACAGAAAGTATGCCGGTTTATACAGGAGGCTTTAAATCAAGAAAAATATATTTTTGAGTATACATGCTTTTATGTGAGGAGTTTAAGTCATTTTTGTAAAGTTCTTATAGTGCACAATCCTTAAAAACGAGAAACAGAAAATAAAAACTATTTTTTCTTTTCCAGTAAAACACAAATTACGGATGAAAACAAATCTATGTAATACATTTTTAGCTATCATACTGCATGCATTTAAAATCTATATGGAATCAGAGCCATTACGTAAGCTGTCCCTCGCTTGCGGCCGAGAAAATTGGTCGCCATGGCCGCGGCTTGACTACCTAGCGGTCAGCGGTTATCTAATACACAAGAGTCGCGTCTCTCATATATGAGTTTATTTAGCTGCAAACACAAGAATTGTTTTAAATTTGATCACACATAAAAGTTTAATCTTCTTAAATTGAATTAAACGATAGAGTGGCAATTAAGAAATCGTTCTGTTAATTAATAAAAGCAATGTCATTCTCAATCTGAAGTAATATTAGACATAGATCAATTGTGAGTTTTAAGTAAAAAAACAACAACATAACTTCTATTTGATATATTTGTCATTATACTGCAAACATTGTTCTGAGCTGTGTGTGCGTTGTACCTTTACGTAACCTATTCCTCGCCCGGCCGCGGGTGGCACTACCGAGTGGTCAGTGGTTATCTAATACACATGTACTTGTTTGAGTTTCTATAGCTGGAAATACAAGAACTGTTTTAATTTTATGTTTTTAAAGATTGTTAATCTTAAATTTATTTAATTAAATTAAACATTAGAATGTAAATTAAGAAGTCGTTCTGAAAATTAATAAAAGGGATCCGCGGTAGCTTCGTGTTTTTCTACATGTACCTTATCACACCTGCATGTTTTTCGATATTAAATTGTACGAACACAACTATACTATTTGTTTATTTAATTTTCATTTATATTGGTTTAAGATAAAAAGATAAAATCTTACTTGTACAGTTTATTTAGCATTGATTTAAACGTTAGTGCGAAAAATCAGCTAGAAACCACGTGCCATCAATTGAATAAAAGTAATATATCACTCCGAATCTAAATATGCAAGCCCAATTATATATTTAAACGATTAAATATAATACAATATAATACAACGCCGATATATTACCCGGCATGTGTAAAATTGACATCTGCTTAACTTAAGATTAATATACTGCAGTGGTCAATTGTTTAAGTCAAAGATCTTAAATAATAATTATTTGTTCTCATATTTAGAAGTTATGAAATAGTTATGCAATACACTCGCTCGCCATAGAAATCATCACAGTACTGCAAGTGTCGACAGTTTCCTTATTTCTTTGCTAGACCTAAGAACATAATTCAGACACTTGACTTACAGACTAGCGACACAGTTGCCTCCCAAAATATATGCACTTCTCAAAGTTACAATTAAGTGATATAGATATGTGTTCAAAGGATTTCATTTACTGTTATATGCACATTAATACATGTAAAAAAAAGTTTATTGAAGCCAGAAGGTGTGTATTGTGAGGTTGTAATGCAACTTAAATGGGGAGTCAAGTCTAAAACATATTTATATTAATAAAGTGGTTTAAATTATCACATGTGGTCATGCTGTTTTGAAAACAAACTACATAATTAAGCTATAATGTACACTTAAAGTTAGAGAAATCGTATTTACCGGAGGCTGACATTATGTAGAACTCTTTTGTATTAAAACTGAAATCATTATTTTGACGTCACAGCATCTATTCCGGTTTGGTTTACATATACAATGTACACAGTGCTCAGAATAAAACGCTGGTTTATGCCTTTCTGTTACTCAAATAAACGACTGCACAAAATTGATTATTTTTATGTTCACACTTCAATCTAAAGAATTAATACATGTAGGCATATATAAATGTATTTTTATTAAATAGATGAGAGCTCTTAACCTGCTGTCATTCAAAGTTGAAAATGACCTCGTATAAATTTATATTCCACGTCACATTCTTCGCTAGCTGAATAAGTATGTTATACTAGCATAAGTCGGAATAACCATGTCGGAATAACGTCGCCAGACAATTTCTACGACACTTGGCATCCGTTTCTACAACTACGTGGAGATTCCTCAGACACTATCCTCCGCTTTTAGATTTTAACGAACATGCTCCTTTTGACGTTGGTTTGTAATTTAGTGGAAAGTCAAAGGGAAAAGAACGGTCTAAAATCCAATTGTTTCAAATTTCCAGAACTTGTCATTTAGAGCTATGTTGGTAAAACAAACCGGAATATATTGTGTGACGTACATGTAATAGATTAAAGTTCACTGGCAGCTCTTATAGCGGCGGAAAATTTGAATTAAGCGATCGATTTTCTTGAGTTATTCATTGTTCTGAGGTTTTTAATAAAAATAAGTACAATTTGCAATTATAGCAGATGATAATTACAACCCCTACCACCACCGCGGATTACGATTTTGAAGATTTGAATTTGCTCATCATTTCAAAAACAATGCTGAGTTCCTGCATGCCAAACATTATACGGAGAGTTATCCATACCACTTAGCACCTCTCTTATAATAGTAGCGCGCTCTCAGGTGGGAGAAGGCGTTATCGTTAATTTACAAATGGTGTTCTTTTCGATCGTTTAATTTTAACAGTGCACTTTACATAAACTATTCCCACAGGCACCTGACGTTATGATTTAAGAAATAAATATCTTATATCTAATAATACACAAGGTACCCATCGCCGCCATCTTTGATTTATTTCAAACTTTTTATTATGTGAAAAAAATTATTATGTCAGGTGCCTGTGACTATTCCATGTGTTAGTGGTAGAAGTGAAAATATGAGTACAGGAAATCGAAATGTTTATGAAACATTACACTATTTTCCATGCATCAGCGCAGTGGATTTTGTGTTGGTTACACTATTATATAGGCTTAATTTGTATCCTGTCATCAGTTGTACATAAACGTATTTATCGCTTTGATTTTCTGGTTGAAATGATTAAATACATGTACATATATGATGTGTTTTTAGCTCACCTGAGCTGAAAGCTCAAGTGAGCTATTCTGATCACATTTTGTCTGTCGTCCGTCCGTCCGTTTGTCTGTCTGTCCGTCTGTCCGTAAACTTATCACATTTTCAACATCTTCTCAGGAACCACTGGGCCAATTTTAACCAAACTAGGCACAAAGCATTAAGCAATTAAGGACCACGCCCTTTTACAAGGGGGAGATAATTAGAAATTATTGAAAATTTTCGTGAAATTTTCAAAAATCTTCTCCTCAGAAACTTTTCTTTTTTTTTTGTTTATATCAATGTCAAAGCACATATAAACATAGATTAAGTACATAATTTCTGCTTTCGCTATTTTGATTTAAGCACAGTATATAGTAGAGAAAAATTACATTAACAAAAATGATGCCTGTCTAACACTATACAATACAGATATGTATATCGCACAATATAAACATAGGCATGTATAACATTATTGTATATATACGTGCAATGAGATTGGGTTTTATGGAAAGGATACATAAAGAAAGGGGGATATGAGTAAATGGGGGAGGGGGAGGGGAAGGGGTATATGGTTTTATGTTTATGCTAAAAAAATCTTTTGAACAATATAGTTTTTGAAATATGATCATTTTTTAATAATAGACAATTATAATTTATTACAGATGTCTTGCCAGTGTCTTTCATATTCATTATATTTACAATCTTTCAGTAGTAAATATTTTTCTATATAAAACCTATCTATTATCATTTTCTCTAGACAACCAAAGTACAGGGATGGAGCTGTCGTTTGCTTGCATTTAGATGCAAAAATGTACTGTTTGACAGCAAGAATAAGTAAATTTTGCAGTCTATAAATGTTTCTATTTGTATATTTTCCAAACAAGACAGATATTTTATCAAAGCAAACTGAGATATTAAATTTATATTAGCATCCATTCTTCTATCTTAAACCAAAGCTCTTTTATATGTATACAATCATAAAAAAGGTGTTCAATTGTTTCTATATAGTTTTTGCAAAAAGTACATGATGAAGAATTCAAAATATTTAACTTGAAAAGATATTCATTTGTTGGAACTATTCTATGGAGTATTTGGAATTGAAGCCACCGAAGTTTTGTTTCCTGTGTAACTTTAAAAGGAAGTTCAAATATGCTACTCCATGTTTTTTCTGAAAAAATATTTCCATTAGCTTGCCATTTTGTCACTGCTGTAATAACTTGTTTGCTATTATATACCAATAATTGATACATATCTTTGCATCCTTTTTCATTTTTAAGAAATATTCTTATAGAAGCGGGGATATGTGGCCCAAATGCTTTATAGAAAAGTGCTATATGTTTTGTTCTCAAGGTCACAGCTGCCTTTTTAATTCCACAATATTCAATAAAGTTTGTTTTTATATTCATTTCTAAAAATTGCTCGTAACTTAAAAATTTTCCATCAAGGTTATATAAATCACACAGTAAGAAGATGCCTGCATTAAAGTGTTTAAGAAAGATAGGTTTATTTTCTATTTGAATCTTTGGGTTATCCCAGATTTGTTCATACAAAATGTTCATTTTTGTTTTACTAATATTTTCATCAACCTGAGTCCAGCATAAGAAAACCTCTTTCCATAAAGGATTTGTAATAGTCTTACATAAATTAAAAACAAACGATGATCCCCTTTTCCATAGATTATCAGTCTTACAATGGATTACTGACTCGAGTAATGGAACCCATTTACTATTTGAATGCAGTATTATTCTGATCCATGTGGATTTTAGTGCAGTTATAAATTTCCTGTAGTCGATCATTTTCAACCCCCCATATCTATACTCTTGAAAAACAGTGTCTTTTTTAATTTTATGTATTTTACTGTTCCATAGAAATTCAAACATTTCACTCTCAAGATCTTTTAAAAAATTATCATTAGGCGTTGGCAATGCAAGAACTAAGTGGTTTAATTTTGGTATAATAAGCGTCTAAAGAACAGTAAGTCTGCCTATTGGGGTCATCCTTCTTATTTTCCATTGTTTAAGTAATTTTCTAATCTCGATCAACTTTGGTATACAATTTAGGTCAACCATGTCTGACAAATTTACTGAGAATTTTATTCCAAGCATATCAAAAGTATTATTTTTCCAGTCAGGTTTCCATCTTGAGTGATGGAAAACTTCATTTGAAAATTTTTTACTTCCTATCCAAATCATTTTGGTTTTTGAAAAATTAATTCTTAGCCCTGATATGTTTGCAAAATAATCTAAGTCTTGGAGAATGCCATCCATAGATGTTGGTGACCCATCGAATATTAGAGATGTGTCATCTGCATATTGAGAAAGTTTATATTCTTCTCCATCAATTACTATACCCTTAATATTTTCGTTATTTCTTATAATTATGCCTAAGATTTCAGCACACAGCAAAAACAGATATGGAGATATTGGATCACCTTGTCTACAACCCCTTTCTGGATATATATACTCTGAGATGTGTCCATTTTGAATGACACACATTTTAATACCATTATAAAGTATATAAGTATTTATCCACCTATTTATTGATGGTCCAAAGTTAAAGAATTCTAAAGCTGTGTATATAAAGTTCCAAGAGATTGAGTCAAAAGCTTTCTCAAAGTCATTTAACATCAAGAGGCCAGGTATATTATTGTATTCAGTATAGTGCATAATATCATAGACCAACCTAATATTTCACCTATAAATCTGCCTTTTAGAAATCCTGTCTGGTCTCTGTTTATTAATTTATCAAGGACAGTTTTTATTCTTTCAGCAATACAACCTGAAGCTAATTTATATATTAAATTTAATAGACTAATAGGACGCCAGTTCTTTAAAAATTGTTTGGGTTTTCCTGCTTTTGGTATACATGTTATTATGCTTAATTTGTTGGGGCTTGAGAATTGTAGTTGTTTATATGAGTCATTGATTGCTCTTGTAACAAAAATTCCAATATCCTTCCAAAAAAAATTAAAAAAATACACAACTAAAACCATCAGGCCCTGGACTCTTGTCATTTTTCATTTTTTTAAAGAAAATTGAGTACTTCAGTACTAGTTATCTTCCCTTCTAAAGAATTTGACTCTTCATTGCTTAATTTTGGAACATCATAGATGTTTAACTTTTCTTGAATAGTAATAGATTCAAAAGATTCTCTACGTTTATACAATTTTTCATAAAAAGTCTTTGTTTCATTCATAATTTCTACCTGTGAGAAAGTACGCGAACCATCCTCTCTTTCAACCATTGGTATCATTTTGCATGTATAATTTCTAGATTCTAAGTTAATAAAATATTTTGATGGTTTTTCACCCTCTTCAACCCATTTTGCTCTTGACCTAATACATTGTCCTTTAAATTTATTCCTTCTTATATCTTCATATTCCTTTTGCTTCTCTGTTAAAGTAATTAAAGATTGTTCCAAAAGATTTTGCTCCAGTTCAAGAATCTCTTTTTCCAAATTGTGCTCTTTTTGTAACATTTTCTTTTTTTTAAAAGAGGAATATGATATTGTTTTACCCCGAATTTCCGTAAGTAAAGTATCCAAAAAGAGCTGATCGTTAATAGTAAATTGAATGTCATCTAGCTTGATAGTTTCTATATTTTTTCTATTATAAATAAGACAGGAGTATTCAGTTTTAACAGAGTTGATATTCTTTTTAACAATATCTACATATTCTTTATCATATAGTAGAGAGTTATTGAATTTCCAGAATCCTCTACCCCTTACAAATTCATTTAATTTAAATTGTAGTGTTACTGGGGAGTGGTCAGAACGATAACTATTATTATGAGTTATTATTGGGTTCATTGTTGATAGTGTGTCTGATATCAAAAAGAAATCTAACCTTGCTTGTTTTATAGGTTTTTTTTTCCTCCATGTGTATTCGTTTTTTTCTGGATTATTTTGTCTGAAGATATCTTTAAGAATAAATAGATCTATTAATTTTATAACTTCCTGTCTAGCTTTTTTATTGTTAAGGTTTTTATAATTTTTTGAATCTAGGTCCATGTTCATTATAAGGTTGAAATCACCTCCAAGTATAATATGCTGGTCATCATGTAGTTCTTCAAGTTTGAGTGATAGATTACTAAAAGCTGAAACTTATGTGGCAGCATCCTCAGGTAGTGTAAATTCAAAGTTGTGAAAATCATGACCCCCGGGGGTAGGATACGCCCAAAATGGGGGGGGGGGTGGAATTTTTACATAGGAATAGATAGAGTAAATCTTTAAAAATCTTCACAGAAACCAATCAGCCAGAAAAGCTGAAACTTATGTGGAAGCATCCTCAGGTAGTGTATATTCAAAATTGTGAAAATCATGACCCCCGGGGGTAGGGTACGCCCAAAATGGGGGGGGGGGTCAAATTTTTACATAGAAATATATAGAGTAAATCTTTAAACTTCTTAACAGAAACCAAACAGCCAGGAAAGCTGACACTTATGTGGAAGCATCCTTAGGTAGGGTAGATTCAAAGTTGTGAAAATCATGGCCCCCGGGGGTAGGATGGGGCCACAATGGGGGGTCAAATTTTTACATAGGAATATATAGAGTAAATCTTTAAAAATCTTCTTCTCAGAAACCAATCAGCCAGGAAAGCTGAAACTTGTGTGGAAGCATCCTCAGGTAGGGTAAATTCAAATGTGTTCAAATCATGATTACCGGGGGTAGCATGGGGTCACAAGGTTGGGGGGGGGGGGGGCACATTTTTACAGGAATATATAGAGAAAAATCTTTTTAAAAAACCATTTGCTTAGAAAAGCTGTAACTTCAGATAGTGTAGATTCAAATTCGTTTAAATCAAAATCTTGAGGAGTAGGGTGGGGCCACATTGGGGATCCAATTGTACAAAAGAAAACAGTTTAATTATTCACAAAAACTGTAATAATGTTATCATATATGGTTTACTAATTTGCAATCATTTTGACATATTGCTGATTCTTTAAAATTGTTTAGACTCTGGCCCCTGGACTATTCTTGGGCCTCACAAGGGGTCAGAGTTTGATTTAGGTTTATATCATATATATAAACAATTGTTTAGGATCTTCTTTAGAACTGCAATGCTCAACATGTGATATGACTACAAAATCATCTTGATTATAAACATTAGAATATCCCGGGAGAAAATAGATTTTTATTCATACAGGATCAACATGTATTATACCACATTGTCCAGATATTTTGAATTATGACTCCATTAAGCTGATCTTATCATGCCTATTATTCCTCAGGTGAGCGATGTGGCCCATGGGCCTCTTTTATAAGTTAACATAAATTGATATAATCGTGAAGTAAGTTAAACGGAGAATTTGCCTGGTATGAAAATAATACTTTGAAAGCGAGCTTCGTTTTCGATTTTCTTAACTTACTATTATCATATTGACAATCCAGTCTAATGAAAACCATCCCCCTTCTCCTTACACTCGCCAGGGTCTGATAGGTATTAATAAGAGGTCGTCTTCCATGACCTCTACATTTGCATACAATCTAAATATACCCCGAACTTATCACAGACATGCCTTTATCTGTTTTTCGATAAATCTGGAGGCTATTTTCTATGAAAAATAGGCATGTATTAATTTTCCTCTTTTGTCTCCTTTTGAAGAGTTCAAATTGATTTTCTAAAGCCCTGATTGGTCAGAAGTTAAGGTCGCGTAAAGATGACCTCCTATTAATACCCGTCAGACCCTGACAAATGTAAGGAGAAGGGGGTGATTTTATTAAGACTGATCCTTTCTTGACTTAAAGCTGTAAGGGAAGACCTCCTCGTTGCTTGCAACGAGCTCGGCTCAGGTTTCCCTAAATTCTAAAAATTTAATGTAACATTATTACCCTCAATTATACAGAAGCAATTCAATGCATTAGGTAGGATGCTGAAATAAATATAAATTTTGGAGGAAAACTCTTTACAGCTTAATTCTAAGCTTACTTATATAATTCAAGAATTTGCAAAAAGATCATCATCTTGGGCTTTTTGAAATCTTGTATAAAAAAAAGTTACTAATTTTTCATATTCAACGATAGTAAAAGCTTTACATATTTTTTTTTATTCTTGTGCTTCTCCAAAATAGCTCATAATAGAAAATTTAAAAGGCATGCGTACATAACCATTTTTCTCATGAAATGCAATCGAGATGCTGTTACTTTCCCCAACAAGGGCAAACACGAGTTGTCCGTCCTTGATCATTTTTTCCGCCAGGGTTCTTGTTACGATACTCCCTAGTTTGCTTCTCCGGTATTCGGGTTCTACATGTAACGCTCCTACAGCTCCGTATTCATGCTGAACTTCCCAAGCCACGGGTCGTCCGTCCTCAGTTTCGATTAATACTGATGGAAAATGGGTGATTTGGTAATTGATCCACTTTTCTGGCGAGTTTATAAAAGGCCATGACTTATGTACAATCTCCGTATGGCGTCTACTTAGTTCAGATATTTTGAATCCGTTTGGAATTGTTCTAAAATATACAAAGTCCACACTTTACTTCACTTATTGAAAGAAAGAACACAACGATATATGCTTTATAGCGCACTGTAGAAGGACACTTTGTTTTAATTCGTTGTCACAGAAAACAGCGGTACAACACAAATATCAATTATCCTTCCCTCGCCGCCCAGGATCGAAACCATAAATAAAAATCACAATGTTTGGGTCTAAAAATCATTAAAACGTGCAAGTCCGTAGCAGTTGCGAGGTAAACAAAATGAATGCCGGACCCATTCTCACAAGCCTAATTGTTAATATTCATATTTTAAGAAACTTTGCAATAACAAGCATGCGCTAGAAATTGATCTTCAAAATTCTAAGAATACTACTCAGACACGCAATTTCCATAAGTCAAATTTCATTGGTTATTACTACGTATACAAATGTTACAAACTACACGAAACGAAACTTCTGTTTTGGCGCATACAAATTGTTTACATATCGTTAGGGAAACTATCGTAACGCAAGAATAAAAATTATACTGTCTAATTTATGAAAAGTTTCAATTTGTGTTAAAATGCAATAATTCAAAGCTGTCAAAGTTTTCTGTATGATGAGACCCTGAGGTCTAAGGATAGTGATTACTTAGCCTCTGATAATGTTCAATTATTTTTGCTTTTAGAATAATTTAGTGTCAAATCATGTTAATTCTAGCTACCTAGCAAGAGTAAGACCGATATCTTGAAAATCATGACATTGATGTTCATTTAATTATAAACAATACTAGTCAAATAAACGTTCTTCTTCTTGGAAGAACACGTGTCATTTAGCCTAATGATCATAACGACAGTGCTTCACTCTTCATCTTATTTAGGTACTGATTTTACTCGTTTATGAACTATATTGTACTAGTATTTTAATAGTATTTTGAGGTGTGTGGAAGAACTTTTGATAGTTAACGAAGCCTTAAGGTGGAATAACACATCTGGAAAAAGTCACTCAAATTAACAGTAAATTATTTGATTATGAAAGATATAATGATAAATAAACTGTACATGTATGTCAAATAAGCGAACAATTTGCAGTTTGGGGATAAAAATGAATATCTAAAAATTCAATTCAGTGACAACAAAAGCCCATTCGCGATTCGAACTCGGGATGTACGGATCACAAGTCCGACACTTTATCCACTTGGCTATGAGGTAAGTTACATATTTTCGTCGATAAAATTGTTTTAATAAAACGAAATGTCGTTTCGATGAGAGGTCAGCCATTTTGTGATGATGTGTTATTCCACCTTAAGGAACATTCTATGTTACGTATTGTGAGTCTTTGTTTTTGATTTATAATTGATATTCCGTTGATAGGAAAAATGCTTACATAGGAACAACATTTTCAGCAGGCAGTGTATATATAATGTCATCGGCGTAGTCTCGTCGGTAAGGGCACCTTTTTGCTGATTGGTGTAAATTGATGAGGGCGTCCATAACATCAGAGGTACACCCTACATAGCATCAATTTTCATTCATCAACAGCAAACACTTTATATACTTCTTGGCATTTTGTTTCTTTTAAAGTAAGCAAACTCATTTAAATCAAATTTTCAATAATATAAAGACAAGTTTTTCAAAAATATAAAGACCAATTCAACAGTTTTCCCCTATTTATCATTGAATTTGAAAAATTGGCTAAGTAACGTCACCAACAATAGACAGAGGTGGGGATGTCTTTCTGGAGGCAAACTGAAACACAATCTCCAGGTTTGCTGCAAATTCAGGTCCTTTGCAGAAACACACCGAAAATAACCAAGTCTCTCTCTTCTGCAGATAATCATGATATATGTTGTACAAATTTGTGATTGCATCTGAATTACGTTGAAATTGCAAGATATTATTTTGATCACATACATATACTATTAAAAATTTCATCTAGGTTTTGTTTTTGATATTCAAAATTTGTAAAAAAAAAAAAAATCGCTTAACAAATCTCACTTTAATAAGGTAAACTACAATTTGCTAAAAAGTGAGAGGACAAGATCTGTTGTTAATTGTTTAAAACCAAAAGTGTGAGTTGATAGAATTGTTGATCAAACACACCTGTCTATCCACGATAACTAGAACAGAGAAGTCCGGCCAACTGTCTACCAACACCATCTTTTCTGTCAACAGGTCCTTCCTCCTCATCAACCGGAAATGGACCAGTCCCTTAAATAGAAAACAATGTCAATTTCTTAGATATTGATAGTGGTACAACAAAGTGTTTTTTACACGTTTTCAAAATTTGATTCCAAATAAGACTTATTATAACAAATCTTTTTACATACTAGTAACTTTATCTGCAGTGTACACTATATGAATGTTTATCTGCCGTGACGTATTTTGTCAAGTGACTGCTGATCTGATAACAACATGTTTTAGTTATTGTTTAAAGGAATCATTATCCACAACATTTTTTTCAATTCTACTTTAGTTTTTTCAACGTTCCTGACTTTGAATAACACATTGTTTATCTAATGAATGTAATCGGGTAGAAAGCAGATACATTTTTACCCCTGAGTCTCTACTAAGGAACAATGTCAAGTGCATTATATAAATATATTTCAGCAAAACAATAAATTCAACCTAAATTAGATTGCTTATATGATAATAAATGTATCTTGAAATAGAACGAAGATTGATAGTAGAACTACATGTATATATGCAGTAGTTGACACGTGTATTAATTTAGTTTTAAAACTGAAGGTTTGTCACTGTGACCACCGAAAGGATATAAATTCACGAGTCATGCATTAACAGTTCGACAACAAAAATAAAATGATGATGGGAATCATAAATGATAAAGAAAATAAGAATAAAAATGAGATCTCGTTGCGAGCAACGAGTGGGTCTTCCGTACGATTTCTCATAAGATGCGATGAGATGAGATTTTGACTGTGATTTAAATCTGTCTGGTGTCATGTTAACTCGATTTAAATGAGTTTAAAAATTTTCGAAAATCATATATTTCATCCAATGATTTTGAAAAAGGTGTCATCAGTCGTAGAAATACAAGAGCTTTACAAAAATCATGTTTTAAAATTAGTCTGAGGTTATTTTAACACGATTTAAATAAATTTAAAATTTTTACAAAAAACTAAATTCCATCCAATCAATTCGAGATAGATGTCATCAGACGCAGAATTGCAAGCGCATCTTAGATATCATGTTTTAAAATTAGTCTGAGGTTATTTTAACACGATTTAAATGAGTTTAACATTTATGAAAAATTTAAATTTCATCCTATCAATTCGAGAAAGATGTCATCAGACGAAGAATTGCAAGCGCATTTTAGATATCATGTTTAAAATTTGTCTGAGGTCATTTTAATACGATTTAAATGAGTTTAAAATTTTTGAAAAATTTAAATTTCATCAAATCAATTCGAGAAAGATGTCATCAGACGCAGAATTGCAAGCCCATCTTAGATATCATGTTTTAAAATTAGTCTGAGGTTATTTTAACACGATTTAAATGAGTTTAAAATTTTTGAAAAATTTAAATTTCATCCTATCAATTCGAGATAGATGTTATCAGACGCAGAATTGCAAGCCCATCTTAGATATCACAATTTAAAATTAGTCTGAGGTCATTTTAACACGATTTAAATGGGTTTAAAATTTTTGAAAAATTTAAATTTCGTTCTATCAATTCGAGAAAGATGTCATCAGACGCAGAATTGCAAGCGCATCTTAGATATCATGTTTTAAAATTAGTCTGAGGTCATTTTAACACGATTTAAATGTGTTTAAAATATTTGAAAAATTTAAATTTCATCAAATCAATTCGAGAAAGATGTCATCAGACGAAGAATTACAAGCTTAACATAGATATTATGTTTTAAAATTAATCTGAGGTCATTTTAACACGATTTAAATGTGTTTAAAATTTTTGAAAAATTTAAATTTCATCCAATCAATTCGAGAAAGATATCACCAGACACAAAATTGCAAGGGCAATTTCGATATTATGTTTTAAAATTTGTCTGAGGTCATTTTAAAACGATTTAAATGAGCTTAAAATTTAATAGAAATTTAAATTTCATACAATCAGTCCAAGTAAGATGTCATCAGACGCAGACTTGCAAGCGCAACTTAAATATCATGTTTTAAAATAAGTCTGAGGTCATTTTAATGCGATTTAAATGAGTTTAAAATGTTTACAAAATTTAAAATTCACCCAATCAATTCGAGAAAGATGTCATCAGACGCACAGTCTATCATTCCTCAAATTTTCAGTGTTAATTCTTTAATCGTTATTAAGGAGATGCGTAGATTAAAGAAAACTCATTGAAAAATTTTGACCTATATTTTGATCTTAGCTAGCTTCCGTACTCGGAATTTCCGGACAATAATTTTTCCTGGAGAGATTACACTAGCATGTCTTCTATCATTCCTGAAAGTTTCAGCTTTCTATCTTTAGTCAGTTCTGAGGAGATGCGTGGACAAGAAGTCAAGAAAAAAAGACAAAATGGCGGATAAGTCCAAACCGGAAGTGATTTTTACAAAATCGAAAATGGGGTACAAACTTCAAATGATAACAGATCGATGCTGAAAATTTGACGAAAATCGGACGACCCATCTCCGAGAAATCTTCTGCACAAAAATTGTAAAGAAAAAAAAAAGAAAAAAAACTAGACACGATCTCGTTGCGAGCAACGAGGAGGTCTTCCTTCTAATTTTAGAAGTTGAGATACATGTATGACCTTTATTTTGCTATTTACCAGCTAAATGATTTTTAAAAAGAAAAAAAAAAGATCTCTTGATTCTGAACAGACAATTTTCTTCTATTTCTTTATCTTTTTTCCTTTTTTTTTTTTTTTTTTTTTTTTTTTTCAGCCCCTTTTTCTTGATATCAACTGAAAGATATTATTTTAAACACATTTTGTTCATTAAGTGTTCAGAAATGTGTTACCGTTCTTGAGATATTTGGGAAAGATTGCTTTAGGGGCCGACCCTTTATCTCCCTGTAGGGTCCATTTGACGAAACTTTGATGGTTAAATTTTATTACGAACACTATTCTTAGCATCTTCTCTTATATAATGCTTTTCAAAATATTTCTCCTTTTTAAGATATAAATGATCAAAATATTGGACTTCTAGCCCCTCAAAACCCCTAATTATGTAACATATCCGAAAACTTTTAACATGCGTAGATAAAGAGCTAGAAGATTAACATTTTTGCTTCTATATCACATTACAAAATGTTTCTTATTAAAGAGATATAGATGAAAGACTTTAGACCCTTCTGGGCCCCTAATATGAGAGGTCAGCCCTTTTGCTTGGTGTCAGTTGAAAGGTCTTGTTTATATTAACTTTTAATGTTCTACATATGTTAACAAAATATTTATGACAAGAAAGATATTCGTGATCAAATCTCAAATTTCCCAAAAAACTGTCAAAAAAGTTAACATCAACATTTTCAGGTTCAGGCGAGCTTCCAGGACAATGACTTCTAGTCAAATCTAAAACAAGCATGCAAATCTACCATAACCACTCTATCTTGCACATAAATTTCAAGTCTTTAACTATAACGGTTTTTGAGGAGATGCGTGGACAATATCATGTCCCAAAATACATGAAAAAGGGACATAATTCAGAAGCGGAGTTGAATTTTCAGACAAAAAGTTGTATGCAATGAGAGGTTCACCTAAGACATCATCCCTGTAAAAATCATTAAAATCGATGGAGAAATGGCTGAGAAATTAAGGGTGTCTACCAAGAAGAATATTTAAATAATATAGAAGAACTAGACACGATCTCGTTGCGAGCAACGAGGAGGTCTTCCTTCCAATTTTAGAAGTTGAGTTACATGTATGACTTTTATTTTGCTATTTACCAGCTAAATGATTTGTAAAAAGAAGAAAAAAAGATCTCTTGATTCTGAACAGACTATTTTCTTCTATTTCTTTATCTTTTTTCATTTTTTTTTCAGCCCCTTTTTTCTTGATATCAACTGAAAGATCTTATTATTTTAAACACATTTTGTTCATTAAGTGTTCAGAAATGCGTTACCGTTCTTGAGATATTTGGGAAAGATTGCTTTAGGGGCCGACCCTTTATCTCCCTGTAGGGTCCATTTGACGAAACTTTGATGGTTAAATTTTATTACGAACACTATTCTAAGCATCTTCTCTTATATAATGCTTTTCAAAATATTTCTCCTTTTTAAGATATAAATGATCAAAATATTGGACTTCTAGCCCCTTAAAACCCCTAATTATGTAACATATCCGAAAACTTTTAACATGCGTGGATAAAGAGCTAGAAGATTAACATTTTTGCTTCTATAACACATTACAAAATGTTTCTTATTAAAGAGATATAAATGAAAGACTTTAGACCCTTCTGGGCCCCTAATATGAGGGGTCAGCCCCTTTTGCTTGGTGTCAGTTGAAAGGTCTTGTTTATATAAACTTTTAATGTCCTACATATGTTTACAAAATATTTATGACAAGAAAGATATTCGTGATCAAATCTCAAATTTCCCAAAAAACTGTCAAAAAAGTTAACATCAACATTTTCAGGTTCAGGCGAGCTTCCAGGACAATGACTTCTAGTCAAATCTAAAACAAGCATGCAAATCTACCATAACCACTCTATCTTGCATATAAATTTCAAGTCTTTAACTATAACGGTTTTTGAGGAGATGTGTGGACAATATCATGTCCCAAAATACATGAAAAAGGGAGATAATTCAGAAGCGGAGTTGAATTTTCAGACAAAAAGTTGTATGCAATGAGAGGTTCACCTAAGACATCATCCCTGTAAAAATCATTAAAATCGATGGAGAAATGGCTGAGAAATTAAGGGTGTCTACCAAGAAGAATAATTAAATAATATAGAAGAACTAGACACGATCTCGTTGCGAGCAACGAGGAGGTCTTCCTTCCAATTTTAGAAGTTGAGATACATGTATGACCTTTATTTTGCTATTTACCAGCTAAATGATTTGTAAAAAGAAGAAAAAAAAGATCTCTTGATTCTGAACAGACAATTTTCTTCTATTTCTTTATCTTTTTTCCTTTTTTTTTTTTTTTCAGCCCCTTTTTCTTGATATCAACTGAAAGATCTTATTATTTTAAACACATTTTGTTCATTAAGTGTTCAGAAATGCGTTACCGTTCTTGAGATATTTGGGAAAGATTGCTTTAGGGGCCGACCCTTTATCTCCCTGTAGGGTCCATTTGACGAAACTTTGATGGTTAAATTTTATTACGAACACTATTCTTAGCATCTTCTCTTATATAATGCTTTTCAAAATATTTCTCCTTTTTAAGATATAAATGATCAAAATATTGGACTTCTATCCCCTTAAAACCCCTAATTATGTAACATATCCGAAAACTTTTAACATGCGTAGATAAAGAGCTAGAAGATTAACATTTTTGCTTCTATAACACATTACGAAATGTTTCTTATTAAAGAGATATAGATGAAAGACTTTAGACCCTTCTGGGCCCCTAATATGAGGGGTCAGCCCCTTTTGCTTGGTGTCAGTTGAAAGGTCTTGTTTATATAAACTTTTAATGTTCTACATATGTTAACAAAATATTTATGACAAGAAAGATATTCGTGATCAAATCTCAAATTTCCCAAAAAACTGTCAAAAAAGTTAACATCAACATTTTCAGGTTCAGGCGAGCTTCCAGGACAATGACTTCTAGTCAAATCTAAAACAAGCATGCAAATCTACCATAACCACTCTATCTTGCACATAAATTTCAAGTCTTTAACTATAACGATTTTTGAGGAGATGCGTGGACAATATCATGTCCCAAAATACATGAAAAAGGGAGATAATTCAGAAGCGGAATTGAATTTTCAGACAAAAAGTTGTATGCAATGAGAGGTTCACCTAAGACATCATCCCTGTAAAAATCATTAAAATCGATGGAGAAATGGCTGAGAAATTAAGGGTGTCTACCAAGAAGAATAATTAAATAATATAGAAGAATGAGAAACAGTAGAATAACAGTAAGGTCTTCCGCTGAAGACGGAAGACCTTAATGAGAAACAGTAGAATAACAGTAAGGTCTTCCGCTGAAGACGGAAGACCTTAATAAAAGTGAAAAAGAAACAAGGGTCTTCCGCTGAAGACGGAAGACCCTAATTAATTTACATTGTGTTGCAATGCTTTGATGGATTAAAGCATTTACCAGAACATAAAAGAACTCTTGCAGATATATGAAACGTATAACCTAGTTTTAAGTGTCATGTTGTAATATTGTCATATCGGATTTACACGGTCACCCAATAAATCAATTTCAATATTTCAATATGTAAGAAAACGCGACGAAATATATGTTTGGTAAAAAGAAGCTACTATGGTCCCGATTTTCATTCTTTATAGACATACTGTTATCTACAAGCACCAAACCCGTTTCCTTTGAATAATTTTTTTTATTCGATAATTGAAGATGGAGGCTTTTTAAGAATCCAAGTGTACGCTACATACGCGCTAAAGTGAAACTAATAAAACATACATACGCAAATGGACTCAGGCAATTCTTTCTGTAGCTTCTGATCGAGTTCATCATACTCTTCAGGGAGTACTTCACGGACAGCCATTGTGTCAGCCTAGTTTGCAATGGATGGTATTTTTTCTGGATTGTACGACTTTTAAAATGTATGGTACGCCGAGCATATATGGGCGACATAAAGGGTCATAATAAAAAGTAAAATTATAAAGTACAAGAATAGATATGGGTAACCCCATATCCAAGATATTCGACTTTTAAATTACTTCAAATCTTCACTGTGCTCAGCCGATCTCCAAGTTAAAATAACTGAACATGTTTAGAAACTGGCGTATACAGTTCTTCATGTCCGTAGCAAATACTGCCACCAGTCTTGCGTCACCAGCAAACAGTACATCTGTGCTTAAACAGTCTATACGAGTGCGATCAGAAATATGGTGCAGGTGTTGCATAACCATTCAGTCATTTAAAGAAAAGAAAAGAAAAACACACACTCATGCACAATAAATAATTAAAAGAGATTGTGTGATACCGATACCTAACGAACAATAATCATGAAAGTAACATAATTTTTGTAATAATTTAAGCAATATTCATTAGTGAAAAAATTGTCAATCGAAGATTGACCTATATGATCATGAAAAAGACTGAGGATGCAACTAGCATAGGAATATGAATACTTCACATTTACATTTCTTGGGGAAAGATAATTTTTAAAAATAATTTTACGTTAATTTTGTTTTCTTTCACATATTACATATACATCGATATTCTAAACATTTGTTGTAATGTGGTATTTGCTGATCATAAATGGAACTTTATTTTTAAGCGCAATTGTGTAAAGAGAATCTGACTTTAGTAATACATCTTGAATAGATAGTAAGCACTGATCGAATATATTAATAAACGTATGATATTGAAGAGACCGTTGCATAGTAAGAGGTGATAAATGCAAAACGGATAACTATGATGTAAACATTACTCAAAATAGGTTCTGATTGAAATTTCGAAAATTCATATTTTTAAATACATTATACCTTGAATCTCATTTAAAATTTTAAAAGGAAAATTTTTGTAAGTAGCGTAAGAATTTAAAAGTCTTTACTACTATTTATTTTATTAAAACGCTGAAGTCTTAATATTCTGTCTGATGCAGACATGATACTGTAAAAATGGACAATATCATATGTTGTCGTCTAACGGATTCCAAGATAAAAATGATGCGGTTTTTTTTTTTAGAATACTCTCTTTGAAAGTGTTTAAATTACAAAGCAACATTTACAACAATTAGAACCATAGTGTATCAAAAAAGTAATCAAACAAGGCTTTTTTGTAACCCAGTGCATTCCAATACAGCCTTATGGTAACAACGTTATAGTTGACAGGCCAGTCGTAAATAGTTCGTGTACCGTGGGTAATAAATTCTGTATCGTACGGGATCGTGCGTGTATCGGTAAAACTTGTTTGCGTTTTTTACCTTGCGTTATCGTGCGTGATCGTGTGGATTTTTTCGTTTTGTAACTTTTTTTTTACTGAATGCCAGGATTTATTTTTTAAACAACGACGAGTAGTTTTTAAAATAACGCAACAATGTTACTTTAAAACTTTTAATAGAAGAATATTGACAATTGTTTACATATATGTATCAGGTTAGCGCTAATCTTTTCTTTTAAAATTATCTCGTTTGTCGTTTAGTATTTCACCAACTCATTTAATCCTTTGATCGGTCGAGCTAGTTGTGCATGGTGTTTAATCAGTCTATATCAAGCAATCATCGTATCTTGACATGATGATAATCATATTAGCGTCAAGCAAGAGAAACACGTTTAAGGAAGGCGATCAAGCTTACCCATTCCCTGATTAAAATTAAAGAATTATTCCCTTAGTTTTCTTTCAAATGAAAGTACGATACACACTCCTCTCCGTTACATAGGAATGTGTAAAATCGAAATTCTTATGAACAAGGTAGCAAACTTACATTCACTTTCCGATCATTATCTCAACAACCGTTGTACTCATTCAACTCAAAATTGATTTTTGGATGTGTCTTATGAATATACAGGTTTAGTTCGAATTTGGTTTCGGTCCGATGATTTTTGACAGTTATGACTCTTGAAGTTAGAACAAATGCTAAATTCCCTTTCCAATCATTATCTCAGCACATATTCAACTCTAATTTGATACATGGATGTGTCATAGGAATATACAGGTTGACTTCGAATTTGGTTTCAGTCTGATGATTTTGGCAGAGTTGTGCCTCTTGAACTTTTGAAGGGATGCATATATAAAGCTGACAATTTTTCATATGAAGGTTATTTACAATAAAATACAGATTGAGTTCGAAATTAATACTGGTCCAATTATTTTTAACAGAGTGATGCATATGTTAAGTTGATATTTCATATAAGGTTAATTTATCAGAAAATACAGGTCAAGTTTGAACTTGGTTCCTGTTCGATGAATTTTGACAGAGTTATGCCTCTTGAACTTACAAAAAAAAAAATCAGTACTTTTCAGGGATTTATATCTTATTCTGCAATCAAAAAAATATCATACTAAATTTGGCATTGGAAATTTTGGTACTGCGGGGGCATTCGTGGCGTTACGACACATCTAGTTTTATCGTTATCGTTCGTGTATCGTGAATACTCACTTAGTTAGTGATCGTCCATGATGTATCGTGCGTGATAGTTCGTTTATCAGAATCGTTCGTGTCGTTTGTCAACAATAACGTTCTTACCACTGTAACCATAACTAAATATTAATAGGTGTGAAAACTCGTTTAGTTTTCAAACTAAAGATTTTATTTCACTTCATGATATAAATAATATCTAAAGTCATATATGTTATATAAACATGTACATTACTTCCCTTTCCAAGTCAGACGTGCAGTTTATTTAAACACTTGGAGGATATCAGGTGTACACATCATGCGCAGGTTTACGCTTGCATATTTTAACATAGTTACGTTATTACGTTTTTATAGTATGTATACACTATTGCATTTAAATGATTGAATTTACTAACAAATATCATATGTACAAGCACATACATGTAACATTATTTCCTTCATTTATACAGAAGCCGCTCATAGCACAAATATATTTATTTAAACAATAAACTGTTTTCTTTGGTGATTCATGCGGGATATGAAGTTGGCGACATTGCAGAAATATACATAACCCGCGTTAGCAGGTTATGTAAATTTTTTTTCTGCAAGGACCGCTGCCTTCATAACCCGCTTGTATCATCAAAGAAAGCATTTTATTGTTTATATTTACATCTTTGTTTTAACAAATTAATAAATTGCTTGTAAAAAGTTAATAACATTCACTAAATTACTGTTAATCTACATCAGTACGTTAGCTCAACTCCAATGGGAATTTGAGCCCGACATCATCATGATTATTTTGTGCAGTCCGTGATTTTTCTTAGGTCGTTGTAGGTTTCGACAAATAGATAAACGGGGTCTGTAGATTTCAGTCTGGCTGTTTCTATAGAGCTATGAATTAACTATAATTCCGTAAGAAATAAAGGGAATCATACTCAGTAGATGTAAATATAAAGCAATAATATACTATACATTTTATGCTTTTCAGTACCTTGTATAAGGAAACTTACAATATATACATTTTTAGTGTTCAATAAAAGTAGACTCTACATTACACTTTCTTTTTATCCTTTTCTTCCAAACAAAAAACAATGCACGAAAATTTAAAAGGCATGCCTACATAACCATTTTTTTTATGAAATGCAATCGAGATGCTGTTACTTTCCTCAACAAGGGCAAACACGAGTTGTCCGTCCTTGGTCATTTTTTCCGCCAGGGTTCTAGTGACGATACTCCCTAGTTTGCTTCTCCGGTATTCGGGTTCTACATGTAACGCTCCTACAGCTCCGTATTCATGCTGAACTTCCCAGGCCACGGGTCGTCCGTCCTCAGTTTCTATCAATACTGATTGGAAATGAGTGATTTGGTAATCGATCCATTTTTCTTTGGTTGCAAAAGGCCATGACTTGTGTACAATGTCTGTATGAACATTACTTAGTTCAGATATTTTAAATCCATCTGGAATGGTTCTGAAAAAAAGTATGCTATACTGTGCAAATTGTAACAAAAAATTAAATGCAAATCATTTAAAGCTGTCAAAGTTTTCTTTCTGATGAAAGACCTGAAGATGGACACACAATAATGCATTTAAAACACATGAAGTCCTTTTGCGAGAAATAAAAAAACCTTTTTGAAGAGTTTTTTAGCCACCTGATATAATTGGCAATTATTGATAATTGATTATTGATAACCCGACCTTAAAACATAAAATAAAACAGAAACTGCTCCTAAGAACGCCAATACATACGCAAAACACACGTAGACCAATTTTGAATCTTCACTACAACAAATATTCAATTAAGATTTTATAAACAAACCTAAACTGTCTCTCCTCTTCTGAATTCTTAATAATAATAATATGCAAAAGCTTGTTACCTTTTTTTTCTCAAACATCTTGGAAAAAACATTGAATGATTGTTGCATTTTCCTGTTTTCTGCCCAAAAACATGTCAACTTGAGAATAACTACATTTTATAGAGGCTTTCTACTTCTTTATTTGAATGCCACTCATTTCAGTCGCCTGTTTTGGATTCAAGTAAAATTTGCCAGTGGGAATAGTTTCACAATCACCATTACCAGAATAAGCTTTGGAGAATATTATATAAGTTACTCTTGAATTATATTAACCATAATAAAGGAGTATGTTTGAATGTGGGAAAAGAAAAAATAGCAGTTCTGCTATCATTATTGTCAAACATCCTAAACGTAAAATTATAATGCACGTGTTGGAAGTCTCTGCTTGTGATATGTTATTGATAGATGAAGAGCAATGCTTACAGAGGAACAATGTTTTCAGCGGGCAGTGTATATACAATGACATCGGCACACACTCGTCGAAAAGGACAGCTATTTGCAGATTGGTTGAACGTGATAAGGGCGTCCATGACGTCTGAGGTACATCCTATACAGCATCAACGTTCATTCATCAATATAATACACCTCATATATCTTAATTCTTTTAATGTAAAATACGCCTCTTTCAAATCGAACTTTTGAATAACATTAAGATTTAAATAAACCAATGACTTTGTTATTCCTCTAATGATAATTGAATTTAAATTGGCTAAGACGTGTTACCAACAATATACAGAGGTCGGGATGTTTCTCTGGAGGCAAACTGAAGAATAGTCTCCAGTTTAGATGCAAATTCTGGATCTTTGCAGAAACACACAGATATCACAGTCTCTCTTTTCTACCGATAAATATGATCAATGTAAGTTGTTAATATTAAGTTATTGTGCCTGCATCTGAATGGTGTTGATACAGAATTCGTTTCATCATGTATTCATTGTTCATTCCTTATCATAGGTGTGGTACTTGAAATTCAAAATTCATAATATCGCGGTTTACAAATTTTACACTAAGTAAAACTGCTTTTTGCCAATAAAATGAGAAAGAAACTTTTTCATAAAGGACAACGATGAGATTTTTTAGCATTGTTGAGACACACCTGTCTATCTACGATAACTAGGACAGAGAGGTCCGGCCAACTGTCCACTAACACCATCTTCACTGTCAACAGGTGTTTTCTCTTCATTAACCGAAAATGGACCAATCCCTTTAATAGAAATAAATGTTAATTTCTTATATACTGTACAATAAAGTTTTACACACGGTTATTTGATTCAGTGGCGGATGAGCGCCCCCTTCCTAAAATTGTCAAAATAAAGTTATATCACACTCCTTCTTGCAAAGAAAATGAGCAACTTAGGATTCTTGATTATCAACTTTGTGGAAACTCATGGTAATTCTTTACATTAGACTGGTTTCAGCGGTGTAGTATAAAGAAAACCATGCGTTCAATGGTATATAGTATATAAAACACTAGTTTAGTCACGCTACCCGTCGGTTCAAATGTGACCAATCAACAACCTTTAAGTAATTGGTTATATTAGAGAGTGTTTTGAACGACTCTCCAATGTTTATTATAACACATGTATAAGCTGGCATGTGTATCTTTTAAAACTATATTTATTTTACAGCGTACCATTGAACTTGATGCTTTAAAATTAATTTATAGCTATTCATCAGACAAAGATAAAAGGATTTTTTGTTTCTTATATCCATGCAAGGCCGAAGCTTTTGATGGGTACTGCAGGTCTTAAATATATAAAACTTTAATTACAATCAGGAGAAATATATAACAAATGTCTAACTTTGAAGACTTCATTTTTACCCTACAAAATCTCTAGAATCTAGGAGCTTGCTCAGACTCTCTACCTACAACTCGCGACCCCATCTATCTTCAAATCATGGATCCGCCCCTGTAATTTGATACGAATTAAGATTTAAATAGAACTTTTTTTTTTTTACATTAAACATTTATTGCATGATGGTGAGGGAAATATGAAGATTTATTCCCCCAAGAAAAATCATATTTCCCGAGGGCTATGCCCGAGGGAAATATGATTTTTCTGGGGGAATAAATCTTCATATTTCCCGAACATTCATGCAATAAATGTTTTATTATACGGAACAACATATGATTATACAAAGTACGTCGATTTCTAATAATTTTTCGACTTGTGGAAAGCAATAACGTCATGATTGTTTGGGTTTTATTTTATATTGTCTCTGTTTTCTTTCACAAATTCAAATCAAATATAGTAAAATTGGTTTCTGTGGTATAAAGAGAATTTAAATGCTTAAATATTTTTGATTTAATCATATTTGTCAACATCGTAATCTCATATTGGCTTTTTCATACTTTTTGAACGAAAAATCCCGAGATTTCCGAAGAGGTGAGACACGATATTTGTTCCCCGGGAGACACGACGTTTTGTTCGCCCTGTCACGTGACTCTCTAGACCAATCAGATTAGGCGTTATATAGAATAATCATATTGAGGTATAATAAAACTTTATATCTGATGTACATTGAAAATTGAAAATTGTAAATTGTAAAATGTAAATTGAAGGTTTTATCTGCCGTTACAAAACCATGCATAGTATATAATTATCTGGAAAAAAATCAAAATAAAATAATATACATTTATTGCATGATGGTGAGGAAAATATGAAGATTTATTCCCCCCCCCCCCCAAAAAAAATCATATTTCCCGAGGGCTATGCCCGAGGGAAATATGATTTTTCTGGGGGAATAAATCTTCATATTTCCCGAACATTCATGCAATAAAAGTTTTATTATACCGAACAACATATGATTATACAAAATACGTCGATTTCTAATAATTTTTCGACTTGTCGAAAGCAGTAACGTCGTGATTGTTTGGGTTTTATTTTATATTGTCTCTCTTTTCTTTCATAAATTCGAATCAAATATAGTAAAATTGGTTTCTGTGGTATAAAGAGAATTTAAATGCTTAAATATTTTTGATTAAATCATATTTGTCAACATCGTATGCTCATAATGGCTTTTTCGTACTTTTGGAATTAAAAATCCCGAGATTTCCGAAGATGTGAGACACGATATTTGTTCCCCGGGAGACACGACGTTTTGTTCGCCCTGTCACGTGACTCTCTAGACCAATCAGATGACGCGTTATATAGAATAATCATATTGAGGTATAATAATATGAAAATCTTAAATTTTGATAACTGATATGTCTTTTCAACAATTTAACAGATAAATCATACACTACTGATTGAAATCATTTACCCGTGATTAACCCCAACACAAGAAATTGATAATTATGTAACACGTGTTTCGTATTAAGGGTATTTTTGCGATTATTATTTGTCTTTAGTAACTGTCTTAAATGTTAAATCTACTTAAAATTGGCTGAATGACCATTTGGGAAACAGCCAGAACGTTCTTTTTAGAATGTTGATATCTGGATTGTTTACACGACATGCTATATTCACTTTAAATCCACTGTTCAATTTGACCTCGACATTATTTGATTTTGCAATCCGTATTACAGGTTATTCTACCATAATTTTTCTTTGATGTGTATGTGATGTCATTTCTATTTGTCAACCCACAACAATCCGTAAGCTCTGGAAAAAATTAAACCAAACCGGAAACGTTCATGATATCCAGCAAATGCCCGGGTCTCGGTTTGCAGTCATTGGTCTACATCGATTCACCGTTCTTAACCCCTTGAAAATTAAGTGAAGAAAAGTCGCCCAAACGGCAAGACAAACACATGTGCTTATTTCTTATGATTAAAACATTATTGGGTGAAATTTAAACCTTTGTTCGGTTTATCATATAACTACTGATCTGATAACCACATATATTATTCATTGTGTTACAAAATTACTAACCAAAACATCTTGATCTTTTAAAGTCTACTTAAGTTTATTAACGTTCATGACTTTGAATAACGCTTTGGTTATAATGAATATTACCTGGCAGAAAGCAGATATTTTTTACCACTCTCCTTAAAACATTGACAAGGATATTATGTATATACATTTTCCTGATAACAAAATGTATTAATGACTCTGTAATAAAAATCAGTCCACAAAGTCTTCTTTTTCAAGGCTGGTTTATTTACCTCTATGACTTTAAATGAATTATTGTTTATAATGAATATAACCTGTGGAAAACAGATACTTTTTTATTCCTCTCCTATGAAACAACGTCAAGGATACTATAGAAATATATTTCCAGCAAAAGAATGAAGTCAATCTAAATTAAATGACTGATACAATAATACACGCATCTCTGAACTAGAACGTACATGTATATATGAAGTAGTTGTAAGTTCATACATGTATTAAATCAGTTCGTCCGTGTGAAGCCAAAGAAATCCACGAGGCATGCTTTAAAACTTAACAAAGCAATGTAATGATGAAAGCGATCATAAACAATTATCATTATGATAAAAAAGAAAATAAGGGGAGTAAACATTAGACATTGATCAAATACATGTCATATACACCAGATTAAAAATTGTCGGTCCAGTAAAGAAAAACACATACTAAAACTTTATCTATTCAAAAGTATTAATGTGCACGTTTCAACAAAAATATTTTACAAAGCTAAGAGTATACTATAATGAACGAAAACAAACTTACAAAAATGGACAGAGGCAGTTCTTTCTCTAGCTTCTGATCAAGTTCATCATACTCTTCAGGGAGTACTTCACGGATAGCCATCATGTTTGCCAATCTTGAAAAGGAGTTGCTGTATATTTTTCTGAATGTATGGTTTGTCGTACATATATGGACGACGGAAAAGGTAATAAAACAAGAAGTCCATGGCCCACAATGCTCACCTGAGCAATAATAGCCATAATAAAATCAGCTTTATGGAGTCATTACAAAGCATCTGGACAATGTAGTTTAATTCATTCTGTATAAAAAAGTTCAAATCCCCCCTGGATATTCTAATTTTATCATTAAGCCCCTTTGGTAACAGGGTGATTTTATAGTCATATCACATATTTTGCATTGCTGTTTTCAAGAAAATCTTAAACAACTGTTTAAATATAAGATATAAACCTATTAATCAAACTTTGAACCCGTTGTGAGTCCAGGGGCCAAAACCAAAACAATTCTAAATAACATTTTTTTTTGTAATAATTTAAAATGTTTTCCTTTGTAAAATTGGACCCCCCCCCTAGGGCCCCACAATAATCCTGAAAATTTTGACGAATTTGAATCTATACTATCTAAGGTTGCTTTCAGTAAGGTTTCAGCTTTTCTGGTCAAATGATTTTTTGAGAAGATTCTTAAAGATTTTGATCTATATGGATCCCCAATTGTGGCCCCACCCTGTCCCCAGGGATCATAATTTGAACAAACTTAAATCTATCCTACCTGAGGATGCTTCCAAACAAGTTAAGCTTTTCTGGCTGATCGGTTTCTAAAAAGAAGATTTTTAAAGATTTTTCTCTATATTCCTTATTAAAAATTGGACCCCTCATTGTGGCCCCATCCTACCCTTGTAGATCAGGATTTGAACAACCTTGAATTTACATTACTTGAGGATGCTTCTAAATAAGTTTCAGCGTTTCTGATCAAATTGTTTTTGAGAAAATGATATTTAAAGATTTTTTATTCTATACATGTATATTCCAAAGTAAAAACTCGACCCCCGATTGTGGCCTCACCCCGTCCCTAGGGATCATAATATGAACAAACTTAAATCTACACTAGCTGAGGATGCTTCCACACAAGTTTCAGCTTTTCTAGTAAAATAGCTTTTAAGAAGATTTTAAAAGATTTACTACCAACAAATCTTTTAAAATTGTAATGAATACCCCTTAAAAGAAGGATTGGCCCTTCATTTTAACAAACTTTAATTCCCTTAACCCAATGATGCTTTCTGCCAAGTTTAGGTGAAATTGGTCAAGTTGTTCTTGAGAAGAGGTCGAAAATATAAAAAGTTTACAGACGAAGACAGACAGACAGAGAAACAGACAGACAGACACCAGACAAAAAGTGATCAGAAAAGCTCACTTGAGCTTTCAGCTCAGGTGAGCTAATACTAAAATTCTGTTGTTAACAAAAACTTCAATATATCAAATTTAATACAAAATCGAATCAAGAGACCATTGCATAATAAGCAGTTATTAGCGCAGAACGGAAAACCATTTAATCAAAATTAACATTGACATGCATGCTAGTTAAAGAGAAAAGACACTGAAAAGACAGCAATCAATTTCAGAAGGAAATAGCAATAACCCACATACAAATAAAATATTCAGTGATAAACAAGAAGATGAATAATAAGCAAAGTTTTAAAGCTGAAAAACGAGAGTAATAGATAACCTAGGGGATGAAACTTAACCCATGTAAAATATTGTAGGCAAATTTGCAAAAAAATTTAAATGGCTGTATAGTCATTGAAATCAGATCTACGTACATGGATTAACACATCTGCAGAAATCATGTGCAAATTCCTTCTATTGCAAGGAGAAAACAGACCTACCTCCAAAACGGAAAGAGATGTGCTTATTAAGCTAATAAAAATCTTAGTAAGTGTACAAAGTACAGAAATAAATTTATCAAATGTACCGGGATAGTTTACTACTTAATCTCTCTCTTTCTGTCTGTCTGTCTCTGTCTGTCTGTCTATCTCTCTCTCTCTGTGTCTCTCTCTCTCTCTCTCTCTCGTACCTGGTAAGAGAGAGCTTGTGGTACTTAAAACAGTGGATTGCGGCGATACATTTCCTTTTCTGTGAAGGAGGTTGGGGTTGGGGATATTTGATGTAGCTAGCGATAATAATAAAAACACAATAAACTTTCTGAAAATTGTTTGCAGATGGGTTGTACCAATGATCTTTTTTTTCAGTAGATAAATTTCGGGGGGGGGGGGGGGGGGGGAGGGGGACTATAGTGTTCATTCCGGTTTGTCTGTCTTCACTTCGTTTTCTCTTCGTTATCCAGGCTTTTTTTCGTTTTGGTTCGGCGAATAAATTTCAAACTTTCTGTATATCTTCATAACGATGCCCTACTGATAAACTATGAGATGAGTAGTTTTAGTATTGAGAGGTACAGCTTTCCAGGACATATCTTTGACATTATAAACAGCGTTGACCTCATTGTTGGGAGGTCCACGAGGAGAACTAATGCAGTTCCAACTTATACACAGGTACAAGAACACTTCATCCTGTGGTTAAAATACATGAATTATTAAATAGACTCAAAAGAATTCATCTGTACGTTATACAACTTGGATTGAAAATGTATTATTTATCATTTTTCTTGTGTTGGAGGGAGACTTTTGTTTTTAAAATATTACATACATATTTTTATATAATAAATATTTACTTGCAGTGTTTATATTAAATATTAGATTTATTTGTGTTCTTTCTATAAAAGGTGCTTGTGATATATAATATTACAGATAAACAAAAAAAAAAATGAAAATGTTCACAACCAAATTTATTCTTTTTGTGGTCTTATATATTCTTTCTAACACCAAAGCTATGCGCTCAAGAGCACTTGCTTTTCTCTCTTCGATCCCGAGTCTTCTTTTTTCAAAGCTTGCTCTGAATCGTTTTATTTGAATCAGTTCATCCATCTCTGTGCCTTGTTGGTATAAATCTTCTCTACCTGCGCAAAACTTTCGTTCATTTGTTATTTTGTAGGCAAGCAACATAGAAAAAAAAATACAAGTATAATAACACCATGTAAAAAAAAAGTTACGACGACCGTAAGAAAAAGACCAAAATGTGACAAAATGCAGAAAGACGCTATACAGGAAAACAGACTTCAGACTATTCATAAGAACTACGAGGGCTTGTTCGTCAACAAAAGATCGTTTGTAGTTAAAAATAAGTTTTTCTTGAAAAACTAGAGATGCCTAGTAGATGTGCATTCTGAGTTTATGTAAAAGAAAATATGATTTTCCAAGAAAATTTCAGTAATGATATATAAATTGTGTCGTAAATGATATGAGGAACAACGACATGACAACTGGACGTCTTCGATTTTGCACATTTTGTCTCTTTGCAAAACTCGTTGTTACTTATTGTTCTTTTTTTGTTATTAAAAGCACAAATTAGAAATTTAGGTCATTGCTTTCCGAGACTCAAGCAGCAACACTTATTTGTCGAATCAAGCTGAAGTCAACATATTTTCAGCACTGAATAAAATCAACAACATTAGGGATCTTTAAAGTGTCGGATCTGATATATAGATACTAAGCCAGTAAACTGAATATATAAAGCACTGAAAATGGCTAACGACACAAACAATTAATATAAAAAATTTCACTTCATTTTTATTGATTTAATATTTCTCATTTGTTCCAATGTTGTCGGTACGTTAGTCAATCTGCTAATGTTCATTCCCTTTTCTATACATGGAGGTACAGGATACACTCTAGCTGCTGAAGTATGCATATGGAAATGTCTGAAAAGTTAACCTTTCTAAATGAAACACATTTTTGAGTTATTGCATAAAATGTTATATCATTAATTAAGAACCAAAGATATATTACCTATCCTCATTTAATCTGGTCTTGTATAAGTCATAAGCTGCATATGAAGCTTGTGACACTTCCTCAGCTCGTAATATTTCAGTTCCCTTTACATTCCAGTCTTGAAATGCTCCAAATAAGTGTTCTCGGTCCAGGGTTCCAATACTGCAGGCATTGTATGCACCACCAGTGAATAAATAAAGCTGCGCACGTCTGTCAATATGGATCATTACACCTTCAAAAAGGGTTATAAGTATGTACTTCACGTATTTTCCAGGAGGAGGAAATACATCAAATCGAACGCCTTTTATAAGCTACTCCCGCATATTCCTTTCATAAGATCTGTGCTCGATACCAATTACATATCAGAGTGCAAAAGTTTGATTCTTCTTTGTAAACATAAGATACCATTGCTGATTCTACCTTAGGACTAAATGTTTTCAGGGCAAATCCGACATTCCGTTTATCTAATAGGTTTTCCACTAAGGCTAGATTTAAATCAGAACCATTATCTTTGCCGTGTTTTGCTGTGTTTTGCTGTTTCCAGCCACGCTTTTAAGAGATTACAGCAGCTGGAAAACCAGTTGTACACACTTTTGATATTGTATTTGCTAAAAGATGCTCTGGATCTGGAAAATATTAACTGCAACTGGATTCACTTTCTACATATTTTGGCTGACAATACCAAAAAAGTGGGTCTGACTGGATATATTGTTCAGGTAATGGGCTTATTTTACATTCGGTTCGAATAACTGCCTTTTCATTCCATTTCATTAGTTCAGCTCTATAACCAAATGATGCTTGAACTGAGTTTAAAAACGGGTTCGGCAACTTTGACTGGATGAATGTCCGCTTTTTTTTTAAACAAGTAATGACCCATCTCCAAAGAAACTGATGAATTTGTTGATAAGTTCAGATTTTCTCATGCTTGAAATCTTGCATATGCCGCATATCTTCAACTTTTCTTTGATTGGCTTCAAAATGTGAAATATTTCTGCCTTTGTTGACAAGTTCATTGAATCCGCACTTGAGAGGAAAGAAGTGAACGTTTCTTTAGCATAACTCTTTCTTTTAGGCAATTCAATAAAGTTCTTCCACATTGAATGGAAATCATAATCATTGAGTTTACTTGTAGTTGTATTGATTAAGGATTTGTGGTTTTCAGCTTCCAGTTCGTTTGTCATTTCTAGATGAAGATTTTCAATGACTGTATTCATAGCCTCATTTGTATCCAGTATTGATTTCTGCGATTCATTCACTTGCAATACAGCTGTTGATATTGTTTCAAGTAATTCAGTGGCCGTTTTTGCATCATCACATTGTCTCTCTTTGTTATTTAGGAGATCTTTCCAATTCGCGGGAGTTTTGTAGGATGTTTCCAAACCCAAAGGGAATCCAATGCTTATTCTTTTAAAAGCATGATGCATTCGGGATCCAGACAAACAAGGCTCAACTTGAATATCAGAGTTGTCTTTAACGTCATCAAGGGATCGAAGACCAGAAATTTTCCCGTAACATGCTATATTTTGTATGAGCTCCTGCTTTGATAAACTGCATGCGGACATCATACATCTTTTGATAATTGCAGTAATGTCTGTTGTTTCTTATTTTCACCTCGAACAGCAAGTTTGGAGAATGCTCCATCAAAAGATTCAGCGACAACATTAAGACCATAGTTCTGGCATTCCCTCCTCACATCTCTCAGAATATTGGAAGCTTGTTGTGTCGTGAAACTATAGCCTGTTAAACCATATGCAATTAGGCAAGAGTGTGGACGTTCTGATTTGTACATTCTATCGCAATCAGACATCATAACTACCAAAACTTGTTTGGCAATATCCCTCATTTGGTTGTAAGATCTATCCAAACATAACTGTGACTTGAAAAGTACTGACTGGATGTCATCTTTATTTTAATTTGGTGTAAAATCCGAAGCATCATCGTGAAATAAGTACAAATCTTTTACGTTATTCATGCTAACACAATGATGACTGTATGCTATTCCTTTAATGGAATTAATCTCACAGACTAAAGTAGAATTATTTTCAGTGAACTCTTTTATCTCTTTTTGAGGTCCTAAAGATTTACATGGAGCTTCGATGGTCGTCTTTGTGTTTCTTGTGCGTATAAATCAAGTAATGTGCTCCACATCTTTTTTCCATAGCGATTGTGAAAATGAAATCTCCAAAACCGAAGTTGATATCGGCATCCAACGGACAAGTGCAGCTTTTGAGACTTTTAAGACATACATTTCCATCAATACTTGCAGAACGTATCGTTCTGGAATGATCTGGTATGGTCCTTTATTAAATCCATCGGGATATGGGCATTTCAGACCGTTGCTTTGTGTATCTGCTGTATACATGTAGTGGTAGATTTCCATCTTTTATCATCTTCTTGTCAATATCCATACCAACAAGACAGACGTACTTTGAAAGTGAATTCAACAGAATTGGACTGTTTTAAGGGAAATTATATCCTCGAGACATTGCTCCAATTGTAAGCAAGTCAGTAACTAAAAGTGACAAGTCTGTCATATTTGATTGAATTTCACGCATGGAAGTCTGTATACTGCTAAGGGCATATGCCATTTTCGATTTTTTTCCAATCGGGGCCAGACTCTTGCTTTAGTTTTTCAAATGCATACACTCTCTTGGTATTAAGCTCACGTAAATCTCTGATTCTGCCACTAAGGTTCTTAACAATATTTCCAACCTGTTTCCGACATAAATCCCTCAAAGTAATTTCTTCATATTCAATCGTGTCGATGTTATTTATAAGTATCTCAATATCAGTCTTTTCACGCTGAAAACGATCCAACCGATCCTTTAGACTTGGTTTTGCCTCATGTCTCCAACAATTAACATCACCAGATTTTCCTCCGAGATTAAGTTTTTTCAAATCCAAGCTGAATTTGAAAGGTGTTTGACCAGAATTCCGTGTTTTTGAAGCAAAGACTTCTATAACACCTGTCATTATTCCAGGATCAAATTAATCATCGCATACATATCAACTGCAATAGCCCATTTAATCAAATTCACTCACTTTCATGTCTATTTACGTTTTTCAACAAACAATAATCTAAAATAAGATTAATAAAACTCAAATTAGCCACACAGATATTCAAATGACACTTATATTATAAAAGTTTCCTTCTCCCGTGTTTGTGAGAAGGGGCCCAAAAAAGTATAGCTGCCACAAAAACTTGTTGCAAACATATTATAGCATTCACTCAAACACAGTATAGATTATTTGATGTAAACAGTATGCCTTATCAAACTGGCATTATTATTCTAATAAAAAGTGCACATATTATATTATTAAGTATTTTAAAAAAGTTTTCTAGTACAATTAGAACAATTAAAGTTAAAAGAATAATAGCAGCAAGAAAAATAAATACATATTGATTGTTTCATTGATTACTGGCCAGTCCAATCTGGAAGTACACGGAACGGGAGGCTTTGCCCCCTCCCCCATTTATAATTTTAATTTATAAGAAAAACAAATTCTTCTATATTCTCCAAAAATCACTTATCACTTTTTGGGAAATATATATGCCTAAGCAAATTTATTGTGATGAGAGCTCTAATCAGGAGGAAAACTACTGCTTTAATTGTTTATATATAGGACCTGCATGCATATTACATGTCTCCTCGTTTATGTAGCTTTGTGGACAATTTCAATGTAAAAAGAATTTGCGTCATCCTTTGAACCTCCAATCTGGAAAAGTTTTAGCTTTAGCAGTCTTAAAGGATCACTTTAATATAATACAAGAATTGACCTAGAGGGCCGGTGTTATATAGTGCCTTTCACCCCTAGCCATCTTTCCCCCCGGTAAAAAGGCTATATAGCAGATTTTCCCCCCGGAAAAATGATTATATAATAGATCTTCCCCCACGGAAAGCCGGCTATATAGTGGGTTTTCCCCCTTTTTATAGCCAGAGTACCCCCACGGAAAACCTACTATATAGTATTAAGTTTCTTTAAATTCTATGGAACCATCTCCGAGAAACGTTTGAACGTACGCATTCTATTTGTTTACTTATTTCTCTTTACAAAATTAAAACATGAAAAATTGCAATTTTAAGATTAATGTAAAGAGAAAGAGACATTAGTTATTTCGAAGATTGAACCCGGGTCACCTAAAGAGAAACAAGTCATTGAGACCGTCGCTGGGAAGTATATGAGTGTATATCTTGTCAAATCATGTAATTTTTCAGATAGATGCAATTACCTAAATAAGTTCTATGTATGTTCAATTTCTATAAAATTTCTATAAAAAATAATAAATCGGTAAAACGAAATTTAACCTGTATAGATGAATGCAGGTATGTGCAAACTGAGGGTTAAAAACATTAATTTTAAATCCTTACTGGGTTTCCATAAATATTTTTTTGGCTTTCCATAAATATTTTTTTTATAAAATTTGAACCAAAAACGTGAGGAAGAAACCCTACTGTGGGGGGAAACTACTTTATAGTAGTTTTCACCCCGGGGGGAAAGGATACTATATAGCTGATTTTCCGGGGGGGGGGGGGGGGGGGGGAAGCTACCACGGGGGAAAAACTGCTATACAACACCGGTATTGGCTTTACAAGAAGCATATCGATTTCTGTTCCACTTCTTGATTTTAAGCCATACACAGTAAACAAATTATTTTTTCGATTTCAATGTTTACAATGCTTCAGTAAGGCATTTACATTAGGCAACCAAAATTTGAGTGTCATTCGTTGAGTTATAAACGAGGTTCAGAGCTTACAATTCTTTGGTATGTAAAAAAGCTTTTGCTTACATTTTGAATGTTGAAGTGGAATTCCATGCAGTTTTAGACCTAAAACGAATGTGTTAAACGTTAGGAACTGTTTATTTGTGCTTAAAATGAATAAGAAGATAGAAAAATCATCTTGAAATTTTTTTTTACTGGTATGTTGAATCTATGTAAACAAAAACAGGGCACGAGCCTTGTTTAAATGACAAAGAATTGAGAGCCCTGTATCTTGTTTATAACTCAACGAATGACTCTTAAATTTCATTTGATCATTAGTAATGTATTCCTAAAGAATTGTAAATAATAAAAACAGAAAAAAATAGAATTTGACCAAAATCGTGACCATCTCCCTTTAATTTGATCAAAAGTGTAAATGATAAATATTATTTTTCTCTTGTACCTTGTTTTTTTACTTTTATATTTTTATCCAGGTTCATGATTTTAAAAAAAAAAATTATTTTTGCATTTTTAATGCATAAGTTATATCCGTGTCACCGGTCCCAATTTGTAGGCGTGTAATTTCCCATTTTCCAATTTAATGGTTTGACAATATGCAACATCTAGTACATATATGTATTTAACTGTTTATTTTTTCTCTTTTTTCTTTTTTTATTTAGTTCAAAATGAGGAGGCTGTAACTTTGATAGCAATATTTTTTTTTAATTTCCTGCTAACTTATACTTAATGTACACGCATGGAAAATTAGCTTAAAATTTGGATCGATATGCAGTGATTTGAATATGGCTCTATTAATCTCTTTATTAAAGCCCAAAAATTTTAAAACTAATCATCTGAGGCTGTTATCGCAGATTATACTGAAATAATGTAATTCTGGTTGTAACGCGGCATTTGATTGGATAGAAAAATTAAGTTGAATTTGTATAACCTGGTTTGCACGTCACAAGACACGTCACAATGCACCAACGTCAAAAACGTACTAATCCGTTTGACATTACGTTTGAATTTTGAACAGATTAATATCATTTTTAAAAGTAAAACGTACTCATAAATTGTAGAAAATTAAAATTATAAAGAATGAACTCGATATATACCCAAGTTATACTCGTATAACCTGGGTTGGAGCTATTTACGCTTTTTTATAATCGGCTTTGCGGATTATAAAGCGTAAACTCCCCCAACTCAGGTTATACTCGTATAACTTAGACATCGAGTTTGTTTCTTAAATAGTTTGTACACGCATTACAGATGTTTCATCCACCTCTAAATTTATCGTGGGAAATATAGCGCGAGATCACTGTGACGTTGTATCTCGACTCAATACGAAGAAAAGGAAGCATGTACCAAATCTTTTTGGTCTCACCAAAGCTTTTGCGATACTCAAAACGTGTCATCAAACCCAAAGGAACCGTAAATTAAGAGTTAAATATCAGCCATTTTTGGCATAACACGGAAGAAAGCATTATAGAGCATTATGGGATGCTGTCAAAAAATTCCTGATGAATCTTTAGGTTTAGCTCGTTCTTTTTGGCACGCACTGATTCTTAAAGCTCGCTTTGCGGCGCGCAGCGTGCTGCGCCCGCTATTAACATTGTTTCTGCTTTTGGAATAGATTGTGTGGTTTTACACATTTTCAGAAAATTTCGAATGTTAATGATGCATTGGAATGCATTGCTATTCTATCACCGTTACATAAAACATTAACTTAGATAATTTATGCATAGTTTAGATATTTTTTAAATCGATCCATATGTTTAGATATACCGGTATATTCATTCAGTAGGAGATGTATGTTTCTCTCGCCAAGAATACTGTTGTTTTATAACTTTTAAAATTTATGAAAACAAGTGGAAGATACAAGGCGGCTTGGGCTTTCTTCTTTACCTTAATGTACAGACTCTTTTACTCAAAAGTATTCATGGAAGAGAGTTCATAAGATGTCCGGACCTAGATCATAAATTTAGGGCCGAGTTACCGTTATTTGACCTTTTCTTGAACAGTAGACTCTTGTGTGGAACAAAGTGTACAGAACATGGCTACAAGTGCTTGTCCTTTGCCTGGAACAGATATAGCAAACGGTGCATATTGTTCAATCGGATATGTTCCAACGACACTCAAGATCAAACAGAGAAAAACTGGGAACATCATGAAAAAAGGGTGGGGTATTTAGATATTATACATTGAGAATCTAAACACATGTATAGAACTGTCCCCCTGCTATATTTGAAATTAATATATGATATTGAAATTAACGTTGGAATCACTATGAAGGTTTTGAAAATTAGTTCACGGCGTTATAAGCACCTGTATCATAGGAAAACATGTAGCCAAATATATGATTATATTTGGCACCTTCAAATTGACAACGTGATGTTTTTTTCAAAAACCTAGGGGTTTATTTACACTTAAACAGTCTAAAGAATTAGAAATAAACCATAGCGTAAAATTAAATAATTGTCAAAAATCATTTATTCAGAATATTAGGTCAAAGACATTTTCAATGGGGTAAAAAATTGAAATGTGCAATTCAGTCAGCTTAATATTAACTGATATACTGGGTTGCGTTTTACAAAAGAACTTGCAACAAAGTCGTAAATATTTTCAGTCTCGTGGAATGATTTTTGACGAACATATTTTGTATAAAACATTTGATTTACCCTTATTTTGATTTCTATATTTATATTTTAAAGCCATCAAATTCAAAGATTGATTAATTTGTGATTAATAAGCATGCATTAATTTGGTCGTAAGTCGTAGATTCTTTTGTAAAACGCCTCCCAGAATACCAGAACTTTGTCATTAGGTCTCATTTATTAAGAAATTATAATAATAAAGTAAATGACAGAGGTTCATCATGTTGGCTGCTTTGTTTTGATGAACCCACTTGCATTATATAGCACGGTATCCAACTATACAATGGCTTTATAGATGTAGAACTTGAAAAGTTTGAACTACTAAATCAACAAGGACCATTTACATTTGATTTTGGAAGAAATCTTTCAAAAGAAAAGTCGAGAGGAGAATGCCCTCGTGACAAAAATCTTTTTTGAAAGTGTTGTTAATCAAGTTATCGCAATTGTATTTTTTTGCATTCTATTATTTATTAGTGTATGTGTAATGTAAAATTGATAATAAAAAAAGACTCTTACGCAGACCGTCCGCTGCATCTTATGCATATTTTACTTATTTGGCCTTTTTCTATAAAGACAAAGATGTAGTTGCCATGTTTAAATTCAATGTATTTATATTATTTAGATATTAGTTTAGTGGTAGTTCTGTAGATATTTTTCAGTGGTTGCAACATACGGGTCGATGATACATATGCCATAAGATAAGTGTTTTTCAATATCTCTAATATATCTAAGTTTTAACCTTGAATCTTTTTATCCGACAACTATAGAAATCGAGTGTTGTTGGATTATTTAGTACTTCAAATAAAATGGGGAGTTATATATACAGGGTCTTTAATTATACATGCACCAGGTGTCTAGAGGAATACATCTTTAATAATTTTGAAAATGAGTAGGATTTGACATATTGCATAGTTAAAGGAGTATGCAACGTTTAATATCTTTAAATTATCGCGATAAGGTCATCTTAAAAAAAAGTTGACACCAAGTGGTTTTATACACGAACACCCTAACACACAAATACACTATCATATACGCCCAGTTAACGATAGTATAAATCCAAAAGAATACGTTACACGGGGTGATGAAAAAGGCTGGTGCAATATCTTTCAATTTTTCACATAAAAGCTATCTCGCTTTAGGTTTTGTTCTGTCTATGGCGAATAAATACATAAATGTATATTAAATGATAAATGCAATATGCATCACTGTAATCAGACTAGTTAATTTATGACGCCTGCAAAACATATAGTGAAGTTCATACATGGATTTCTTTTGAAATAGAGCATCAATAAATTAATCAATGACATTTATGGCAACTGTTTATCGAATGTTAAAGTAAAAAGAAAAGTAAAATATGAAAACAGATTTCTGGACTATATATATATAGATCTATTGAATTTATTCTGCATTATACATTTTGCCGCGTACCCAAAGGTTGATACTTAATAATTTATGCTTTTCACAAAAACGTATGAAGGATTCTCATATAACATTGTTATATTTCACATTTATGAATAATTCGTACATAACTATTAGCAACAAATTAAAAATTGCAGAATGAAGATACATTCATTTGCAAAAATTCAAAACAATGCTTTAAATCATAATAAAGATGTGAGTGTGGGTTATTTGCAATCGAAACAATGTATCCATTTTACGTGAACAAAAATCACAGAAGATACATAGTCTACACCCATATATTAAAAGACGATATCATACTTCAGAGAGATAGTCTAACAATATGTTAGATAACAGTTTGGTTTAGCATACCCTCTTAAGCAACTTTTAAACATTGTGTGTCAAATATTTATGGTTGTTTCAGGTCAATTGTCTCTATTAAGAGGGCTGGATGGTCGTAGCCAATGTAAGACTATAATACCAGTCCTCTTTAGACGAACGGCTTGTAAAAAATATATAATACTCATAAAACGCGTAGAATCATCCCTATTATAATCATTTCTGCTATGTTAAACTTTCGCAAAATACTGAATTATATATTATTATCTTAGTTGGTTAATGCAACGGATATCGTTGAGTTTATAAATTTAATTATGAAGAATATCTAAACAATGTCACTCAAAAGTAACGTATTGGTTAAGACTGATTCCATAATTTCAGGGGAAACTCTATCTTCTTTTAACGGGTACCTGCCTTTTTTGTAATCGAAAATCTGATCCCCAGAGTCGTATCATCTTCTTATCAACACTTTGCAGAGTAAAAAATTGAACACCAATGTATTGATCCTGAACGTTAATGTCTGAATAGATAAATGACCGTCGTGATTGTATGGCAAGGACTGGAGTTTTGAGAATGATGCAGGCATATTCTGCAATGTATGGCGTGGATAGCTTATAAAACGTAAGGGGTTTCTCGTAGCACAGTATCAAAATATCAAAATGGCAAAATACAGAAAGACCATTTTTGTCAGTGCTAAACCTAGATCATGACGTCCAAAGACAACAACTCTAATGAAAGACTGATTCGTATGAAAACCTGGTGTACAGTTTACACTGAATAGATACAGGATACAGGATACAATATAAAGAATAACAGATTAAATAAAACTCTATCTATCTTACCCCTCTTACCCTGCATCCTTTAACCAATCAACCCGTCAACATCAATCTTGAGTTCAATTATATTTTCTAGAATTATTTTCGCAAAAACGAAAGTTTAATGGTAAAAAAATGAGCTAAGAACCACAAAGTAATGCTACTTTTAGTGATAGCTGAGTAAGGGCTGGGAGGGTGAGGAAAGAAAAAATCGGCAGCTCGCCAAGCTGCTCCTGATCGATGATGGCGCCAAACTAAATCTGCAGTACATACATGCGCAGTGTACAAAGGAGAACCACTCCCGCAATGGCTACCTCTGCTTACAGGGACAATATCAAAATTTATTTTGTAAAATAAAAACCACTTTAAAATTTTAATCTGATCGGATAAAGATGATAGGATGGATAAGATAGAATGAATGGGATTATGAATGTAGAATGCATGATACTGAATGTTGGATACAGGTTAGGATAGAAATTAAGTTAGATAGCGGCCCGGTATGAGCACGAATATAACCAGCTAGGAATCTTCAAACTCTTTCAAAATGATTTGGAAATTCTACTGGAGTACCTGTATTAGACCGAATTATACGGAAAAGTTTGTAAGCCGGTAAATCACGTTCTATGAGTCCAGTAGTGAGGATACCTTTAATCTAACGTCACTGACGTCTCTATATTGTTAGCCGCAGACAGCATTTTAGATGGAGTTAAGCTCAATGGACTCATGCTTGCTTCTGAGAATAATAAAGGCAGATAACGTGAGTACTGCCGTCCTTGAGAAAGTTTTTCTGACCCTGCTTTATGTCTTCTGTAAGTGTGTGGGCCGAAATTTCCGCTATCAGAAGGACTCAACTTTATGCCATTAAAGAGGTTGAGAACTACTACATCAAAGCTTCTAAATGTAGTGACATTTGTTTAAGTCATGACCATGGACCAATACTAGGGCCCCAAGAGGTGTTCGAACTTTAACATTGAAATATATTGAGGAAATGATTAAAAATCTTATTCTCAAGAAATACAATGCTACAAATTGTGAGATTACTATGTAAGCGCCAAGTAGAAGTATACAGGAAAATGTTTAAAATTCTTCTCAAGACATTTTCAAGAAATACAATGCTACATTTAGTTATTTTTCTATCCAAGCATCCTTTTATCTTCATATCATTATACATGTATCATGGTCCAAATGACCTTCTTTCACTTTTTATAATCATTTATAATTTTAACAATTGTATTATCTGTTATACGTTTAAGCCTAGAATAATAAGATTGGCAAGTTGATGCATCTTAGATCTTAGCATACCGGTATAATGTCTAGAAAAAGTAGGTTTCTTTTAATTTATTGTTTAATGTATCGTCAAATCTTGGAAGACTTCAGAGTTTTACAATATTCTAAAATAGTTTTACATTTAAACATTTCGGAATAGAATGATACAAGAACTATTGTTCAGGTGTGCGATGTGGCCTGTGGGACTTTTGGGGTTTTTTTTCAAATGAGAAAGTTATTTTTTTTTTAAATTCAAATACAACAGAGGTTTTGTTTTATCAGCCTTCTATGCCCCCAAAACATAAAAGAGTAAAATGAATTTTATTTATATGCAGTATGATGTATACTGAGTGTGAAATGAAATAAAGGTTGTCTGGTTTGTTTCTTCTTTGGTTGTTGTTTTTTTGAAAATATGAAAAGAATGACCCTTTAAACTAATCCATAGCACGTTGTTTTTTTAATATTCATTTTTTAATAAACATAAACGCAGTGTAAAATAATATACATGATATTTAATATAGTATACATGATTTTTTGTTTATTTAGATTGGTCATACCGGCTGAAGGATGTCACAGTCACCGTGGGACTGACAGAATCATCTGTAAACACAACCTGTGGTTTCTTTGCTGGTCCCGGTACTTTGTCTCAACTGGTTGTCCTCGACTGTCCATCAGAAACAATGGGGAGATTAATGGTCTCCATCTTGACCGGTCCTCTCACACTCTGTGAAGTGGACGTGTTTAATGTCGAATTATTATAACTACCAATTTGAAAGCTCTTGCTTCTGTGTTACATAATTTTATTTTATATGTACACGTGTGATGGAAATTTTAAATGCACTGCACAAATTTTCTTTTTGAAAAAAAAAATCCGATTGCTACATCATACTCTTTCATTATAATTACAACGCTAAATTTTCAGTCTTGTACAAACACAACGAACTGAAAACCCAAGAAAGCCATATGATTGTAAAAGTTAGAGATGGGCATCGTTTTTCAAAAGTGAACATGTTTGATTTCATATTGTGATTTGATCCATACTAATGGTTCGTTCAGAGGATTTTAATTTGAATGTTTACAATATTGAGAGTTTTCATCGCTTTATCTTTGAAATTGTTTATATTCATCATGACATGTAATCATATCAGATGAAAACTGGATTTCGCAACCAACTAAGTTGGTTTGATCCGGTATTGAATAGACTTGATAACTTATAGCGTCCTATGTATTGATTACTTGATGACACTACTTGATAATACTACACGTAATGAATGACAGGGTATACATTACATTTGATTTTAAGACAAGCATATTTCCAAAGAATCACCACATCTAAATTTCCTTCAAGTTATGCACAACTTTACTTTTGTCTTTAACATTTGAAACATGCAGAAATTCCCTGAAAATTATATGGAATTGGGTGTTCCTCGTAACTTGCAGATCTAAACATTGTTTTCTAAATGCCTACACTAAATCCGGTGCATCGGTTTAAGAGTAGTAACGCTTACAGACTGTTCATTACTATATTAAATATATGATCAAAATTCTAAGTCCAAAAGGGCCGATATTCCAGAAAATTATGAAATCGGAATTTCCCGGTAATATGCACATCTGCACATTTCACGTTTCACAACATTCCGTGCAGCTTTAATTACTATATTTAATATATGGCAAATATTCTTAGTTCAAAAGGAGGGAAATTCCCAGGAAAATAAAGAAATTGGAATTTCTTGATGAGAAGCAAACTAACACGTTCCAAATGCCCACAAAATTCTCGTAAAATTTTGTGCAACAGTTAAAGAGGAGTTGCGCTTATAGAAAATAGGATTGACAAAACATTACTAGTATATCTCTCGTAACTTGTTGCGTGGGGCTTTACAATTTATATCTCTATTCACCAAGCATGACTTCGACAATAGAAATGTATGAACACATTCTACGAAAAGATGCAAAACCACCACAAATTTCTGTCATGGATCCCCATAGTAAAATAAGTTGTTCTCTGTTAAGATGGCGGTACTATGCTTAGAAGTACTGCTTCTTTCTCTTTCAAGAAACAGGTAGAAAAATTACACCGATAATGCCCATCGACCGAAATTATGTAATATTTGCTTTTTAAAAAAAATCTTTTTAATGATAAAACATATCATTAGGTAAACTATTGAATATACCATATTGTCATTTACTTCTCTCCACGGTACACTGGTGAGTTTAGAGGTACATTATGCTTTTCAAGTTTTCAGAATATGGAACTTTAAAGACACCATCATTAAACAACGATTGATGTTTACCATGACATTAATACACATGATACTGACCATTGTGTTTTTGAAGAATGCTCTCGAACTATGTTGCATTGTGTATAAGTGTTTTAAAACAATATTTAAGTGAATTGATCATAATGGTTACAAAGTGCATTATAATCAAGTCATGTGTGATTTTGATGACGTTACATTGCACTTTTCTATCAAAATCATATATAATTTTGAAAAAAACCCCAGCCTACACTGTCTACGGTAAAAGATATAATTAGGTTTTGTGATGAGGTAATTTTTTTATGACTTGTGGTAACAGCTCTTGACATTTACCGACATTTTGCTTCAGATTAAGTTTTCGTATGCAAACACGTCTCATGCAAACCGTTTGCAAAAAGTTTGCTTCAGGCCAATTATTGAAAGAAGGTATTAGTAGTCGATGATTGAAAAGGAATGTGTTGCTATTACTAGTATTTGGAGTATTATTGACAAATGTTTATACAACTGCTTTACGTCCCATCAAAACATAATTTTCGTTTGTTTTTTGACATAGTAGATTATAGAAGAATTGGGTCTTTGTGATCATTATTTATTTAACATACTATCTTGGTATTGATCATTGCTCAATGTTTTTAAGGAGATGCCCATTGTTCATGTATTCTTGTTCACTGACTTTTTGTAGAGATAATCAATAAGACAAATTAATTGGATGGTCCTTTGAAGATATTTTTGTACATGTATACCGTATTATTTAAAATAAAAAATCTGATTAAGCATCAGTCTACTGATTTAAATAAACACACAAATTCCTTCTATTGAGTACAAATATGTAACACTTCCATCGATTATATACATGTAAAGCATACACATTATTCGATAGTCTGTTTTAAAATTATTTCTATAACTTAAGCTATCTCACAAGACAAGTTTCAAGTTGACTGTACACATGCTCATTTTAGAAATAAGTATGAATGGTTTTTTTAATTTAGCAAAGAAAAATTTTTACTTCATTATTACACAACAGCTATAAAGCAAAATTTATCCTAATTAAAGTTTTGTCGGGAACTAAATGCGGAAGGTTTTCTAGAAAAAAACATATCAAATTCGTGATTCTTTTAAGCATTAAACATTCATTTTTCACACTTTAACACTATATATTTTCACACTTTAATATATTTTGAATATAATCTGCTTTACCTCTAGAAATCAATATTTCTAGAGGTATATATATATATATATATATATATATATATATATATATATATATATATATATATATATATATAAACTATATTAGATTTATAAACAGTTTGAAATTTTCAACAAAGATTTTATTTAAAATTTATTGATACTTCTGAAAAATAAGCTAGTTTTAAGTGCTAAAAAGTCATGAAAACACAAATTGCGCAACTTTATATTGATGTCTTCTTATTCACCGTATTACATCTGATCATTGTGCATAACTTAAAACATTATTTGATGTAATTAGTCCACTTAATTATATATACTGGGAACAAATGTAAATACAGCAAAAAGGTCTACTTAAATGCGCCCTAACTCAGAGGGATAAACATTGACCCATCTTTTTCTTTGTATTTTTAGATGTGGTTTGCCTTTATATTATATATTTATATTTAATACATTGTATGATTATACAAAGATACAAACATAGCTTATCAATAGGGAATGAAAAAAAAACAATCATCAAATGCAAATATTCTGCAGAGAAAGCATCTCATTTTGAAAATGAATATTTCTTCTTTGTTAAGTACATATATTAAATTAATTTCAAAATATAAAAAAAAACCCATAATATTCATTCTTGTTTCAATAAATGGTAATCAAAACATGATAGTACAAAGAAATAACAGATTATGAACATAATGAATTTGCATGTTATTTCAGATTTGTTTTCAAGCAGTGATGGAGTGTAAGTGTGTGGTGAAAGAGTATGCGTGTCGAGTGAAGGAGAGAGAGGTCGTGAGTGAGGGGTGAGAGAGAATTAGGAGTGAGAGAGTGAGTGTTGAGAAAGAGTAAGGGGTGAGAGAGTGTGAGTGTGGGATGAGAGAATGTAAAAGTGTGAGTGAGACGTCAGTTAGTGAGGAAATTGAGAGAGAGAGGGATTTATTATTAAGAGTGGGGTGAGAGAAATTGAGAATTAAGATTGAATTTGTGAGATTGGGGTGAGAGAGTATAAATTAGGAATGAGTAAGATAGTGAGTGGAGTGAGACGGTGATATTGGGGTGAGGGTCTGAGTGTGGGGTGAGAGATTGAGAGTTGGTTGAGAGTGTGAGTGTCGAATGAGAGAATGTAAGTGTGGTATGATATAGAGTCTTTTTTTGCAAGTCTAGTTTTAAAAAAACGTCAATTGTTTTTGGCAGTAGTCAATTGATCTACATGAATATTATTCTGGGTGTTTTATTGATGTGTAATCAGGATTCACAATTGTTGTTTTTATCACGGGGGTCGGTGGGCAATTCAACAAAAAATGACGTTTTTGCAACAACAACAAAAACGATTCCCAGAACTCCTCTTACAATTTATGCAGTAGCTATGTCATCTCTTGAAATGTGATAGGGGCTGTCCTATGGATGTGCAATGTTTTAAAAATTTAAATTGCATCGAGGGAGTCAAATAGCAGCAGAAAATTGACGTCAGAAATTAAATCAGAAAAGACACAAAAAAATGTTTTGTGAACAAATTTTGTATATCATTTTTTTGATTGACATATGGCTTAATTGACCGGGAAAACAACTGCAATGTCTATTATTATACACAAACTTAGCATAACCATCGTTTAAAAGCGTACACAAAATTTGATATAAAATCGGACCAAGCAGCTTTAACAATTCGACCGTTTGATGTTACACGGATTTGGTTGCCGTTGGGTATTTCGTTGAGCAGAGTACGTGCGTTCAGTTCAATGAGTCTCTTAGTATGTTATTCGTGCAAAATAGAATATTCAACGAGGATACTGCTATCTTTACTAGACCCGTTTTCCTTGCACCCTGCTTCTAAGACGGATAGTGGCTAGCACGTTTGCACTTTCGTCAAGGTTGCTAATTAGATCGCGAGCAATTTGTAATATGTTTTCATCTTTGTCGAATTTCAAGTTTGTTGCTATAACCGTAAGATTTGGGTCGTCTAAAGGGTTGTTGACATCATCGGATAAACGCAATGCTTGATCAGGTGTGTAAGAGTGTTCGACTTTCTCTACGCGGTGTAACAAAGAATCAACAGACTGTGACAAGGTATCAATTTTTGTGTATGCATCGCAAGTTCAAGGTCAATGTCACTTCTCATCGCTTTGAATTTTTCGTCGATATTGGCCATAGAATCACTACGGAGTTTGTCAAGTCTACCTCCTATCATTGATTGCAAGGAAGCTTGACCCTTCTGCAGTCGCTACACCGTCTGATCGATAAGTGTCATGGGATCAAGTAATACTGTCGACTCACTTTTATCACCCTGGTCAGCCATTTTGGTAGCTTTGATCTATGGCTTCGGAGTTTTACCGTCAGAGGAGAGTGTGTTTATTTTTAGTGCTCATGCTTTCGGAAATGTTTCAATGGTCACAGAGTTACATATACATTGTATTTACTTACAGTCAACCTTTTAAAGATGTTGAAGAACAATAAAGCACCATAACTGTCATATTTCCACCGTGGACAAAAAATACATGCTGTATATTTACACGCAACTGGTATTATATAATATATTTTCAACTTGTATGCAGTGTTATTCTGGGATAATTTAGCACTTGTGCATTGAACATACTGAATGAGATATTGGCTCATTGAACTTTTATTGAATGGGATATTGACCCATTGAACTTTTATTGAATGGGATATTCACCCATTGAACTTTTATTGAAAAGGGTAACTATTGACAAATTGAGATTTTATTTTATTTATTGAATACGATATTATAATTACAGCTACTTAACATTATTCCCTTATTTACAGATGCAAATCGGTGATAACATTTAAATACTTAAATAATTATCAAATCATTAATTTACTTTACTAGTTGCGCTATTCAAAATTTTGTTAAAAAGCTTACAATACATATTATCGTAATCAACAAAAGTGAAGACTTTTTTATCATTTATTTCCAAGAATAAACTCCATGCACGAAAGTTTAAAAGGCAAGCGTACATAACCATTATTCTCATGAAATGCTATTGACGTGTCGTTATTTTCGTCAACAAGGGCAAACACCAGTTGCCCGTCCTTGATCAGTTTATTTGCCAGAGTTCTTGTGGTGATGCTTCCTAATTCATTTCTCCGATATTCGGGCTTTACATGAAGCATCCCTATGCCACCGTATTCATGCTGAAGTTCCCAGGCCACGGGGCGTCCGTCGCCTGTTTCGATTAATACTGAAGGGAAATTAGTGATTTGGTAGGTTATTAACTTTCTTTTGCTTGCAAAAGACCATGACTTGTGAACAATATCTGTATGGATTTCACTTAATTCAGAAATTTGGAAACCGCCTGGAATTGTTCTGAAAAGAAAATACTGTGCAATTATAAAAAGAATGAACTTGTATTCTAATGCAAATCATCAAAAAAACTGTCAACGTCTTCTTAATGATAAAAGGTCTAAATTTAGACAAGTTAAATTGTATTTAAATTAAGTGTAGTCTTTTTGTAGAGAATAAAAATTCTTTTGAACAAGCTTTCCAGCCTTTTATTCTTTTTACATTAAAGCCCTTAAATTATCGTTGAAATTCTAATCATATTGCAAGACCGAAATTCAGAAATCATGGCAAACATCTGCAAATATAAAAATACTGACTTACTATAGAAACGCAATGCCTGATAATTTTTGGATAATCGTTTTCTTCATAGATCTGATAAACAAATCAAATCTGGTAAATTATCGCACAGATGAATATCCTGTCTGATGAAACAGTCGCAATAACCGATTTATTGTACAGGTTAAAACATTGAAACGTCTTGCTATCTCTGGCTGTTTGCAGAATATCGATAGCTTGATTTCGTATTTCATTGTTTACATGCAACATAGTATTTTTTGATTTCTTCTGCTTGTGGTCAATATTTTTCGGACGAGCTAATATTACAATTATTGACTCTTCGTCTAAATAGAGTTATATAGTGAGAATATACTACTGAATAAAGAATACTAATAAGTATTTTTTTTTTAATTTCTTCTGCTTGTGGTGCCAATGCTAACACCATGAAGTTGTTTTAGACGACAAAACTCCCGTTTTACCTTTATACGTATTTTGAGTATAGCGTTAAAAATTTAGTGCGATGCTACTCACATTGTGCAAACAATAAGCGCAAGCAATTCACATGATGGATTTTAAAAATCAACACAATATATAATGGGTGATGTTTGCGAGGACTTTTAAAATTGAATTGGAAAAAAGAATATGGTGAAAAGGGTGTGTAACGTTCCTAAAGTTTGTCAGCATATAAACAACATGAGCCGATTAAAAGTTCTTTTTGAGAGAATACTTCAACGGTCATTTTGCGTGTCAAACGATACGACAAGTGCTACATTATAATTTCATTTAGACAACGATTATGTTCTAAACTAGAACTCGGCATTTCTATAATATTGAGAAAAACTTATCGTATGTCACAACTGACACAACTTAAACGGAACAGTTAATTGTATTGTTGTGAGTCTGTGATATGTATTAAATATTCCATTGATAAAGATCAATGCTTACAGAGGAACAATATTTTCAGCAGGCAGTGTATATACAATGAGATCGGCACACATTCGTCGAAAAGGGTGGCTATTTGCTGACTGGTGTGCACTAACAAGGGCGTCCATGACGTCAGAGGTACACCCTGTTCAAAATCAATATTCATTCATCATCAACATAAGTAATCTTATATACGTTTTTTAAAAAAAAAAATATTAAGTGAAATCTAAACTGACTAAGGAGCGTTACCAACAATATACAGAGGTGGGGATGTATCTCTTGAGGCAAAATGAATCAAAGTGTCCAGGTTAGATGCAAATTCTAGACTTTTGCAAAAACACACAGATAACCAAGTCTCTCTCATCTACCGATAAATATGATAAAAATAATTTAAGTTGTGTTTGCATCAAAATCGCGTTCATACAGAATTCGTTTCATCATGTACATGTATTATTCATTCTTTAACAAAGGTTTGGTACTTGATTTTAATAAAAAACCCGCTATATGCAAATTAAACCTAAAACAGGCATTTGCTGATAAAATTGGAAGAAAGAAATTGTTATATAGGACAACGGTGAGATTTAATAGCATTGCTGAGACACACCTGTCTATTGACGATAACTAGGACAGAGAATTCCGGCCAACAGTCCACCAACACCATCTTCTCTTGCAACAGGTCTTTCCTCCTCATCAACCGGAAATGAACAAACCCCTTTCATTAAAAACAGGGTTAATTTCTCATAAATATTGATTTATAATTTTATACACGTTTATTAGTTTTGAAACAATTAACATTCAAAACAAATATCTTTTAATAAATTTATATGCGATTTATTTGCCGTTACATAACCATGCATACATTCAATCAAACGTCAAAGTGTTGACTCGGATAAATAGAACTAGTCTATTTGAAACTCAAAGTAATAGTCTAAAATATAAAAATTAAAATGGACTGAATGACTATTGAGAGGAAAGAGGCAGAGCAGTTGGATAGTGTCTGGATTGGTTCATCACCTGCAGATGGTGTTTTTGTCTCTCAGTTAATTCGAAACGTAAGGGCATACTCTTCGTATGAACAGTTTTAAGGCGAGGCAAGCTAATGACAAACAAGTTGATAAAACAGGACTATCAACAGTCTCGTTTGAAGTCATCTTTTCGTAAGTTCTATGGTCGATACAGCGACCTTGTCAGCAAATACAATCTTCCACTGGGTCGCATGCTGACTGACGTTTTTCATACTAATTGTTAGACCATAATTTATCACTAATTGTCTACGGACTTTTCCGGTTTTTTCCCGATTACGACAAAGAGCACACGGCGGGTGTGACCGGTCAACAAAGGATGCTCATTCCTCCTAAGCACCTGATCCTACCTCTATCTTTTTGGAGGTCCGTGTTGCTCTGCTTTGAATTTGTATTTCGTTTATGGATTTTTGAGATGGTTGACGGTTTGTTATTGTCATTTTTTCATATATACTAAAGTGCCATTTGGCACGCTTCCTTTGAATATATATTATGTAATTTAACATTGAAACAATGCAAGATTTAAGTGTATGCAACTTGAAATTAAAACAAACTTACACAAATGGACAGAGGCAGTTCTTTCTGTAGCTTCTGATCAAGTTCATCATACTCTTCAGGGAGAACTTCACGGACAGCCATTGTCTTGCCAAGTTTGAAGAAAATCCTATTTTCTGTAGTGTACAGTGTGCATGCCGAGCATATATGGACGGCGGAAAGGGTAATCAAAAGAATTATAGGCCACTAAGCGAGAAACATATTTAGATAGCTTCATTTCATAATAGAAACGACAAATCTATCACGGCCAGATACTATACAAACAGGGACACTTGAAACAGATATTATAATTAACACCCCGGCTATGTGCCCAAGAACGGACAGATGAGTACTTAATAAGCTTTCGTAACAAATTAGTAACTGCTCCAATTACAGAGAACATACTATCAAATTTACTAAATATTATTAAACGCGTTAATAATGAAAGAAGAGGTTGACAACAAGTTGCATGACGAACAAGATAGCTCCCAAAGGACCAGATAACGACTCTTCGAAACATTGAATTGTGCAGGGAATGGACCTCCATACTATACACAAGCTGTGTATGTCACAAAGCATTATAGACATTGTCAAGAAATGGAGACGTTTTAGGACTTGTGGTGTCCTACAAAAATTATTAACAATATGCCTAATTCCTATTAATAACGACCTGGCGTGCAAAGTCACATATAGAGTGAAGTTGACTGAAGCATTAACAAGGATATCTACTTCTGTTTTTCCTATATATGGGTATTGATTGTTATTTTTGAATGTCATAAATTGACAGTTTTGGGGAAAGTTTATCAATTTCGTGTACCAATTATATTGACTTGAAGATATGTTGCCTATTAATTAAATCAAATATGTTGCCTAATAATTAAATCTAAATAAACAAATATTACATTGATCAACTCAACAAGACCCATACAATTTGATGTTCAATGTTTAAATCCACAATATCAACCTTCTCTCTCCTATATTGATTTATCGGATGACGAGATAATCATTGGACAATAGAGAAATAAGTGGCATGGTATACAATCTATTAATCTGCATTGTCTTTTCATGATCATGGTTTAATGCTTCTTTAAAACTTTTTTTAAAACAAGATATAATTATGCAATCGCATCTAGAGGATTGTTTCTAACAGGTGTCTCGAATTGGTAAAGCTGACTTGAATTCATAAATACGCTTTATTAACAATACTACCGTTAAATGTAAGTGCAGTTGGTTACTTCTCTTGCTCTCTCCTGCTATGTTAATTGAAGCCTTCGATTTAATGTTTGCTTCTGTGTTTATTTATTTTCAGTCCTTCTTGGTTTATATGTTTTTTCTTCCTCCTCCGTCTTCTCCTGTATCACAAAAGTATGTAAAATACGCTAGATGTCATCTGCAAAGTCGAATGGGTATCTTTGTCCATTGCATTATTTTCCTTCTAGTGTTTGCTGATTATCTCATTATCCATTAAATTATGAAGAGAAGATACTGACGTGTGATCTTAACATTTGCAATGAACGTCAATTGTTGTGGGTCTTATTGTTGAGTTGATCCACGTATTGAAATAGTTATTTATCGATTTAATTCATTAGCAACAGATGATCAATTCAAAATATCCATCTCAAGGCCTAAGTATGCACGCTAAGTACAATCGAAATCGATGAAAAAAGGTGAGATATTTACCTTTGAAAATTAAAATACCATCGGAAAGTTATAATTCCCATAGGAAAAATGATTCTCCTACAGGAAATATTGACAATCCTAAGGATTTTCTAAAACTCCTATATAAATTATATTTCCTATAGGAGAAAGGTATTTCCTGTAGGAATTTAATTCGGACAGGTAGTTTTCCTACAGGAAATTAAGATTTCCTATTGGATTTTATCCAATCCTATCGGAATTGAAATTCCTATGGGAAGTTCTTGTAATCCGATAGGAAATTTCAAATTTCCTACAGGAATATTGTTTTCCTGTGGGAAAAATTATTTTGCTGTAGGAATTTATTATTGAAAGGTAATTATCTTTCCTGACATGTGAGATACAATGATAACAAAGGTGGTTGTAAACTCTTTAAGCAATGGTCTATCATATGGCATATTTGTATTTTTCGATGTATGCAGCTTAGACGGGTGCAAAAATGCCACCTTGGCACTGGCATAATTATCCAGCACATTGTTATGAATAGAATTTTCATATAAATAAAAGTTTCCAGAAACCTTTGCCACAGAAGGGAAAACAATGCATAAATGTAATTGTGAATATAAACCCTACGTATTCACTTTATTCTAAAGGTCAATCTTAGAGACGTTAATTCCTGCCACATTGCTAATTATTTGTAATCGATGAAGTTTGTCCGCTCGTTCCCTCTCCTTCAGATATCTACATTGTAGATTTCGATTATTATGCCCCCTTAAGAAGGGAGGGCATATTGGCTTTGCTGATGTCCGTCTGTTTGTCGGTCGGTCGGTCCACCAACAGATTCCGTTCATTTTCTTCGCAGGGGTTGGACATATTGAAATGAAATTTCTTTTACATATTTATCATTATAACATCCAGATAAAGATCGATTGTGGGTATGATCGAGCCATTTACGACAGAGTTATACCTCTTGGACGTTGAAAAATTCCAATTATTTGCAGTTTCCATTGATTTTCTTCGCAGAGGTTGCACATATTGAAATGAAATTTGGTATACAAATTAATCATATTAATAAGTAGGTCAAGTTCGATTGTGGGTACGATCGAGCAATTTTCGACAGAGTTATGCCTCTTGAACGAAGAAAAATTCCAATTATTTGCAGTTTCTGTTCATTTTTTTCGCAGAGGTTGCACATATCAAAATGAAATTTGTTATACAGATTTATTATAACGATATCTAGGTCAAGTTTGATTTTACGTACGATCAAGCAATTTCCGACAGAGTTATGCCCCTTAGACTTTCTAATTATTTGCAGTTTCCGTTCATTTTCTTCGCATAGGTTGCATATATTGAAATGAAATTTGGTATACCTATTTATTTTAATAATATCTAGTTCAAGTATTATTTTGGGTACGATCGAGCAATTTTTGACAGAGTGTTGTGCCTTGGACTTAAATAAATTCCAATTAATATTTGCAGTTTCCGTTCATTTTCTTTGCAGATGTTTCCAAGGGGGGGGGGGGGGGGGGGGCCTTAGTGTTTCACAAACATATCTTGTTTAATTTTGAATTAACGAATTAACGACCGATTAATGATATGTTGGGATATATAACACAACCCTGAGGCCTTTTTCAAGTTATTGTATTGTATCAAGCGCGCATTTATACGATATTAATGAGCTCAATATAGTATATGTACTCCAAAATTTTAATCAAAACCCAAATCGATTATGGTCACAGACGCACACTAAGCATTAAACACTATTAAGTCTAAATATTAAACATGTCTTATAAATATAACTACGTATCACTATAAGGTCGTAAATGCACATGTCTACTCAGCATTATTAATATTATAATATTATATTGCGTTTAGCATTTGTCTCATTTCCTTATTTGGAAGCCCAAAGGCATATAGATACATGTAAGATTATTTCATATGCAAATAGTACTAGGTTGTAGATGACAACAATGCTCGAACTTGCGTTTAGCATTTGTCTTATTTCCTCTTTAAGTAGCACAAAGGCATATGGATACATGTACTAAGATTATTTCATATACAAATAGTTCTAGGTTGCAGATGAGAATAATGCTCGAAATAGGTTCTGGTGGAAAATCAAATATTCATATAATTAAATTATATCCTAAAATTGTTTAATCACGAAGCATGGCAGTGTTCTATGTAAAGTAGATTAAGGGTAAAAAAAATACTTCGGTTCCTAAACATTTAAGGGGAAAAATTAAAGTCATAAGTTAAATATTTGCACATAGAAAGGACTTTCAGAAAAACATACGACAAATTTATGAAAGACTGAAACATCAACAGAAACGAGAATTATTATATATTGCAAGAGAGAAGTATTAATAGAAATAAACAAAAATATAACAAATAACTTCATCATTTTGTTTCGAAAAAGCATCTCATGAAAGAAACTTTGAAAGGTAAACGCACATAACCATTTTTCTCATGCAGTCCAATGAATGGATTATTATATTCAGTAACCAATGCTAAAACTAGTTGGCCGCCCTTGTTCAACTTTCTTGCCAGTGTCCTAGAAACAATTCTTCCAAGTTTTTTCTCCGATATTCTGGGATATTCTGGCTCTACATACAATATTCCAACGCTACCACTCTCCTGCTGAAGTTCCCAAGCCACGGGGCTTCCATAATCAGTTTCCATGCAGACTGTCGGGAAATTAGAAATGTGGTATTTCAGCCACCTTTCTGCATTTGATTTTGAATAAGGCCATGTTCATTTCTGCAATACTGAACCATGTTTCACAAAATATCTAACAAATAGTTTTTAATTACAGGACAACAACACTAGTAGTAATTTAAAACGATTATAAATACAAGTGAAGGTTTACAGTAATAATGACTTTGGCTTAAATATATTTACGTTACATTATAGATAAAGATTAAAAGCTCTAAAATAGCATTTATTTACTTTAAAAAAAAATCTTAAAACGTGCTATCATAATCTTTCGTATTTTTAAGCTAAATGGAACAATTATAGTGTTTTTAAATTCCGTAAAATTTAATTGTTTTTCATGATATCTGTTCTTTGTCTGTCTGTCTGTCTGTCTGTCTGTCTCTCTCTCTTAGCATTTTAATCTCATCATTATTTAGATTGTTTTCTACGAATAATTGAAACATGCGGTTTAAGCAGTGCTGATAAACAGGTATTTGAATACATAATCATTATATGGTTTTCTTAGTTGAACAACAAGTATAAACACATACAATTGTAGGAAATTCAACGAAAAATGAAATGCCACAAAAATGTCTGCCGATGTTTATATAAAGTAAAAGAACGTATTATTACTTCAATCTTTTTCAGATGCGACGTTATCATACTTAATGAAAAAATGACAATAACAAACCGTCAACCATCTCAAAAATCCATAAAACGAAATACAAATTCAAAGCAGAGCAACACAGACCTCCAAAAAGATAGAGGTAGGATCAGGTGCCATGGAGGAGTGAGCATCCTCTGCTGACCGGTCACACCCGCCGTGTGCTCTTTGTCGTAATCGGGAAAAAACGGAAAAGTCCGTAGACAATTAGGTGATAAATTATGGTCTAACAATTAGTATGAAAAACGTCAGTCAGCATGCGACCCAGTGGATGATTGTATTTGCTGAAAAGGTCGTTGTATTGACCATAGAACTTACGAAAAGATGACTTCAAACGAGCCTGTTGATAGTCCTGTTTTATCAACTTGTTTGTCAGTAGCTTGCCTCGCCTTAGAAACTGTTCATACGAAGAGCATGTCCTTGTGTATCGAATTAACTGAGAGACAAAAACACTATATACATGTGATGAAGGTATATTGCTACATAAGTAAGGAAAGTTGACTATATAAAATTTGAAGTCATCGCGCTTATCATAAAGTTTTGTTGTTAGGTTGCCACGAATGATCGAAGCATGTGCACATGCAAATCCATTTGAACACATACAGAACAACAACAAGCAAAGAACACATAAAACCACAGTCAGTGAGCATCAAGACATAGATGTAACTGTAAGATACGTCCTACATGTACCCCCTCTCTGAAGTAGACTCGTCCATGTGATCACACATGCTCTAAAAATATTGCTGTCAACATTTAACTGTTAGTGATAGAAGTACTAGTATGAAAGTAAGTAAGAAAGTACTAGATGATATCCGCGGGATGTACTTTGTAAGGGATAAAGTATTGATAAATATCTGACAGAACAAAGTAGCACCACATGGCTGGTTGAACTAAAGTAAAACGTTAAAGTGAATATATATATTGAAGAATCTGCGGTTTATCAATCTTTGAACACTTGTGAAATACACGAAGCCGACAAATATCATTGAAAAGAAATCCGCTAATGCAAGGCATCCGATCATGGCAAATGTTGGCGTATGTAATGCAGAACTGTATGCTTTTTTAGTTATGGTGATCATATGTATTATGATTCCTAAACACGTCATGATCAAACAAACGCACGGCACAACATTTTACCCTGTAACCAAAAAAAAAATAAAAATCGGAAGAATCAATACTGTTGATATTTTGTTGTTTCCTTTAAGTAATTTACACTCTTTGGCATCATTAAAATAAGAAATGCTCTTTTCTGTTGAACTTAAATTCATATCTGTCAAATTCTACAGTCACATAATCATACAATTCAGTTGTGCCACGGTTCTGTGTAGCGAAGATAAATCTTCGTCATGAAGAATGGGCTGAGCGTAGCGATCTACGGTCCGTCCATTCTCCTTGAGGGAGATTTATCTGCATATGATCTTACTATTACTTAGCAGAAGTCTGCATTATATACCGATGTACCTAGAGAAAAGAGTTTAAGTCTACGTTTCATACATATTTAAAACTCCAATGACCACACAGTTTGAAGGTAATTACTGAATCCTTCTTATAAAATAATCGAGCAACTGACACACAGACTGTTTAAGGGTTAAATTTTATAATTTTGACAATGTACAGCATTTTACTTTTTTAGTCGTCAAATGTTTTAATTCAAATGTTTCATCGCATATTAGGCAGATGCAAATGATATCAGCATTTTAATCACTTTTGTGTTTTTCTCAACGTTTCCTTTAAGAATGACGACTCTTTTGAATATAATATGAATAGTGGATTCATCATAAATAACATAAATATCTAGATATACGTTGTAAAAAAATATACATCAAATAACTCGAGAAATATACGGGAACAATTTTCACGTAAAAACATACTTTTTAGACAACAACTAATGGTACACCTTGGAAATAAATAAACATTCAAGGGTTATTAATTATACATCCAAGATATCTATCACTATCGATTTTCCTTACACTATATTATTTCCAGTTGAGCAGATGTGTTCCAATTCAATTAAATTCATGAACATACAGGTTGCTTGAAAGAACAATAAAATGTTCCCAGTTGCAAAATTATTCTTTTTTAGGAAGTCATTCAACAACGGTAAAAAAATAATTTTGGTTTTTTTTTACAATTATTATACAGCACATATTTTGTTGGTTTTATTTAAGATGAATTCGCCTTTTTATCTTTGCAATATATGTACAATTAAATTGGCTTTGACTACACAAATATATATCACAACACTCATGCGTTATATTTCGATTTCAGTTTGATTACGATATAATGTAAATCCTACCAAAAAATCTCGTGAAATAGTTATTAAAATCAAATTATAACATTTTACACAAATATCTTTGGAAACATCCACCGAAATCAACTGTTTACTGGAGGTGTTAATGGGACTGTGGATCATCGTGGTTATCCGTAAACTTCAACTTCGCAAAGAGTAAAATAATCCGTTGTCGTTTTCGTTATAATGACCTTGTTCCCCCTTACTTCCGGTGGACACATGAAGAGTATGACGTCATTCATGGAAGTAGGACCAGGGTATTCCACTCCACAAGTGTGGTTGACGTTTCTACCCATTACAGCTACACGGATTGCATCTAATTGATATGCTTAAAAAAAGTATTTGAGATAATTTCACGTATGACTAAAATTTACATGTTTTGTGCACTATTATTATTTGAATTAAAATTGTCACATTTAATATGAGTACGCATGCTTTCATGATTTTGAACTATAGACAAAAGTGTAAAAGAAATGTTAGATTTTGTGTTATTTATTGACAACGAAAGTTGTTTCGATTCACCATATACTTTTACAGCAAAGAGACTAAAACTCAACTACAGAGCCGTTATATGTCTCAGCTTGTTGATTTGTTATATGTCTTAGCTATTTTTGGCCGTCACAATCAGTTCATATTTGTCAGGCATCAAAATAAAGCCAAGAAATGAAATAATTGTCGATTGTATATACAAAAAAAAATTGATTCATTGCCTAATCTCAATGAATTCTTTTGAGAAAAAGATGAATTAATGATACGTATACGGAAGAATTGTTGAAAGGCATTGTTTTAAAAATCATTTTATTTGATGATTGCATTGTAAGGTATTAAAACACAAGTGTTCATGTTTCTAGATTTCTCGTCTTCCAGTTATATGTCGTGTCTAAAGTAACAAAGATTTATTCTAATAAATAATAACAAGTAATAATAACAAGTAAAGCATTGTTTACCATTGCAATTTTAATAATGATAACTGTTGGGATAGTAACATTTATCTAAATTTAGAAAACAGCTCGCGATCGGATATAAAATTAAATAAACTTTCTTTCAAACCAGATTCCGAACGGCAAATTACTATTATTTTTACTTCTTATAGTTGTTAAATTGACATACCAAAATCGTCAGTCCTTGCATAGATAACAATCTTCTGTACACTGAATGTGTCTCCCAAGTCAATCATTAACCAGGGTGTGACAGAATATTTCGCACCAGCTCGCAGCCCGTTGGGACAGATCTTTATTCCATCAACAGCGTTTGAGGCACGGTGATTTGTAGCATATTCAGAGCTTAGTACTGCTGTTTTGTTAAATGCCACTGAAACATTGAATGGTTTAGGGTTAATGCAAATGTATAAAATTGCCATGTATATTTTTATTGACGACATACTGCAGATTCCTTATTTTAGCGTATACTTAATTTTGCGATTCAACCTATTCGCATCAAACTGCGAGAATATGAAAACATCGTCAGCGCCGATATTTTGTCATATTTTCATTTAGTTTATACCTGTCTGAAAAATAAACATGGTCCACGAGATAGGCTTCTTGTGGTTTTACGCGGATATTAATTTCTGGTGTTTAATTGGTAATCTACAGTACTTAATCAACAATGTCAAATGAATATGAAGTAAAGTAAATCATTTTTTCTGCAACATGATTTATAGTACGTTTTCTAAAATGTGACATGTTATTGTAGATACACGATTTTGTTCTCTATCTAGATGGCTGTGGCAAACAAATAAACATGAACTTTGTTTTGGATGAACATATATTTAGCGGTCTATACTTTCAATGTTTTTTTTATTTTTTCGGATAAAAGTGTAAGTAACCCAGTTTCATGTAATTTAGATATGTTTTAATGTGCTAGTGTGCATATTATGTTTCTTAGAGATAGTTTGCAAGTCTTGAATACAGAATTGATAATGGTTTGTTCCTCTGTGTTGTGTACACTTACAGTTGGTTTCTAGTATAAAATCCTGAAAACAGAAAATCAAGACATTAAATTTATTTGTTTTTGATATTCTTGAGAAAAAAAATACTGTGAAATTTAAAAAAAATCAAAACGTTACATAATTCTTAATTAATTTTATTACTTGTTCGGTATTTATTTCTAATTCAAATATTAACAGAATTCAAATAATTTTTTTACCTATTTTAATTTTGTTTTTCTCATTTTGTTTGTTTTAGAATATATTAATCGTATACATGCAGCGTTACCTTTTCTATGTATTTGCAATCAGGAGAGTTTCCGAGTGTATATCCTTTAATTTTCTTCCATTCACAACAAGTTTGACATACGAATAAATTTTCGTTTGCTTTGCAAAGAAAAAACCCAATGCACTGTTGGCTTTGTGAACATTGATGCAGGCATCTATGAAAAACTATTCCATAATTATTATCCTGTAAAACAAACAAAGGTCTATAATCCGCGGAAGAAATAGTGTTCTTAAACACAAGTTTAAAATTGGTGGAAACGCATTGCTGAGAACGGCACTGATTTGTTATAATTAAAAAAGAAGTTAGAAAAACCTCGAGCACCATTTTACGAACTTAACAGACCGAAGTCTTATCAACATATACCACTGACCTTCAATATGTTACTTTTAACCGTTATGCAAATGACTTCAAAATCAATTACTTATTGAACCACTGTATATTTCATTAATTTTGAACATGAAAAAATGACAATAATAAACCGTCAACCATCTCAAAAATCCATAAAACGAAATACAAATTCAAAGCAGAGCAAAACGGACCTCCAAAACATGTTACTTGAAATTATTAGTTGACACATTATGTAAATAAAATATCCGAAAGGTCGTATCTTTTAAAACTACTTACTTTTCTTACCAGAATTTCCATCTCCATGATATGTATACCCCTTTTTTCATAGCACATTTCCGGCCAATTTCCAATTGTTTTGCAGTTTTCTTTAAGTAAAACAAGAATTAAATATAATTTTTTTATACGGATAAAAAAAACCTTTGTAAGAAAAGCATAATATAATATGTCCCAAGTTATTGCTTCCATCACATTTTGATGATTTTTAATAAAAATGCATATACATATAAAAAAAAATACAGTTGAAAGGGAAAATATCCAAGATATCTTCATTGACATTGGGCTATTATATGGCAAATGCAATGCAAAATCCCCGTAGACTTTCTATTTTAAATAGGTTGTGTCTTGAAGCCTGAAGCGGTAGAGGGGGTGTTTCAAAACAACTAGATAATCTGGACATTTTTTTTTATATTAGTGGATGAACATAGTTTGAGCACAAAAGTATTTATGATTATTAAAATATCAAGCGAACAGTAGTGGAAAACAAAAACTCGGTACAGAGTATAAAGAAGAAAACAAAAATTAATACATAATTTGAAATACCTTTACGTATTTTTGTAATTGAATGGATAACTGGCTTATGTTTTTTCTGTACAATTTACATAATACATACATATATATATATATATATATATATATATATATATATATATATATATATATATATATATATATACGGGCTTTATGGGATTTGATCACGTAACCAACCCGTATTTATATCCCGATATACATCCAAAAATGATACCTTACTTCTTATATTTACATTTGTTGCAAATTATGACGATAACATTGCTCCATACTTCCTTTTTTGTGATGACCTAGAAAGCCGCTTCGATAAACATGCCGTAACAAAAAATAGTTCAACAATGTTGCAAGTATTTGTCTAAAATTGGTAATCTTAATAAATAAATATGGCACTACTTTTGACAAGACAACATTTTTTTATTATAATAAAGTGAAACAGTAAAGAAAATTCATTTGTACAATTGAAAAAACGATTGAAGCTTGGCGGATTAGTGCAACTTCCGTCGAAGTCACAGAGCGGTTGGAAATTTGAAAACAAAGCGATTGAAAGCTGAGTTAAAGTCTACTGAGGCCTTTTCAGATGAAATTCTATCGCAGAATCAGATTCAAGAGCATGATGATTTTCCTCGGACATTTTAGAGACAAGCTATTCTAATTTCTTTTACGGAACAAATCGGACAGACAAGCAGAAGGAGTTAAATTTTACCGTGAATGGACTAAACACGAAAGTTCTGTGATCATATTGCGTTTGCGATTTTGACCCCGAGACTTAGTCAGAAATGAACTATAACTGATTTAACTACATGTACTTTGACAAATTGCGATTGTAATTTTCAAGAACGCTTTGTTACGATGGCGATCCATAAACATGATCTTACGTGAATCTTAAGCTATGGTCATTTATCCCCGCAATTAATGTTATATATGGCAAAAAGAATGAATGAATAAAACTTCGTATAACAAAATACAGATAATTTTTTTTCTTTATGACTAAATCATGTTTTCATTACAATATTAGGTGTGTTTTATCGCAAGTCGGTTAGAGAGTACGTAGTAGAAAAAGTAGTGACCTACATGTAGATTATTCATGCGCTACTTTGACCTCTTGACCCAAACTGCTGTTATGCAGAAATAACAGCGGATTGCGCAAACAGTGTTATGTAAGGGAAAACATTTGCAAGTATATATATATATATATATATATATATATATATATATATATATATATATATATATAGAGGATATCTATATTGTGTGATTTTATATTTGCTTTATCCAACGAGTTGAAATGGTGTATATATTCCCGAGGCTTGCCGAGCGAATATAACCATTTCAACGAGTTGGATAAAGCAAATATAAAATCACACAATTATAGATGTTCTATTTATCTCATACAATTCGATTTATATTATGAAGCTTTTGAGGCAGCCCCTAATATGACCCGAATCGATTTTTTCAAAGATTAAAGTTAACGATGATGCAACGTCGTGTAATGCGGTTATTGTGACCTTGCGCAACACAATTTAGTACGTCATTTCGGAGATAAATATAACTGTTTTAATATTAAGTTTCACTGAAATAAACCTTGAAATAATTGTTTATCTCCAAATAATTTTTCTAAGAGCTTAATCACTTAATTAAACGGAAATACTGATCAAGTTTGTTGATATACACAAAGTTGCGAATGCTCGTTAGTTTGAATTGACTCGAACGAGGAACAGTTGTTGATGTTTTATAATACGAACACTAGCCCAATGATTCGATGTTGAAAATATCGAATAAGGATCCTTACTGCTGGTGAAATAAAAGTCTTGGGAGACATTATTTCGGTAAGTTCTTGTATACAAACACAGCCAAAGCGTTCTGTTTTCATTTCGTAGTCAGAATGAACTCCTTGATAGCTAACGTGATTTGCAGTTTTATAAACTTCACAGTTATGTGTTTTCCTTTATATTTGTAATTAAAATCTTCGACAAAATCCATTTTAAATCAATTTTTGGTAGTAGATATAGAAAATATATATAAAATACTAGAAAGTCTTCGAAAATAGGTCACTGAAGCGTTGAAGCGAGGGGCTGTGTCAAAAATAGTTCGGACCGGAAGTATTTGATAAAGCATCACCCGTTTGATAAAGCAAAGGTTTATCACACGTATGAGATAAATATATATATATATCCATAAAAGGCGAGGCAAGCTACTGACAAACAAGTTGATAAAACAGGACTATCAACAGTCTCGTTTGAAGTCATCTTTTCGTAAGTTCTATGGTCGATACAACGACCTAGTCAGCAAATACAATCTTCCACTGGGTCGCATGATGACTGACGTTTTTCATACTAATTGTTAGACCATAATTAATCACCTAATTGTCTACGGACTTTTCCGGGGTTTTTTTTCCCGATTATGACAAAGAGCACACGTCGGGTGTGACCGGTCAGCAGAGGATGCTCACTCCTCCATGGCACCTGATCCTACCTCTATCTTTTTTTCTAAGAGGTCCGTGTTTGCTCTGCTCCTGGGCTACATTTACATGGTTGTACAATTCCTTCCATTACTAGCGAAAACACACCACTAATGTTTTAAACTTTAGTAATATAGTTTTATTCTCTTTATTCAGTGACACTCATTACGCATTTAGACAGTGTAGGCAAATTTAAGTTTCAAATTGAATATAAAAAGGAGCCAAAGATCTAGCGATTTACAGTCTGTTCTATGGGAAAAATCGAGTTTTCATATGCATGATAGTACGTAATTTCCACACCATTTTTAAAAATAGAGTAACTATCCACAACGATTAAAACGAAATGAATTCCCGGTTAATAATGTTGACGATATTCATCAATTTATCAAAGTCTTCTGAATTATAAACATGTTCTTCTCTTAGTAATTCGGGAAATACAGCCCGAAATTCGGCTCAGACGGCTGCTTGTTTTGATTAAATTGGGATGAACTTAATCTCCTGCTCGCATCAATTTTTCACTTTGGACATCCTTCCGACTTCCCATTTCTTTAAAACGTTTTTTTCTTGCCTTTAAATCCAACAGCAAAATAGCAAGTATGTTTACTTTTACGAACCGGAAATGTCTATTGTCCAGTCGTAATTAAAATTTTTATCTTAATTTTTACAATATTTTAATAAATATCTAAAAGAATTCCTTGAAAATGAATTGGGTTTGTCCTATAACCATGCTTATGAAGTGTACGAAGTTTGATAAACAGACATGCGAGGGTTTTCTTTAAATCTTGCTCACAAGGCTAAAATGAACACACATACATACATATACATACATACACACGCACAGCAGCAATGCTATATCCCCTTCCCAACAAGTTGCGCGAGGGGATAATTAGTGGTTTGGAGACTCTCAATGCTACATGTAAAAAACTGAATGAAAATATTTTAATGTATGTAGAAAACAGCTTGGCGCAGGTGAAAAAATCAATAAAATTTAAGAACATTTTATGTAAAATTGGCAGAGATTATAAGTACCAATGTGAATCATGCTTGGGGAACCAACGGATATACCCCAATTTTATGTAAAACGTTTTCAATTAGTAAAAATGTGCTTTATTTTGATAACTTGGCGAAATGTTTTAACAATATCTTTAATAAACGAAACATATATTTCAAGCCCAAGCAAGAACTTCAAAATGTTTATGATTTAATGTCATTAATCACCTGCGCCGATGCAATTTAAGGTAATTATCCACAAGTCACAAAACAACGTCTGACGTAATTCACGAGTTATTATGTCTTGTCCGTGCCCGATCTAGTTGATACCTAATAGATGTATTTAACAAATAAACCATGCTGACCTAAGAATTGATTTAAAACAAATCTATTAAAATCCTGACAACTGCATTCAATTATTAATCAACGGGATGAAAACATGACTGGGTTGTATTGATTGCGTACTCTTTTTGAAAATATAGACCGCTTACTTTTTTCCTGTATAAAAATCATTAAGTTGTAAGGTTGAATTTAATCCGAATCTTTGAACGTTAATACATAAACGGCCATAAACATGCAAATTAAATTCTGACCGAGATTGATTCCAGTGCAGTAATGGAGACAAATACACAGAGGGGAGTAATTTGATCTACTTGTTAAAGCTATATCATCTTTATTGAATTATTCTATACGCTTAGTAACGAGCATGAATAAATTTTTCCCAAAAAATTGTTTTAGAATTAAAAGAATACGTTGGAGAAAAGTTATTTCATTTTTTAGAACAGTCTTTAAAACCAGTCTTGAAGGCATATCAGATAATTAGCGTTTTCCGGCTATGTGACTGCAATTTCTAAATACCGATCTCGATCAATAAAACTTACCGATATTAAAAAAAAACCCATCTTATGCGATTTCTAAAATACAGATTGATCAACGGTTTGTTCAAATCATGTTTTCTATTTAACAATAGTTAAACATACTTTTTAGAGAAATGAAATGATAAACCTATGCAAAATTTTATTTTTACGGAACTTTTTTCAAAATGTGTATATTTTGATGAATTTTATCAAAAATACGACCACTGTGATCCTATAAAGGCCGGTCCTTTGGGTAATTTTATTTTCTATTGATTGAGGGCCTTAAGGGGTAAACATTATCAATATTTCAGAGAATTCTGCAGGGAAATAAAATTATAAGAGTTTAAATTCTCTTTGAAAATTTGTTTCATTTTATCTCATTTGTAAGCTAATTTATATATTTTTTAATGAATAAGCAAGTGTACTATTCAAGTATTTGTTTTTGAAAAATAAACTCGTTCATTTTACCTAGGATGTCAGTCAAATAATGATTTTCTGAAAGTCAAATTTCATGCTTAGGCTAATATTCTCAATGTATAAAAAAGCACCATTTTCCGCAATCGGTTCTTTTTTAAGTTACGGTCCTAGCTTTTATAAAACCGACGGACCAGCCAACTTGGTAAAATTTGATAAGGATATATCCCCAGATACATGTTTGAGAAATTTGAAAAAATTCTGTACGTATTTTATTTATGTAGTGGGGTATGGATCATTACCTTAATTAGGTAATTTGCAATGTTAAGATAACATGCAACGTCATAAAAATGCATCAAAGATAACATTAAACATTGTTGTCAATATACATGTATGTTTTAAAGATTTTAAGAAATACTCCAGGTCAAGGTATTTTTTCGTTGATTCAAACAATATTGTTTTTTCCAGCCGTATTTTAGCTCGTCGGGACACCTTGACATTAGTCTGAGAATACGGGCATTAATGGTCTTCGACACCCTATACCTTTTACTTTTTATGACAGTATGTCGCAGTATGGTGATTTTAACCCATTGTTAAGCGTTTTAAATCGCCTTACTTTGCTGTTTTTCTCTGTAGCGCAATGGATATTGCTTTGGACAATTGACCAGCAGTTGCCGAGTTCGACTACAGCATGGTCTTTTGTCTCTATGAATGGCGATACATTTTCAAAAGTTGATCTTTTACATCAAAATTGAATTTGTGTCTGTCGTTTTTAAGTAGAACGCATGCTTGAATTCCATATTTTTAAGGAATATGGAAGTTTGAGCTTGCATGCTAAACTTTTACAAAATGTGTCGGGGACTCTTAAACAGTTTGAAATGAAAACAAATGAGGATTTATGAATTTATACATGGTAAAACGGAAAGACAACGCAGGCAGTAGCTTAGTGGAAAAATACATCAATGACATACACATTCCACGAAAACAAAATTTTCATGTAAGTCATACACAATACCAACGTGTCTACTATTAAACTTAACACCAATGTTCAATTCCTAGGATTCAGCATTAATTTATAAGAAAAATAATACTAACTCATAAAAGCAGGGTTTTTAAAAAAAAAAATCTACAATCTTTAATGTTGTGACATTACTTCCTCCAAATATATTTAGACATTGTTGCCTTCGGCCGAAGAAATTTCAAAATACTTTAAAGTTACATCAATATAAGATATACTAGACTCTGATTTCTAACTTCCTAACAATTCATTATATGTTTATCTGTGCCACCTATAAATTGCTTCATTCCAATCACAAAAAGAAAAATAAACTGTGCAAAAAAGCAGTTTCAAGTTGAAGGACACAGCATACGTAATAGCGCAGCAGTACCCTAAGGAAATAGTCGACAGGAGAAAAAAACTTGTACCCGTAATGGCTCGAGCTAAAAGGGAGAATAAAAGGTATGACAAACTTATCATCGACGGAGAGGAATACAAACCTCCGGTAAACAAAAAACAAACAAAACAGAGGACAAATCAAAGAGACACTGGTGATGACTAGGGGTACGCCGGAGACAGTATCAAAATTATGTCATGGAACATTCAAGGTCTGACAACACAAAAAATGGAAAATAAAGAATTTAGTGAATTTTTGGTATCAAATAAAATTGACATACTATGTTTACAAGAAACCTGGACAAACAACGAGTGCAAAATTAGAATGAACAATTACGTAATGTACCATAAACCCAGACCGTTTTTACATAAAAAGGCCAAACGTTATAGTGGTGGACTAATTGTATTCATAAAAGATTCATTTCACTTCATAAAGGCATTCAATCAGCGTTATCAGACTCTGACGGAATTATGTGGTTCAAGCTTGACAAGGAGTTTTTCTCATTCGAGGAGGACCTATGTTTATGCTGTGCGTATTTACCCCTTGAAAAATCCAAAGTCTACAACGTAATTTCAAACAACGAACACATCTTTGATAAATGAACTCAAATATAACAACATTCCAAACAGCATGGAAAGTTATTATAATGGGTGGCCTAAATGCCCGCACTAGCACCTGACTCCATTATGGACGATTTCATAGCACCAGAGAACGACAATAAACGTTATATATGTGATAAAGAATAAAGCGTTACTCCGAGGATAAGTAAAAAATTCATTCGGAACAATGCTACTGGATATGTGCAAATCTCTGAAACTTAGAATTATAATTGGACGACTCCACTCAGATGCGAGGATTGGTAAATTCACATGTGAAACGGAGATGGGAAGCAGCGTAATTGACTACAGGTTGACAGAGGAGGAATATTTTCAAAATGTGTCGGAATTTTGTGTAGGAATACATACACCATTTTCAGACCATAACCCAATTATATGTAACATCAAAGCTGGCTATAACATTAATCACAGAAAAGAAGGAAAATGTGTAAGCATAGAAAAGTGTAAGTGGAACGAATCAACCCGCAAATGCATACAGAACTTGAGAACAAACATTCACGGTTCGAAGACATAGTATATACCTATTTTCTGGCTATGAGAACGATAGCAAGTTTATTGTCCCCCCGAGAGAGTAATTATTTCACGAGGCGAAGCAAAAGACGCAAAGATGCACCGTGGTTTGACGCAAAGTGCAAAACGGTGAAACGGACGTGGACCAATGCTATTTACCAATACAGCAATGAAAGGTCAACGATTAACCGAATTGAAATGTTTACGGCCAAGAAATGCTACAAATCTCTTATTCGAATGAAAAGTGCAAGCTACAAACTAAACCAAAGAGGTAAATTAAAGCAACTAAGAACCAAAAATCCCAAAGATTCTGAAAAAATCCAAAGGAGAAGGCACATCCAGTGAAAGTAGCATCTGACGATTTCTTCAGTTATTTTCAGGATTTGTTCTCGCGAACTTAAAAGGATGCATATGTCACCATGCAGGAAACCCAAGAAACGGACCCGATCGCGACCGCCTTCCCAGAGCTAAACGAACCAATATCCAGGCATAACCCTACTAAGCTGCCTGGCGAAGCTTTTCTCACGTATCCTAAACCATCGATTACAAAGATGGTCAGAAGACAATAGTGTGATATCTGATACGAAATATTGGTTTAAGAAAGGTTGCAGTACTATTGATGCATTAAATGTTTTAAAAAGTATCGTTGACTTTAAAATTGCAAATGGTAGTAAGCTCTTTTGTACATTTGTAGATTTTCGGAGAACGTTTGACACGGTTGATAGAAACGCATTGTATTATAAAATCCTTAAGCTAGCTATAGAAGGTAAAATGTTACGCATTATCAAATCTATGTATATTGATGTGAAAAGTTGTGTAGGAGTCAATGGTAATCTTACATATTTTTTGGAAACAAACTAGGTGTGTTGCAAGGGGACATATTGTCACCTATTTTTTTTTCTCTATTCCTGGAAGACCTGGAAATAAACTTGCACGAGAATTGGTCAGCGGGCATATAAATTGAACAAATAAACATTTTCCTACTTTTATTTGCAGACGATTTAGCTATAATAATGGAAACGCCAAATGGTCTACAAAAACATCTAAATACGCTTCATACATGTTGGGAAAGATTGAGCCTTACAGTCATTATCGATAAAACTAAGGTGATGATTTTCCAAAAGGGTCGAACAAAAAAGGGATACAAATTCTGTTACAGCAACAAAACCCTGGAAATTGTGGACAGTTTTGCATACCTTGGAACGGTTCTATTCACGAATGGCCTTTTCAATAAAATATGTGAAAATAAAAGCGGAAAAACGCTACAATTATATAATACGTTTATGCACAAAACTCAAAAATTGTCTCTTGATTGCAAGACAGTAACCGAACTATTTGACGTGGCCTGTTCCTCAAAAATGAACTACGGAGCGGATGCGTGGAATATACAAACACGAAAGACCTTGAACGCGTTCATTTAAAATTCTGTAAAAGACTGCTCGGGGTAAAATCTTCTACATGAACCCCAGCAGTGTATTGTAAGAAAACTATTGTTATTAACTAGAATATTACGCATAATTAAGTATTGGTTTAAAGTTTTACGCTCCCAAAATTGTCTTATAAAATCAATTTATGAATTTAATCTGAAAAACATGTTATCAAGCTGGCTTGTTTTTGTCAAGAACACACTTTTGTCAAATGGTTTTGGTGATGTGTGGTATTACCCTGATGAGTCGGTAAATGAAAAAATGTTTCATTTATATTTTGAGCAAAGATTGTCAGATTGTTTTCACCAAAATTTACGGGTAGAAATTGAAAATGCTCACCCTTTACGTTTATATAAATATCTAAACCTGCCTACATATTATGTGATAAACATCGGAAAGCCTTAAGAAGACTTATATTGTCTTCGCATCGTCTACGAATCGAATCTGGTCGATATGATAAAAATGTACTATCAATGAAAGAAATATATATTGTAATTCAAACGACGTCGAAGATGAATACCATTTTGTCTTGGTTTGTGATTTTTACACGGAGTTAATGAAATTATATATTAAGAAATACTTCTATGTAAAACCAAGTATGGAAAAATTTATTGATTTACTAAATTCTGACTCTATATTTACGCTAAAAAAAACTTTGGAAATATGTGTACGAATGTTTAAATAAGAGAGAACTTTGCCATCAGACGTGAATAAGCGTAAATCAAGTTTATAAAACTACTGTTTTGTTTGTGTGTTTGACACTTGTTCTTTCACCTTATACTTTATATTTATATAATCTGCCTCCCATCTGTACCTACAATTATTATACCCGCACTTTCTAAAGAAAGTTCGGTTATATTGTTGTTACCCTGTTCCGTCTGTCCGTCCGTCCGTCTGTCACGTTTTACTTTCTCAAACTGCTCTTACATCTTATAAACCAGCAAACTGAACTCTTGGAGTATGATTTGGGGTGTCATGTTGTTTTGTAAACAGGTTTCAAATATTCTCTGGTAGTCCTGGGGGTCAAATAATTGGTAAAAAAATGATGTTTTTTGACAAAAAACCTTCTTCCTCGAACTCCTTTTACATTTTCAACAGTAGACAAATCATCTCTTGGAATATGTTTTGGGGTGTCCTATAGATGCGCAATAAGGTTTCGGAAATTTCTATTTTGTCCTGGGGGTCATTAAATGGCTGAAAAATGACGTTTTTTTTTTTTACAAAAAGTCTGGTTTCAAAAAACGTCAATTTCTTTTTGCAGTAGCCTAATGATCTTATAGGATATGCTTCGGGGTGTCATGTTGACGTGTAATCATGTTTCAGAATTTTTGTTTTTATCACATGGGTCTGTGGGCATAAAAAAATGACGTTTTTTTTTGCCAAAAAAATATGGTTCCCAGAACTCCTCTTACAATTTATGCAGTAGCTATGTCATCTCTTGAGATATGATAGGGACTGTCCTATAGATGTGCAATAAGGTTTTAAAAATTTAAATTTCATCCAGGGAGTCAAACAGTAGCTGAAAATTGACGTTTATCACTCCTAAAAAAACCTACTTCCCAGAACTCCTCTCATGATTTAATGAATAGCCACATCATATCTTGGGGTATGATAGGGGCTGTCATATAGTCATGCAATAAGGTTTTAAAAATTTAAATTTCATCTAGGGAGTCAAATAGTAGCTGAAAATTGACGTTTATCACTCCTGAAAAAAACCTACTTTCCAGAACTCCTCTCATGATTTAATGAATAGCCACATCATTTATAGGGATATAATAGGGGCTGAGCTATAGATATGCAATAAGGTTTTAGAAATATAAATTTGATTCTGAGGGTCAATGCTATCTGCAAAATGATGTTCCGTCCCATAAAAAACCTAATTCCTGGACCTCCTCTTATCTCTTATGATTGAAATAACGTACCATAAGATGCATAAGGAGGAAGAATATATATGCTATAGGGGTGGGGATCACAAGCATTTTTTTTTCACGTTATTTGATCATTTTTGATTTTGGGAGGGTGGGGTGGGGTTAGGGTGACCCCCAGATGCCATGACCTACTAATACCACAAGAAGATTTGCCTTGACATGGTCATGGTTCAAGAAACAAAAATATATATGGATTAGGAGCGGGGATTTCGATGATTTTGAGGATCTTTTAAAAATATTCGACTATTCATGTTTTCGGGGGGCAGGTGGGTGGGGAGATTCAGAGTCTCTTCTCACATTTTTACAGTAAATTTTTACCTAAATACCCCAACATTCATATAAACAGAATAAACAAGAAAACACATTGACGAGCGTCCATTTGAAATCCTTGTTCTATTGAGATACACCAAAGGTTGATGATCAGTCTCAAGAACCGTACAGATATGCCTGGAATTTTTTGACTGCCCATACTATAGCCAAATACTCTTTCTCAATCACTGAATAACCTCTTTCTCGTTCACTCAATTCGCAATTGGGAAAATTCGCTCATGCTCTTGCAACAAAATGCACCAATACCATACTCTGACGCATCCGTTCTCAAATAGAAATCTTTCTGAAAATCGAGCAATCTAAGAATGGGAGCATACAAAAGCAAAGATTTCAACGAAACAAAAGCTATTTCATGATGATCTTGCCAATCTATTTTCTTCTAGACACCCTTTTTCGTTAAATCTATCAAAGGACAAGCAGCAGATGCAAAATTGGGTACAAATTTACGATAGTAACCGATGAGTAAGAGAAACCATTGTACCTGTTTCTTGGTCTCTGGGCGAGGAGCATTCTCGCTTCAAGTTTGTCATTGTTTGGACGCAAAACACCATTTCCAATGGAGTGACCTAAAAAATCAAGGGAGTAAAACCTACAAAACATTTGAATGGTTTTGCACTCAGCTTTCCTGATCTTGTTAACAAACAACTCGTCAACAAGATGGCTGTCCGTGAAGTTCTTCCTAAAGAATATGATGAACTTGATCAGAAGCTAGAGAAAGAACTGGCTCTGTCCATTTGCGTAGGTATTAACTAGTGAAATAAGGAAACCCGTTGCTAAGTCTTAGAATTGAAGATGGTTTTTCTACTTTTGAAAAATAAATTTTACTGTAAAATATAACATGTGATGATTAAGAACAGTATTCAAATTCAAAAGTCCGAAGGTAAATTACAAAACAGGAGCAGAGCAAAACAAAAGAGGTAGGATCAGGTGCCATTGAGGAGTAAGCATCCCCAGCCGACCGGTCACACCGGCCGTGTGCCCTTGGTCGTAATCGGTAAAAATGGTCATTATCGGGGAAATTGTCTTCATTTGGGAAAAGTGTCATGATCGGGAAAAACGGAGAAAAATCCGTGGATAATTCGGTATTCAATCAATAGTCCAAAGCAGAGCAAACAATGACCTCCGAAAAAGAGAATCAGAGGTAGGATCAGGTGCCATGGAGGTAGGATCAGGTGCCATGGAGGAGTGAGCATCGTCTGCTGACCGGTCGCACCCGCCGTGTGCTCTTTGTCGTAATCGGGAAAAAACAGAAAAGTCCGTAGACAATTGGGTGATAAATTATGGTCTAACAATTAGTATGAAAAACGTCAGTCAGCATGCGACCCAGTGAATGATTGTATTTGCTGACAAGGTCGTTGTATCGACCATAGAACTTACGAAAAGATGATTTCAAACGAGCCTGTTGATAGTCCTGTTTTATCAACTTGTTTGTCAGTAGCTTGCCTCGCCTTAGAAACTGTTTATACGAAGAGCATGCCCTTGCGTATCGAATTAACTGAGAGACAAAAACACCATATGCAGGTGATGAAGGTATATTGCTACATAAGTAAGGAAAGTTGACTATAGAAAAATTGAAGTCATCGCGTTTGTCATAAAGTTTTGTTGTTAGGTTACCATCAATGTCCATTTCCAGTAAAATATCCAAATATGAAACAGATGACGCAGACTCTGTGGTATCTTTTATTTCAAGTTCACTCGGATATATCAAGTCGACGTAAGTATGGAAGTAACAATTGTTAATTGATAATACGTCGTCGATATACCTGAATGTTGAGTTGAAGGCCACAGCGAGTGGTTTATTTTTTTCACGTACAAGTTTTTGAATAAATTCTGCTTCATAAGAATACAAAAATAGGTCTCCTAACAATGGGTCACAATTGGTACCCATGGGAATTCAAACAGATTGTTGGAAGACTTGATTTCCAAAAACTACTTAGATGTTGTCTATCAGAAGCTCAAGCATCTTTTTAATGTCAACTTCAGAGTACTTGTGTGTGCAATCAGAATGGTTTTTAACAAAATATTTTTTTAGATTTCCAATGACAAGGTAAGCATTTTTACGACTTCTATTTTTATTGAAGAAACAACTGTCGATGATACCAAAAAGCCTAGATTTTAATTTATAAATACATGTATATAAATAAGATATATAAATTAAATTTAAAATGTTTAAGCATATCAATAAAAAAGCCATCAACATACATGCTAACAATTTCAACTCGTAAAATATTATTTCAATGCTATTAATTAAATGAATTACGGATTGAAGTCTGAATCGGCTTTGAATTAGTCGTGCTCGTGCCGACGTCATATTTTACGTCACATGTTGAAGCAGAAGATGGACTGCACTGAGTATGTTATGCTGTTGACTGGTGTTACTTGGATGCCAGTTTTATAAGGTAAGCTGTATATTTTTAAAATAAAAAGAGTAGTGACCGCGTAGATCTTGCTGCAGCGCTTTACATCTATCTCTATCCGTGAAAATTCTGTTTCACTTTGAACATTGACTGTCTCGAAGACGCGATCGACACCTGATATGCCGACAATTATATTATACATATATAGCGTGATGCTGATGAGGACATTTCAATGAACTACGCAATTAAAATAATTTAATAACAGTTAACTAAAGGTCGTTGTGAAATAATGTTGATAATCAAATTAATTGAGATTGGTAGGTCTCTCAATCCGAATTTTCTCGGAAAGATCTTAAATATTACTAAAGCTGTGCGGGTTTGATAAATAAAAAGAAAAGAAACCAATAAAATTTTATGAAGAGTAAAAGCATTATGTTTCATACATTTGTATTTATTGAAGGTGCAGCTAGAACAGTGGCATCGGAAGAAAATTGAAAGTGGAAGGGGAGATTTGACTTCGCCAACAACGAAAGATGAAAACGGGATAGATCAGCTCTATTACAGATGATCATGTTCAGGTTTCGGTGAGTGACTTATCTAGGCCTAATTGTTTAACGTAATCGGCGATTGTTTGTAGTTTCCCTCTTTTTTAAACAATTAATGTACACGTCTTCTTTTTTTTGAAAGAAAAGTAGGTTTTAAAAAAAATTATCTTTTTGTAATCATGAACATAGTTTCTTTGTTATTTTTTCTACCATCTAAATTAATTTTTTTTATTTTTTCCAGGAATTACATGATGTTTGGAAGGCATTGTTTTCATATGCAGTCTTACACATAGTCTATCATAGAAATTCATTGTGTCTCTTTAAAATATCAATTGTGAGTATTCAAGAACATTTTTAGTCTGTCCCAAGATATTTATGCAGCACATTTGACCGATTTTTAATAAAAATACACATACCTGTGAAAGAAATGCAATTGAAATCGATGAAAGGGAAAATTTCCAAGATATTTTCATGGACACATTATCATTTTTCACTCATAAAAGTTCACAGGAACGAAAACAGGTTTCTTACGGAGATTTATAATGGGAAATGTTTACATCATTTCTCCATTAGGAAGTCACTCGGAATACCTCGCGCAATTTTTCAACCGGGTCTGCTTCAATACAAAATCCCCGTAGACATTAAAAGTTTTAGCCGTGTATTGAAACATGATCAGCTAGAGGGGCGTTTCAACGAAAATATCTTGGAAATGTTTCATACTTTTGAATGAACATCGTTTGAACCCTGAGGTATTTATAAATATCGAGTAATTAAGCAAAATGTGAATCCAGAATATCTTGGGACAGAGTATAGCTCTAAAGCATTTTGTAGCATTTTTTAAAGTATTAAAGTTACAAGATCTATATATTTATACCAAGAAAAAAATTGTATATGTATGGTAATATTTCTTAAATTGATACAGTATGTAAAGATTGTTGTTTACTATTAATGTATTTTTTAAAAATTATACAATTGCACCAAATGCCAATTTTTTTAATCACTTTTGATATACTTGTATAGTAAATGACAGACGGACATTTTTGTAGGTTTCTAAGATGTGGTTGGACATAGCCAGAATATTTAACCATTCCTCTTCAATTCAAAGGTTATAATCTAAGATGTGGTTGGACATAGCCTGAAGATTAAACCATTCCTCTTAAATTCAAAGGTTATAATCCCCGCACTGCAGCTGATATGATGGGGACAATGGTCCAAGGTAATATTTGAAAAGTTTTTTAGCTGGATTGTTTGTATGAAGAATAAAATACCATTTTGAATTTTAATAGCAGTTTAAAGATTCAGGAATGAACAAGGATTTTAGCATATTAGAATTATATTACATAATGAGGATAGTGCTGAATTTCCTCAAGAATAAATTTTTCAATACTTTTTAATCTTGCTTGTCAATTTTATAAATAATGTTTAAAAACTCTAACATTAAAGAAATTATCCCATTATGCCAAGTTAATATTGTAAAATCCTACAGGAAAACATGAAATGCTAATGATTCAATTTGTTCTCTCTCTCTCTCTCTCTCTCTCTCTCTCTCTCTCTCTCTCTCTCGTTTTGCATTTTTTTTTCATTATTTATTTTACCTATCGACCTTAAATTTGAATTCCAATAAATAAAAACAGTACGCCTGAGTATACCAAGAATTATAAGCAAAAACGTTATCACATCATAGGTTTTATTTCATATTATAATGAAACAGCTTTAGAAGCATTGTGTAAAAAAATTACTAAATTGAATTTTTTTTCTCTCTTTCAGATTGAAGCACCAAATAGTATCTTACATCTATTTGTAATACAGAGAAAAATAAAGCTTAAAGAATTTTATATCAAAGTTTTACTGTGTATTAAGAGGTAACTGCCAGGGTTCGTGATATGAATGATCCATATGTTTGGATCCAATGGAGGCATTGATTTCGAAATCAATTGACCAATTGAATATTTTAATACAAATGATCAGTATATGTTTAACAAAGCTTGATTAAGAACTCAGATTTTGAATATTTAAATATCCTTATTTTGTAGAGGTACAATTATATATACAAATGCACATGCTTTGAAAATTAATGACAAAACAACTAATAAGGTGTATTTATCATCATTTGAGTTTGAAAACCTAATGAAAACGCTAAAGAAAGCTATTAGACTTCACGTGAAATTCACGTTAATTTCACGTGAAATTCGTGTATGTGCTCTTTCACAGAATTTCACGTGAAATTAACGTGAAATTCACGTGAGACACAATTGCCTGTGTACATATAGTGATATATTATAACTATATAGTCAGTACTGTAGATTCCTTATTTTACGCGAGTATTTAAAGGTCATAGGAGACAATATTTCAATAAATTTTATGGCCGAAAATAAACTTGTTTTCTATAACTGAAAATTATTATATAAATATTATAATAAAATTCTCAAGGTAACTGGCACTACAGCCCATCGAAAGTTGGCTTCGTGCATAAGAACCATAAGAGTATGATGACTTATCTCCCTTCGTTGATGACGTCAGAAGAGACAACTCTGACGCGATATAGTGGATTGTTTATCCAAACGACCGTAGCGTTCTCTATCTAGTTTGTTTGATATATACATCAAAATGGTTCCGTGTGTGAATTACAACTGCAATGTTAGAAGTCAAAGGGTGTTTGGATGTACTTATTCCCAAAGTATCCAATAATTCAGGACGATTTGGGTGCGAAATCTACTCAGAGACGGCTTCGCAGCTACCGATTATTCGAAACTGTGTGCAAAACATTTCACTCCTGATCAGTGTAAAATACATCCCGCTTGATCTAAAAAGTGTGGATCCTCGATTAGATGCCATACCAACTCTGTTTGACATACATGTACCCGTAAATCCGAGAAAAACCCGAAAACCTCAACAGCTACTTCAAGCGGAGGACGATAAAGGTACGATGTCAATAAAACACGGACTATATCTCACATAAATTATTATATGCGTTGTAGGACGAATATTCGTTAATCTAATTCTAAAATATGAATTCATTGAAAAAAATTTTAATTTTGAGATGAAATTAGTAGTTTTTCGATGCCCTATTTATTAAATTTAGGCGATATGCAAATATAGGAGATAAGTCTAATGACAGGAATGGCCATGATGGCAACGAAACCCGTTCTACATCAACCCGTTATATATCAGATACAAGCCAGGTAAAAATCTAGATTGCACATAGCACATTGAATTTATCTATTTACCGGTAATCATAAAATTGTATTTGACAAAGATTCAGCAATATGTTTCAATAGTTTATGATAACATTTAGACCCAATTTATTGTGATTACCAAAACTTTTTTCTTCATAGGATATACCTTGCAGCTCTCCATTTTAATGAAATGTTACCAGGCCACGGAGAGAAGCAGTATTGTGTCTTGTATCCTAAAGGTCGACATGGAGAGGGAGTCGCAAAGGAACGTTTAGTGAGTTTCATGTTTGTATATAAATATCTTAAGAAAAATTCTTCAATATATTCATGTAAAAGTATATATTGTAAATTTTTTTGTTCTCTACAATACAGATTACATATCTGATCTGATGGATGCTGTAGAGACTCTGCATTCTGTAAATGACAGTTACGTGAAAGCCAGGGAACGAAGCTACCTAAACATGTGACCATCCAAAAGCACATCACCCATTTCAATGATAATTGACATTCATCGGTGTGTTAATTATTTGTAGTCTGAAGAAAACATTCTGAATATTATGCAATACACTCTTTATATGTGTCAAAATCACTCGGTTTATTAATTTAAATAAGAACAAGATGCCATATTTCAGCTAGACTTAGCTTTAATGTGTTATTTATCAATGTTTTTTCCCAGGGTAGTGAAACCCACAATACTGTTGGCTGGGAAACTCTTTCCTGATGGCCATCACAACAAATGCCGGCAGGATCCTCCTGTTGTGCCGTCAAAGACGTCTCCAAATAAACCTGACACACCGCAAAATGTCAATACAGTCTGATAATAAATAGACAACTTTAAATCCAATGTTAAAATAAATTATTGATGAGGGAGGTTATTTCCCTAAGAAATTTGTAACATTATTTTGTGTTTATTTACTTTCTTTGTGCATGTTACAAGAACTTACTCATGAACTGGTTCATCATCCTCAAAGGGTCCATTGTCTTGAGTGTACTCATAATAAGACAATGCCAAGACATGATGATTCAGGCAGTTTACATTAAAACTTTCATGCTGGGTGATGCACTGTAGTTGCATTTCTCCTGATGTACTTTCCTAGCAACATCGGGTATTCCCAGGCGACATTTGCACTCTCTGGATATTTCCATAATGTCACAGCTATAGCTACACCTAAATAATATAAAAAGTCACACATTAAAATAAAATTATAGTTGATTATAAAGGTAAAATCTTTTTCATAAATAAATTTATTTAAATTATAGTGGAGTTTTGGCAGAAAAGAAAAGAATGTTTATATTTTTTATGAAATACAGTATTACTGCACACTCATGTTCGAAAATGTTGTATCCAATGGGAGGTTCGAGGCCAAATTTTATCATGTGGATTTCCAGAATGGCTCTGATCCACCACCCCCCCCCCTTTTCTATATGTCTAGATCCGCGCATGTAGTACATACTTTATTTGACATCATACGTAGTATATAACTGAAAAATCACGTGATAGACTCGGAAGAAAGAATTATGTAACATCTTTATTTTTTTTCAATGTGTGACGAGGAAATTCTAACCTTGTGGTAAAAAATATTGAGTATGGGACATACTGGCTAAGCCTGTGCATATATTAACATTTCGTGCTTTTTTCTTACGTCATAGGAAATAGAAATTCCCTAAAATGTTAACAAAGGAGACATTGTGATTGTTTACCAGTCAGTGTTATAGGCCGAAATGGAACCGGTGCATCTCCATGATCCTGTTCCTCAACGCTGTATTCTTCCAATGAAATTTCGCCCGTCTGAATCGCATTAACATTAAAAACAGGTTCAAACTTATACCCCTGGACAACAAATTCTGGGCCCTCGTCCGAAAACGCTTCAATCATCAATCTATTTTCGCCGTTTATATACCTTTTGTTTTGGTTCTGTGTTTCACAAATTGAAAGTGGTCTCTTGTGACGTCACAAGTTCGGAAATTCAAGAACGATAATCACGATGCTATTTTCTTCAGCTTGCAACTTTGGTCTTTTATTTCTTACAGTAACTGCTCAAAAAAATTTGTCTAATATTTTTTATGAATACTCTATGGTACAAAGTTGATATTTATTAGGAAAAAAACTACTGTTAAAATCCGTCTCCTATGACCTTTAATTCCGCGATTCAACCGTTTCCGTGAAATCGCGAGAACATAAAATAAATTGTGAATGCCGTTTCACGGTTTCGGGAATTTTCTCTGGACGCTTAAGGGGTGGGGAGGTGGGGGGGGGGGGGGGTCCGTGGGATAATGTCGTTGCCGGTGAGTGTCCAAGGCCTACATATTTATATGATTAGTAATTCTAGGTCAATTTAATATGGTTGTTTAAATTTTCCAGTTACCCACCCATCCGCCCCCTCTAGATCCGCGCATGGACGTCAACCAGTACTAAACATCGCAGAAAATTTGAACAGTTATTAAAATATGTCCAGGATCAGTGTACAAGCTACATTTACATAGATAAATTGTGACAACATGTTTTCAAATTTACAATCTATTTTAAACAGTTTATTACTGGCAGTTGATACTTCCCTAAAACACAAATGCAGCATTATACATTATGTATGAAATAACAATGCAAAAATACATTTATCCAAGTCCTTTGTAACTCGGGTACTTGTGGAGAGAACACTTGTTAATCCCCCTTCTTACATGACAATGGTTACTATACATAATTTATGGTTATGATAATCTATTCATATACATGTATAACTAGGGTCGACATTCTGATGGCGCCGTATAATGATGAGTATGTTTACTTTTCCATAAGTATAATGTTTTTGTAATTGGGTCTGTCTACATTTAACTTACTGACATGTACTTCTAATACTTCATTCACAGATTGTCTTTGGATAAAAAGTGTGTAGTGACATTAAACCAAGTTTCTAGGAAAAGGGGTGAAGGTCAGGTGTCCATACCATATACATGTATTCTTCCAAGTTGGCCGAATCTTGTTCTCACATTTATGAACCGGTAATTTACTTACATGTTCTTCTTATACTTCAGCTACGGAGTGCCTTAAGCTTAAGGGTGTCCACTAACCTTGAACAATGTTTCCGGATCAAAGGTCAGAGTCATATGAGACCTGTTTGAAAAATCCTTGTCTAACTATAATTAAATTTTTCTCCCAATGATTCTGTCTGGCTCATAAATTACTATAAAGAGTGCTTTTAAGTAAAGGATGTGCAGTGACTTTGAATCAAGATGCCTTTTTAAATCTCATGGTCAAATCACTGTCAACTGTCTGAAGTTTCAATTTATTCTTAGTCAACAAAGTTGCATGCAAGGCTTTCTACTTATGCACAATATTTAAGCGGCCGGTTCCTTTGAGAGGACCATTTAAATGTTATCAGGTACAATGTAGTATAAGTTGGATTGTTTTTTTTCTTTTAGGGCATCAATCATCTCAAGTCTATGTAGAGAGTCAATGTCATATCATAAAACTGTATACATTGTAGTCTGGACCGTGTGTTCTCTCTCGTGGCAAAAATATAGATTATTGCTTCACATAAACAGTACTTGTGGTTTATAAGAGTTCAGTGATCATAAACTTAGTTTTTAATTCAAAGGTCAAGATCATAGCAGACAGTGAAACAGATGTCTATTCTATGCTGTCTGTTTCTCTTGTCAAATCCAGTTTTAGTTTCACCAGAAAGAGTAAGGGGTATGCCGCGACCATGAACTATTTTTTTTCAGTGAATAGTTACGCAACGTTATTTTCAATGTCTCGTCTTTTAATAATGCGGGTCTATTTTAGAAATTCAATATCCAAATGATGTATAGCGACGAAATTCAAAGAACAGCAAATAAAAAAAATCAAAATTAGGATCTAAAATCTTTTGATCGGTCGGTCTCTTTGCGGAAAAAAAAATACTGTTATAAATATGGCATTTGCTGTTAAGAAGTTGCTGATAAATTCTTCATATATGTATTTCGCACACATTTTCAAACACAAAACGCTGTCAAATATATTAAAAAGAGAAACCACGTGTTTTTTCTTGACTGAATTATTGCTGGATTGGAATTGCTGTCCTTCTTCAATAAGGGGCTGATACATGCAATCCATTTACTCATTTATAAGCACTAGTATGTACCATCATGCTATTAATCATATTGACAATCCTTTTTCGACACGAAGCTGCAACGGAAGACCCCTTTGTTGCTTTGCAACGAGCTCGACTCTAGTTTTCACTAAACTACATCACTTAGAAAGGAAAATATTTGTGTTGTCTCAATAATTTCCGAAAAATCTCGTACAATACTATGCTTTCCAAGTCGGGCGTGTTGTTAATTGAAATAGTATGAGGATATTCGGTGTACGTACTGTACGAAGATTCATGCTAGCATGTTAAAAATACGTATTACGGTGATATAGCTTGTCTACATTATAACATATCATGATTACAATTACCATTTTATATTATAAGTGCAATGCTCCTTCAAATAGATTGATGAAGATGCTTAAAGAATTCATGAATTATAAATATTTAACATTTTGGCTTTTTAAAATTGTGTATATTAATATAACATATACAAGTCATTTTCGTGTTCAACAAAAGTGAATGCTCTACATTTTCTCTTCTTCATTTCCTTCCAGGAAAAAAAATAGAAGGAACAAATACATAAAAGGCATGCATACATAACCATTATTATAATGAAATGTAATGCATATGTCATTATTTTCATCGACAAGGGAAACACTTGGCCGTCCTTGATCAGTTTATTCGCCAAGGATCTTGTGGCGATGCTTCCTAATTTGTTTCTTTTGTATTCGGGTTTAACATGCATCGCCCCTATACCACCATATTCCTGCTGAAGTTCCCGGACCACGGGGCGTTCGTCGTCTGTTTCGATCAATACTGATTGGAAAATATATATTTGGTATTTGGTCCAAATTGATTTGCTTGCATAAGGCTATGACTTGTGTACATTAATTACACTGTGTTTGTTTTGCGCAATGGTAATTTGTAAATATAAACGATATTAATCAGATACATGTAACAATTCTTTCGGAAAGAATACTTCAACGGTCATTTTGCATGATTAACCCCTCTACCACTCTAATATAATTACATACATCTATAGGTACCGTTTTTTTTTTTTTTAAATACGAAATATAATATAAAAAGAAAACGAAAACTTTTAGTTTGCTTTTGCTTTATAGCTCACCCGAAGGTTTTTCTGATCACTTGTTGTCTGTCGTCCGTCTGACTGTCTGTATGTCCGTCTGTAAACTTTTCACAGTTTTGCTTTCTTATCTAGAACCACTGGGCCAAATTTAACTAAACACAATACAAAGCACCCTTATGGAAAAAGGAATTTTACATGGATAAAATGAATGGCAAACCCCTTTTTAAAGGGGAGATATTTGCGAAACAGTGAAATTAGTGTGTGTCATAAATCTTATGTTAAGAACAACTGCACCCGAAATGCCAGTCAAAGCCTGTATATAAAGTGAAGATTCTAAATTGTTACAATATTGACCCCGTACTAATTAATACTAGGGCCTCAAGAGGGGTTCAAAGTTTAACATAAAAATATATAGGGAAAAATGTTTAAAAAATTGTCTTCTCAAGAACTACAATGTTACAATTTTTGAGATTGCTATGCAAGCATCCTTAAATATTGTAGATTTTGAATTGTTAAAATCGTGACCTGCGGACGAAGACTGGGACCCAAAGATAGGTTTAAATTTTAACATATAAATATATATAGGGAAAATGTTTAAACATCTTCTCAAGTAAGAATTAAAATACTTAAATTTGTGAGATTACTATGCACGCTTCTTAAGATAGTGTAGATTTTAAATTCTTAAAATTGTGACCTGCATACATATATTGGGGCCTCAACTGCACCAGAAATGCCAATCAAAGATTGTATATAAAGTGAAGATTCTAAATTATGACGCTCGTGACCCCCTTACTTATACTGGGGCCCCAAAAGGGGTTCAAAGTTTAGCATAGAAATATATGTAGGGAAAATGTTTAAAATTCTTCATCTCAATTAAGAATTACAGTACTACAATTTGTGAGATTACCATGCAAGCATCCTAATATAGTATATATTCTAAATTCTTAAAATGATTATCCCCAGTCTAAGATTTGGGGCCCAGGCAAGAGGGGTTCAAAGTTTAAATAGAATGATACAAGGAACTGTTGTTAAGGTGAGAGATGTTGCCCATAGGCCTCTTGTTACTAGCACTAAATTTGTTACACATAATTTAGCAATAATTTCAAATATTTTTAATTCATAAAATTAAATGTATTCCGTTGTATACAAGAACTATCGAAAATTAAACATCCAAAAAAGATGTTACAATGTACGGCCTAATTTTGTGTTTTGTTAAAAATAAATCATATACTATCGTTATTTATGCTTCCATAAACTGAGGCTAAAACCAAACAATATTGAAATACGACAAATTCCGTATTGTTATGATATACTATACACCATGTTATGACAGGATACATCGTAATGTTGAACAAAAGAAGTTACTGAAGAGAGTCCTCGTTGAAGTTGACTAAGAAGATTACGTCACCATACATCATGGAGGAACAAGAAGTGGTAATAGTATAGACTGAACGCCGAACCCCCCCCCCCCCAAAAAAAAAAAGAAAAAAACGCAGACTGTTAAAATGCACGATGATGTAAATGTCAAGTTATTTGCATATTTGTGTTAAGAGGGTTCGATGGTCGTGGTTATCTTTAGAAGAAGGAGCTCTATATAAAAGTATAGGGCAATACCCATATTTTAAAGGTAAAATATATTGACTTTTTCTTTACTTAATGATTATATATAGCTAAACAAATCATATCTGATTTTTTTGGTGGATCGGACGGTTAGTTTGTTGACTTTAAGAGGGATGGGTTGTCAACAAATTAAACTAGTTACTACATGTATTTAAAGTTATTGTTGTAAAGTTATAAACTATAAAATGTTTTTTTTTAAAATCAATATATTTTACCTTTTGAATTTATAATACGTTTTCTTAGTTTGATAAAGACTTTTTTACGATAGTAGATCGATACACTCTAAAAATGACCACGACTATCGGTCCCTCTTAAATTAAATACCTTTTAGGGAGTGATAGAAACCGTGTTTTCGACATCAAACAGCCCGAACGAAATTAAAATGTTAGTAAATATTTGGAGAAGAAAATTAGAAATTATCTGGCGTTCAAAGTTTCTTTTCTATGAACAAAGAGCATCGAAAAACTTATCTATAAATCTCAAACAACTGCGACTAAGTAATGTATCAAGTGAAGAAGAACCGTTTTAAAATGCAAGAAGAATGACACAAGAGAATAAGCGTGGTATATAGATGGTGTATTTTAATAAACTGCATGCGTTATCTGGACATCATATTTTTGACGTTCCTGTGAACCGTGTTGACAATATTTGGAAACAACAACAAACTTTATGATAAACGGGATGACTTCAATTTTTGTCAACTTTCCTTACTTATGTAGCAATATACACTATCGATCAGACCCAACCTAACAGAAAGTAAACCCCAACTAAACCCTGGGTTTACTTCCGGGGTTTACTCTGGGTTTACTAGAGCAGACCCAGAGTAAACCGAAAGTAAACCCAGAGAAAACCCAAAGTAAACCTAGAGATTAAACCCAGATCGGAAGTAGACCCATGAGGCAGACGCTACATGTGTGTTTGGAATATACAAGGGGTTGGAATTACAGGCAGTAAGATAATTAGATAAAACACAGGTCTGCTTCACATTTCAATGTTTAAAGAGGATCCCAAAAGCAAACCGTGAGTAAACCAAAAGTAAACCCCCTAGTGGACCCAAAGTAAACCCCAACTGAACACAAATTTTCAAAAACAAACCCGGAGTAAACCCCAAGTAAACCCATGGTTTAGTTGGGTATAACTATGGTGTTAGGTTGGGTCTGATTGGTACTGTACCTTCATCACCTGCATATGGTGTTTTTGTCTCTCAGTTAATTCGATACGCAAGGGCTACAGTTTTAAGGCAAGGCAAGCTAATGACAAACAAGTTGATAAAAAAGGACTATCAACAGTCTCGTTTGAAGTCATCTTCACGTAAGTTCTATGGTCGATACAACGACCTTGTTAGCAAATTCAATCTTCCACTGGGTCGCATGCTGACTGACGCTTTTCATACAAATTGTTAGACCATAATTAATCACCTAATTGTCTACGGACTTTTAGTTTTTCCCGATTACGACAAAGAGCACACGGTCAGCAGAGGATGCTCACTCCTCCATAGCACCTGATCCTGCCTCTATTTTTTTAAGAGGTCCGTGTTTGCTCTGCTCCTAGTTTGTAATTTTCCTTTGGAATTTTAAATTTGAACACAGTTTGTTATCACCACATGTCATGTGTACAATAAATAAAAAAAGTAACATCTACTCATATTTTTTTTCTAGAAAAACTTGGACAATGAATAAAAATGACATGTGGTGATAACAAACATTTTATCCTCTTCATTGTTTTGTAAATTTGGCAGTCTGTATTATTTAAGTGTGACGTCATTTTCATTGCCAACCAACAGCAATCCGAAAGTTCTGGGTTGAAATTCAACTCAACCAGTGTTCATGAAATACAGCAAAGGTCCATGTCTCGGGTCGGACATTTGGTCAAGATCGCTTCATCATTCGTAAACCCTGAGAGTAAGGTGATAATTTGTCCAACCGCAAGACAAATAGAGGTGCTTATTTCATAGAATTAAAACACTACAAGGTGAACACTTAAACATATTTATTGAACACTTGGATGATTATATCATTGTATGATCAAATAACTACTGATCTGATTTCATCATATATTGACTATTGTGTAATGAAAATCACTATCAACAACATTTCTTTTTAAGTCTTCCTATTTTGTTCAACTTTCAACAAAGCTTTTTGGCTTTGAATAAGACACTGGTAATAATGAATATAACCCGACAGAAGGCAGAAACTTTTTGCCCTTCTACTATTTAACAACGCCAGTAAATTCAACCTAAAGAAGATAAACATAAATAAGATAACTGATATGATTATATAAGCATATCTGAAATAGAAAGAAGATCGAAAATAGATAACTCGTATGTATGAAGTTGTAGTAGATTGACATATGCATTAGGTCAGTTCCAGGACAAATTAAAGTTTCATCACTGTGACCAGCAAAGAAATATAACATCATGAGGCATGCTTCAAATGTTTAACAAAGCAATATAATGATAAAGGGAATTATGAATTAATTTTACTCATTTGAATCGCACTATTCATTAACATTAAGATTTTAACAGATCAATTATTTTGTTTCTCAGGGACTTTTCAGGGAGAACTTCATGGACTGTCATTGTGTAAGCCTAGTTTGAGGAAGATTTTGTTTCTTAAATGTATGGTATGTATGTCGAGTATATATATGACGGAACGGGAAATGAATGTAAGTTTTGTTTTGGGGGAAAAACTTCAGTATATCGACTTCAGTATTAAATTAAATCATTGACCTTTGCATAATGATGGTCACGTTGGTACAATTGAAATCGATGAAAAGGATTGGTTTAAAACTGTTTAAAAATACGAAATTGCTTCAAAATGCAGATCCTGTCTATTTCTTTTATGTGGTGTCACAACTGTTTCTACTACTAGTTTATTTTTAAAAATATCGGCGGGCGAACGGATCGCATACCTGTAAGCCTCGGCCTACTATTCTTTTGTTCATTTTATTTTTACCGTATTCATGCCCAATAGATACAGCAAAATTTATCTTTTTAAAGAATATAATCAATATTAATTTCATGAATAATGAATAAGCAATGAGCTTCCTTAATTTAGTAAAAAATAAAATCATGCAAATGGAAAGAGGCAGTTCTTTCTCTAGATTCTGATCAAGTTTATCATACTCTTCAGGGAGAACTTCACGGGCAGTTATTGTGTTGACCCAGGCCAGTCAGGAGGATGGCAAATTAAATTGTTATACTTAACAGGACAACTCGACATCTGATGAAATAAAGGGCGTCCTCTTACACACTTAAACGTGGACCGAGGATATATATATATATATATATATATATATATATATATATATATATATATATATATATATATATATATATATAGTTTAATCCGAAAAAAAATCACAGTGTCCGATTTTACGTCAAGAAAATTTTAAAGATTGAAAGATAACACAGAGTAAAACGTTATCGCTTTCATTAAATCTTCAGACGTTTTTAAAAATAACAATAACAACATCATTGTTTTATCCTTATTTTTAAAACGTCTGAAGATTTAATGAAAGCGCTAATGTTTTACTCTGTGTTGTCTTTCTTTTCTTTTTTTAATTTATTATTATTTTAATAGATAAGCCATCTACAACTAAAAAATTGAGTATCTGAAAACTTTAAAGAAATATTTAATCATCCTTTTGTTCATTTCGAAACTAACATATTGCATGTACTTCCTCATCGAATCATTTTTGAAAAAAAGAATAAAATGTACATGATCTAATGTGATGGTAGCACGATGGAATAATAAGAAATAACAAATGCGCTATTCTACTTAACGCATAGATGTTAGTGATTTTAATAATCAAATTATTAACATGTATTCCCTTTCGACAACTTGGTGCATGTTTAGAGAGAGTCTTAAAAAGATTGTGGTTAATCATGCACTATTTTTGCACAATTAATTGTGAGTACAATAGTTGTATAAGAACATTTTGTCAACGCAGATTGTCTGAAGGCATTAAGCCCAAGAAATGAATTCTTCGTGAATATGTATATGACGTGTATGTTGTACATGTTAACAATTGGCCTTTAACTTTTTTGTTTCTTTATTAAAACACCCGATGAAAAAAAGAAACATGAATTTTCATAACATTCTAAATAGAACATATGACAATAGCAGTACTTTTAAGATCAACAAATTACATATTCTTGTAAAACGTCGACTCCTTATTAAAATCAAAGTGCATTAATTTAATGTTGAAGGAATTGCTTAAGCATTTTTCTAAAGAGATTGATAAATACATGTAGTTTACAGTGTCATAATGCAAAAATTAAAATGAAAATCAGATGATCATAATTATAATTAATGAAATTAATTTATAAACAGTTATATAAACACCAAGAGAATAAGGGGTCTTCGTGGTATTTAATTTATATTTCTTTTTACTAGTTTGTGTTAAATATTTTAGTTTCATCTTTTATAAATTAATTTTTCCTCCATTTTATCATTGAATCTCATTTTTATGCTAGTATTAATCGCTTAAAATGATGAGAGAATTCATTGATATCGTAAATAAATATGTTTAACCACAATTATTGCTCGAGGAGTAATTGCAGCTTTGTTCAATGGGGGGAAGCTGATCGCACTCTAACAAAACTAAAATTACGTATTAAAATATGGTGCATTTACTTCCCATTGCTTTTATAATATAATAGCATGATAATTACCCATAGAATTATTAAAGTAAAATTTAATGTATTGCATTAATTTCTTTTTTCCAATTAGTTTTAAAAAATATTTTTTAAAAGAAAGGTGTATAGAGTGAAACTACCCTGCCACATTCTCCACGACTTAAGCGATATCACTTGGTGTACAAAACACTTTAAGTAGCAGTTTTGTGTGCATCCTTGGATCAATAACATATTTACGATAAATGTATTTTCAAAAATCATAGAATATAAATAGTCAATGAAATGAATTCGACAAAATTAATCCGAGCCGGTCGAAATACTTCGGGTCGCCTCATGTGCGTTCCCAATTGTGGTACAACGATCAGAGCTCTGGGTATGCAATAAGTTACATAAACGTAACTGTTATCGTACTCTGGGTAGGCATGTTCAAATGATAAGAGTGTCAAAGGTCAAAGTTAACTGCACATGTCAACGTAATATTTGATTGCAGACATACCTGTTTAATTCTTCTTATTCATCACCGTTTTCTTAATGGTTTTAATGGTCATAATCAAAATATCTATTTTTTATATAGATATATTATGTTTTATGACAATTGTGAATTATTTGTATTAGGGTGAGAACCTAGTAAATTGTCAGAACTTTTGTTCAAGCCCACCGTATATTATATACACAATAAAATATTTTCAAACCATCTAAACTATGTAAATAGAGTATATAACCACATAATAAATATACATTTAGATGAATTACAGAGTGAAACTTTGTGTTTTATCTCCTTTGTGTTGGATAGGGCACGTGCTACAAAAAGACTCACATTCAACAACTAGAACAGCACTGCACTGGTCCCAAGAGGGGAGGGCAAGAATATCTTGGAGAGAAAAAAAGGTGAAAGTGGGATGAAAGCCATGCACCATGTTTGGGGACCCGTTAACCCGGATGGCCCAGAATAGACAGGAGTGGAGGAAATTAGTTGCTGCCCTTCACACTATGGGGTATAAAGGATGATGTGATTGTCTTTGTCTGTAATAAAGTATATTTGTAATAGGAAGCACTGAAAAAAAATTGTCAAAACATCCCAAAAGCAAGAAAAGACACTAAAGACACTAAAATCCAACTTTTAAGTGGATTTTGCAAGAGAAATTTCATATCCCCAGAATAGAAAAATGGATGTTTAAAAGCTTCCAAAATGGAAAAATCACTTAGCGAAGTGCTCATCAAGATGTATTACTACCAAACTAGCTTCATATATGGACCAAATGCAACTACATGTATAAGAATAATCATTCTATTACATATCGCCTTTCGGCTCTGCAAAGGGTATCATATAGCATTTTCCTTCGAGCCAGCGAAGCGAACCTCATTTCAAAGAATCTAAAAATATCCATTTGACGTATGTATTACCAGGGTATTCATCCTATATAAACCCTTGCTCCACGTGCCGAACCATTATTTTTCGTTGAGCTAGCGACTCGTAGAGTCTACCCGTAACACGAGTCTACCTGTAAAACAGGTGCGGTGTTGAAATATATATTTTGACTTAGAACTTTGATCAAGTTATTTTTTTTTAGGTGTAATACAGCTTTCTTTTGATTGGTTGTCGATATAGGTTAGCGTGTTAATTGATTGAAAATTAATTGAAAACTCCGTTAGGTATCGATAAAATTGTCGAATCAATTTAATGTTGACAAATCAAATGGCCGAAAATACGGCACGCAGTTCTCGTAATTCCGACAATGAACATGAATATACGGAACATCCTATGGGAAATAGCAAACAAGTTCTGTCGTCCACTATAATACACAGGGCGATTTGTGTAATAAAAATTACAAACCTGTCAAACAATTTGTTTCAATTCCAGAATATGATCAAAGTAATGAAATGTTTGATGATGCGAATGATTTTGATTTTGATCTCAGTTATCTAGACAATCAAGTTTCTTCACCTTCAATTATAGATGTAAATTCTAAAGAGGTATTCAAAGATGTTTTTGGTAATGAAAGCATTCAAATTACTGTTGATAATGATCTGAATAAGAACAAAGATTTGTGGGATATCCCACAATTGAATTCAGCAGAGAAAAACAGGACCTAATGTTAATGAGAACTTGGGAAAGGTTGTAAATGCAGCAATATCTATCAAATCCAACAAAGACTGCATGGCAGAATTACAAAAACAGTATTTATGTCCAGAGAATTGTAATCTAAAAGTTCCTCGGGTAAATAAGGAAATAGGGGACGGTATTGGGGAGAAATGCCCATGCAACTGATTTGAATTTGCAAACAATTCAAAAGTCTATTTCAACTGGTTTAATACCACTTGTTCAAATGGTGGAATCTCTAATAAATAAAAAAGACACAGAGTCAGTCAAGTCTAAATTGACGTTGGGTGATAAAATTGACATGTGGTGATAAAAACAGTGTTCAAATTCAAAAGTACAAAGGAAAATTACAAAACAGAAGCAAAGCAAACACGGGCCTCTTAAAATATAGAGGTAGGATCAGGTGCCATGGAGGAGTGAGCTGCCTCTGCTGACCGGTCACACCGCCGTGTGCTCTTTGTCGTGATCGGGAAAAACAGAAATGTCCGTAGACAATTAGGTCATTAATTGTAGTCTAACAATTAGTATGAATAACGTCAGTCAGCATGCCACCCAGTGGAAGATTGTATTTGCTGACAAGGTCGTTGTATCGACCATAGAACTTCAAACGAGACTGTTGATAGTCTTGTTTTATCAACATGCTTGCCTCGCCTTAGAAATTGTTCATACGAAGAGCATGCCCTTGCGTATCGAATTAACTGAGAGACAAAAACACCATATGCAGATATGAAGGTATATTGCTACATAAGTAAGGAAAGTTGACTATAGAAAAATTGAAGTCATCACGTTTATCATAAAGTTTTGTTGTTAGGTTACCATCAGTGTCCATTTCAAGTAAAATATTCAAATATGAAACAGATGACCCAGACTCTGTGGTATCCTTTATTTCAAGTTCACTGGGATACATGTATATCGAGTCGACGTAAGTATGGAAGTAACAATTGTTAATTGATGATACGTTGTCGATATACCTGCATGTTGAGTTGAAGGCCACAGCGAGTGATTTATTTTTTTCACGTACAAGTTTTTGAATAAATTCTGCTTCATATGAATACAAAAATAGGTATGCTAACAATGGGACACAATTGGTACCCATGGGAATTCTACGGAAGCGTATTGGGGCCTACTCTTGTTGTGTTATATCTTATTAATACATTGTCATATTTTTTATCGTCCTATTGACATATAATTTATTATGTCGTATTTTTAATGCAAATATTTTGCATTGTATTGAGGTAAGTTTACATAATTTAAATCACCTTATTGTAATTGATCAGTTTTCTTGCAATCTGCTATATCGACTAAACAAAATATGGGGTTATAAATAATAACTTAAGAATGAGTTTTAGGTCATATCGAGAAAGAAATGTTGACATAGAACAATGAAATTGTATACATTATAGGTATATCGACATTTATATGTTTCATTTCTTGGGAACATATAGCGAAAATATTGTTATCATATGAATTTCGCGGGGGCAGGAGTTCTGACGGTACGACACTTCATCTGACTCTAGATCTGAGAAACACATGTAGACTGACATTTGTGGACTCATTGGAATTCGTACAGTGTATGCTCGATTTTCATGGATTTCGATTATCCTTTCATCAATGAATTTAAATCCACAACGAATTATTAGTAAAAGTATTGATACATTTATCATACAAATTATTCCAAGAAATATAGTACCCATTAGCTGATGAAAAAATAGTAATCTACGAACATTGGCTCCACGAAATTCAATCCAAAATAACGTAAATAAATTTAAACTCTAAAAATCAGATACTTCTTTTATTGTCAAGCAATTAACAAAATATATGCATTTGTTATTGTAGTTAGGGGCGGTAGATGTGAGCAGTGCTACATATGTACCCCAAAATTATGACCATATTTCAATAATCATGTTTTTACAATGGTCTCCAATCGAAGAGGCTTGTTTCACCCATCTGTCTTGAAGCAATTTGATTGGATGATAACCCACCCTCTCAACTACAATGTAATCTAACTACGATATCAACTGCTATTATAAATGAACTAACTGAACAAGCGTTGCATTTTCTCATTACCATGATCTGATGTGAGTCTTTTCTTTATTCGCGTGGTGAAAAGACTTGCATCAAATCATGATAGTAAGAAAAACGCAACGCTGATGCAATCAGTTCATGAATACTATTATTTAAAAGCAAATACACTAATTTTATAATTTATTTCGACGCTTTGGTAAATAAAACATTTTAAGGGGGGGGGGGTAATATAATACGTATAAGTAAATGGGTTTACGTACTTTAAATGTTCTACCATGTTTTCAAAACTCATATCAAATGTTTAATTGAGAGTAACCCAAACATAGAAGATCATAACTACAATATCAACTACTAATATGATTGATGCAATTAATATAAAGTAATTACTGTTCTTTGTTTTTTATTCAAGTCAGTCTACATGTGCTGCCTACAGCTAGATTCAAAGTGAGGTGACGTACATGTGACGTACATGTACATGTACCTTCAGAACTCCCACGCCCGCGACGTGCATTCAAGAGTATCATTTTCGCAATAGGTTCCCCAGAAATGAAAGCATTTTGATATCAACATGACTATAAAGCATTTATTTTATTTTTCTTTGTGTCAATATAATTAAATTACATTCTTAAATCAACATTTCAAACTCCATATTTTGTGAAGTCGATAACGCAGATAGCAATAAAACTTGTAAAATTCAATAAGGCGAATTAAATTATATATAAATCATAAGATACAATTCAACACATTTACATAAATAAGAGGTCACAATGCTTTATATGTTGACAATACAATAAAAAGAAGGACATTTTGTAAGTTGAAACACAACAAGTGTAGGCCCCGTTACGCTTCCGTAGAATTCCAACAGATTAATTGTTAGAAGACCTGATTTCCTGATGCTATTAGTATGATAGGTAGTGGTTTTTGCCATCTATCAATGAAACGCCACAATGAAATCAAAACATGTCTTAATTCGAGGTATAAGAAAATAGCATCAGCCGAAATACCAGTTACTGATCAACTTTTTGGGGACAATTGCATGCCTAAATTAAAAGAAATAAGAGATATCAACAAACACCCCATTGGTATAAAACCAAGATTCTGGAAATAAAAAAGAGCAATTTGTCATACTCAAAATCCTACGCAAATTCCAATTTCTACGGCCCACAGCAAAGAAACAGCAATGTAAATTACAGACGCAGGGACAGGTCAAGATTTATGACCACAAACAGCACCCAGAGGGGGCGAGGCCAAAAACAGTACTTGAACACAACGAAAAAGTACTACAAGTAAAGGTAAGAAAATTAAATTATCAGTACTGGAAAAAATTCACAGATGATAAATGGATTTTAGATATTATATTATTCGTCAGGGATACAAAATTGAATTTATGGAAATTCTTTTACAAACAGTAATGCCAAATCCAATAAAATTAAACAAGGAAGAATCAGATTTAATTTCGAGAGAGATAGAAACTCTTTTAGATAAAGGGACTATTGAAAGAGTTTATGATTTAAAAGGCGCATATTTTTTCTAACAATTTTATAGTACCAAAAAAGGATGGAAGTTTACGACTAACAATTAATCTTCCGAATTTGTATGAATATATTGAATATCATCATTTCAAGCAGGGCAATTTGTCTTATGCTTTAGAATTAGTAAGAAAATGATTTTTTTTTTTACTTCTGTTGGTTTGAAAGATTCATATTTTAGTATACACATACATCCAGATTTCAAAAAGTATTTGATGAAAAAATGACAATAACAAACAGTCAACCATCTCAAAATTCCATAAAACGAAATACAAATTCAAAGCAGAGCGACACGGACCTCCAAAAAGATAGAGGTAGGATCAGGTGACTTTTGAATGGAACGGAAATTTCTATATATTTTTAGTACTTCCTTGTGGATTATCTTCATGTCCAAGAAGATTTACCGAGGTTCTTAAACCTATTTATGCTACTTTCAGAGAAAATGGAATTAGATGTTATTACATTGAGGACTCATTAATTATGAATCAAAATTATTCTTTCTGATTAAATCAAACGATTACGCTAACATCAGCGTTAAATAATCTTGGGTTTACTGTAAATGTGAAGAAATCAGTCATTGTTCCAACACAAAGAATTGTTTTTTGGAATTATAAATGATACCGTTGAATAAAAGACTTATCTAACAGAAGAAAAGATCCAAAAAATATTAACGAATTGTATTGATATAAAGTCAACAAAATATTGCAAAGTTCGCAAGTTTTCATCCTTGATTGGATTGTCAGTGCATGCTTGTAATGCTCTTTTACAATGTCCATTGCATTATAGAGATTTAGAAAGAGATAAACATATGAACTTGAAAATGAATAATAACAATTATGACTCTTATATGGTTTGTTCTGATATTAGCCTTTATGAAATAGAATGGTGGCTTACAATCTTAGAGAGTTGAATGGAAAACAATCAAATCTAATTATGTGGATTTTGGGGTAGAAACTGATCCATCACTACAAGGATGGGGTGCAATATTTGAAAATCAAATAACTGGAGGTAGATGGACACATGAAAAAGGGTATTTACATATCAATATATTGGAACTTCTGGCAATATTTTTTGCATTAAAATATTTTTGCAAGAAATTCAAATCAAAACATATATGTTTTAACACTGACAATACCACAGTTGTTTCATATATCAATGCAATGGGCGATATGCAATCAAAGCAATTAGATAAATTAACGGTAGATACATGGAATTGGTGTTTCCAACGAAAATGTTTTATTTCTGCTCAGTATATCCCAGGCATTGAAAATATTTATGACGATTCATTATCAAGAAAATTTTCGGATTCTATGGAATGGATGTTGAAATCATCATATCTTTACGAGATAACACAAATTAACAGTATCAATGTTGTTGGAAAAGATGGGTTCTTTGGTGTAATAAATGGGATGTTAATCCCTATAAACCATCTGAAACAAATGTAATAAAATACATGACATCTTTAATGAAATTAAAACTGACTTATTCTATAATAAATACACACAAATCAATGCTGATTAGCACTTTACCTTTTTTCGGCGTTGATTGGATAAAGAATTCCTTATTATTACCAAAATTAATGAAAGGTTACTTCAACCTTAATCCTCAAAGACCAAAAGTAAAATGCACGTGGGAGGTTTCAAAAGTTTTAAATTTTTTGCGTACTTTAATTTAATGCCATTAAGTAATGTAACTTTACATAAACTGACTTTAAAGTTGATTGCTCGTATTGCACTCACTACAGCTTCTAGAACACAAACATTACTGGCTCTTGATATAATAATATGGAATTTTTCAGTAATAAAATTGTTTTTTACTATTAGAACGTTGTTAAAAACTTGTAATACCAGGTACCCCTGTACACAAAGTAAAATTGTTCAAATATTCTGATAAAAGCCTTTGTGTGTATTCTACATTGAAAGAATATTTGAGGAGGACAAATGATCATCAAAAATCCTCAGCTTTGTGTCATATAAAACTTTCCTTCCTGTCACAACGTATACTCTGGCGGGATGGTTGAGGACAGTTTTGGAGTTTTCTGGCATTAAAAACTTTTTAGTCCATTCTTTTAGAGGAGCATCAGCATCGGCTGCTCATTTATCGGATGTGTCTATGAAAGAATTATTGGAAACAGCAAACTGGACTTCTTCTAAGACATTTTTCAAGTATTATTTTAAATCGGAGTGGAATACTTCAAAGGATGGACTTTTTGCATCTACAGTGTTAAATAGATGAATTGTGTGTGTCTTTAGTGAATGAACTGTAATATGACGTGATGGACAATGTGCATTTTGAAAGACTGTCATAAAAATTACATATTGTGTATGAATACGTTTTTGGATATGAAATTTAAAGACTCGATAGTATTGTCTCTTTGTTTATAATAAAAGAGTAAAGCTAATTTCTTTTTACTTATAAAACACTGCAATCATGGGTGAGTTCGTTCAAAATAGTAGAAAAGTAAGCTTTTATCAAAATAATTTATTAAATTCATCAATTAAGCGAAATAGCTTGAATTGCTGAAAATGAAGCTTTTATTTTAAAGTTGAATTTGATCTGAAAAGTTGAAATGTGATGAAAGACATCAGTGATGAAACACAAGAATATAGTATCAGAAAGGATAACAATATATTATATTAATTTGTCTTTTGCAATACCTTGAAATTCTAAAAAATTATAATGGCTTTCAATTCTTAATAAAATTTCTTACGAGTTTCATAAAAACCTTTCTTACCCATCAAATTATGTGATTTTATTTCGTTAGTAACAAGATTTTAAATATGCTTTATGTTACCCTTTGAAAAGCCGAAAGGCGATATGTAATAGAATGGACCATCCTCCAAGCATCCTTTAGGATGTAAAGGATGAGGGTCATTCTATGTACTTCTTTTACTTTCATGGGATGATCAATACAGTCGAGCACGTATTCAATATATGATAGATTTGATCGCCTACCAACTCATTACAGTGACAAAAATGATTCCATATTATCTTTATTTACATATTTGTTTTCAATTATTGTACATTCAATAAAAAATATTGAAATTTTTACAATATTTTAATATTTTATTATGCACATCCCGCTTGTGTCCCAACAGTGTACGTCATTTGACACATATTTTATTTAAGTAATGCAGACTGTATACTAGTTACCACGCTGTGCATGCAAAGTTCTAAGTAATGCTGTTAAACAAGAACATTTTAGGCAATGTGCCAATGATAAGTTTATTTATGAAATAAGAAATCTTTTTTTTTAGTATTATGAGGTGATATTATCGAGGTAATGATAATGCAATAACATTTAAAACTATTAATTATTTTACATTATTTTTATCAAACCCCGCTTGTACCCCGATAGTGCACATCATTTAACACGTATTACCACGCGGTGCAAAGAAACTTCCTGATGCTATTGAATAGTGTTCAATAAACACTCCCATTGAAGGGAATGTGTCAATGGTGTAATTATTGAAAAATAAAAACGAAATTTGACTTGTAACTTTATCACAAACGCACTGGAAAAAATTAATCATATGGTTTTGTTATATTCAGTCGTATATTCTTACTATATAACTCTATATAGACAATAGTCAATAATTGCAACATTAGCTCTTCCGAAAAATATTGACCGGTCAATATTTTTTTAATATTGACCAGCTAGGAATAATATCTAGAGAATACTCCCTCTATTTGAATTAATTGCTTCCGATTCGTTGATTCGTAAACGGTGACGTAAATAAGTCTTTGCGACTCCAAAACAAGGTGACGTCATAATAGGCAATCAGTCAAGGCAAGTAAACAACGGACGCGCAAAGCGACGGTTTGTCATCATAACGGATATAAGAATTTGCGAATTACTGTGAAGCAAAATCAGGTAGAACATCCGTATATTAATTTCTACGGGCGGCGGAATATCACCAGTACCCGTTTGATGTCGACAATATTTTGGAAATGAACTTTGCGCAAAATCTGATTCGTGAATTTTATGTTGAGCTGAAAAAATTGCGGCGATCTGTTTTCAAATACTTTCTTGAATTTTGGTTTGTTTCTTCATATAACAAAACAAATGTTGACTGCGTTTTCGGGCAACATTAGCCCCCATGGGACGAAGATATTGCCCTCCGCTTCGCGTCGGGCAACATTTCGTCCCTCGGGGGGTTAATATAATCAATGTTGCCCGAAACCCCAGTCAATATTTGTATAATATTGTTGAATTGATGCTCAATGTGGTACAGATCCACAAAATTGATCTGAGAAAGTGTGTCGATGGTATACAAATGTACATCCTATAATAATCATTCAATGACTTAATTACGGTAACCATCTGATTCCTGTGCTCTGAGAATGAAGTAAATAATGTTCGTGCAATTTTCTGTAAAAAGAAAAAGCTATGGAAAAATCTTTCATTATTTTCATTATTTTGTTTCGAAAAAATATCCCATATAAGAAACGCAGAAGGGCAGTCGCACATAACCATTATTCTCGTGAAATGCAATGGAAGTGTCGTTTTGTTTAGCAATACAAGCAAACACTTGTTGGCCATCCTTTGACAATTTTTCCGCCAGAGTTCTCGTGACGAGGCTTCCGAGTTTGTTTCTTCGAAATTCGGGTTCTACATGCAGCATCCCAATGCCTCCATACTCCTGCTGAAGTTCCCAAGCCACGGGCCGGCCATCATCTGTTTCAATGCAAACTGTTGGAAAATTAGCAAAATGGTATCTAAACCATTTTTCTGTGCTCGCAAACTGATCCATTTCTTCCGAATAAGGCCATGATTTGATAACAGCCTCTAAGTGACGGTCACTTAATTCGGTTTCTCTGAATCCATCTGGCATCGTTCTGGAAAAAACCCATTAATTGTAAAATATGCATCATTTAAATCATTAAAGGGACTTGGTCGTGGCCAAAATTTCATCACTATGTGAAAATGAATGCTTACAGGGGTACAATATTTTCAGCAGGCAGTGCATACACTAACGCATGGCCGTGGTCTTTTCCGAAGGGACAGGTATCTGCTGACTTGTATCGCCTAATAAGGGCGTCGGTGACGTCACTGGTACAACCTAAAAACACCAAATTTGTGTTTAAAGCAGGGTACATATCACACATATATATATAGTGTGCACGTATGCAAAAAGATATTTTAAGGAAAACCTAACGTTGCGTGAAGTCACATGTTCAGAATTATCTATATTATAAATCATTTTCGATTGTTTTTCGCACTTTCTACTCGTCTGTCATAATTTTTTTGAATTAGAGAAACATTTCTTGATGTTATGAACTTTCTGAAATCAAAACAAATTAAAATATAATATGTTGTAAAAAAAAAAAAAACAAAAAAAAAACCGTTTTTATTATTTCATTTACCAACAGAATACATTGGAGGAGACAACCCTCTTGAGGCAGTCTGAAGCACAGTCTCCAGAGTTGATGCAAATTCTGGTCCTCTGCAGAAACACGCAGCATGTGGTACAGTACCTCTCATCTGGGTATGGTTATGATGGATATACAATGAATATTTGAGTTTGAATATTCTTGGTTATGATAGACATGTAGATTAAATACATTCCAAACTGTCTTAAACAGAATGCTTTGATTAAAAGGTAAGAGTATCTATCGTAATAATTGTTATTCAAGATAAAAAATGGTAAGACAACCATAACTTTACAAAGAGACAAATCATATTGATGCAAATGTTATTCTAGAGACTTATTTAAACATTAAAATGGTTTCTTTTGTGATTCATATGGGTATGAAGGTTGTGAATATTGCAGAAACATATTTTGTTTATTCTTTGCGCTACTTGGTAGTCTTAGGGTAGCCCTTTTAAAAATTATTTACCTACAACCCGCTTACTTTTGGGCATACCAAATAATAAAGCTGTAGACCAAGACACACCTGTCTATCCACAATAACAAGGACAGAGAAGTCCGGCCAACTGTCCACCAACATCTTCTTCTCTGTCAACAGGTGCGTCCTCCTCATCAACCGGAAATGGACCAGTCCCTTAAATAGAAAACAATTTTTTGAGTTTTTCCTAAACTTATTCCTGAAATGAAAGACTCTTGGGCAACATTGCTCAACGGAACAATACTTTTTTGTCGACTATAGCATAAACAGCTTAAACGTTTTGTGTTATCAAATCAATAAAAACCAAAAGATATGAATGCATATAAAGAAGATGGGGAATACGATATCGCAAATGCCCATTTGGTTTCGTCGTAAAATACAATTTCAAATTAATTTTTTTCCACTTAAATATATTTGATAATGTTAAAATGCAAGTTTACAAAAGGACAAATTCTAACTATTATGTTAAGTGTTAAGAATATTTTAACAAATGATAAGAAAAAAAAATAAACCCTAAAGGTTTGGTGGTATCGGACATACAATATAAAAACCCTAGCTATATAAGGTTACCTTCTGTCTGGTGCTCTAACCACTGAGCCATTTCAGTCACAACAAAGTGTGGTGTTTAAATGCTCTATACGACTTTGGCCACGAATCCACGGACTTGTATTATTTTTTCTAAAATGTTCAGTTGCTGGGATATAAAGCGATATTTTTAAAGTATGGTGGGTCATCTCTCCACGTTTTTGTTGATTGAAATCGGTTTGATTTCCATTAAACATCATTTAGACTATGACAAAAAATATGAAGCTCAGACCCACTATATAAAAGAAAACGCATTGAAGTTCTAAAAAATGACACTATTTGGAGGTTTTTGACACGCATACGCTAGTTTAATTCAACATATTCCAAGTATTTAACATATTTAAGTGTTACAAATCGATTTTATGTTTAAAAATAAATTGTTTTTGATAATTTTAAAAGTAAATTATAACTGATATTTTAATTTTACAGTATCTTATCTTTTCTCATATATTAGGCATTTCACACGCCTTATTCACTCATCGTCTTTCTCATAAAAATTATTAGTTCTCCATACTGCTTATTTTTTAACAATGTTCATCACATTTTGCGATAGATTTTACTATCTATTAATTTCTACATATTTCATTAGTTGGACACCAGCTGTGTACCCTTTTTAAACCCCTCCCAGGTTATGTTTGAAAAAAAAGCTCAGGATCAATCAATAAAAAATATCATAAATGTGAAGTATGTTCGTTTCACAAAAAGCGTTGTTTTTTAGATCAAGATTTAAACACTGTGCCGGATAATTATGCCAGTGCAAAGGTGGCAATTTTGATACGTCCTGGTGCGTGTATCGAACAATTCAATCAAATATGTCATATGATAGACCATTGCTTAAAGAGTTTATGTACCTCACCTGTCAGGTGAGAAAATGACTTTTAAAAAATAAATTCCTAAATAAAAACAATTTTTCCAATTAACAATTTTTTTATAGGATATTTGGAATTTCCTACCTGAATAAAAGAACTTCCTATAGGAATTTAACTTCCGATAGAATTTGAACAAAACTCCAATTGGAATGCGGATTTTAAAAATCCGATAGGAAACCTTAATTTCCTATAGAGAAACTATCTCTGAATTACATATCCTTTAGGAAACACTTTTCTCCTTTTGAAAATATAATTCCTGTAAAATCTTAAAGGATTTTCAATATTTTCTGAAGGAAAATTATTTATCCTATGGGAATTACTTTTTTCTTATGGGTATTAATTTTTAAAGGTAATTATATCACCTCGTGGGGGTTTTAAGGAAGCATATGGATAATATAGCGTCTTATTTTGACTGTTATATACAACATCGTACGATTAAATAATGGTTTTGAATCAGACCAAAAACTTAGTATTATCCTTTGAAATAGATGTCAAAGCAATAAAATCGGGTAGTACATTACTGTCACATCGGTGCATTATCACGTGATAACTATAAATAGCTTACGTATATTCCTTAACATGAAATGAGATAGAACAACACCACCCCGCGGTTTCCACAAAACAATAAGCATATCAAGTGAAGGCAAAACGTCTCAGTTTTATCAAAACCGCTGCTAGAATCGTAAATTCTCCTCGATTAAATAATTATTCATTTGGTTCCCAAAAACCCTTCCTAACTTTTAAACAGTTTGCACGGAAAACGGTATGTTGCATCAAAGCAACACAACACGCAGGATTCTAGCAGCACTTTTCAAGTTAAGCAATGATCAAACTATTGATATGTGTTAAATTTGAAGTTCAAAATATACGGGGTAGTGTTGTTCTAGTTGGGGTTTTATATCGTAAACAACGACAGAGGAAAGCCTGGCCGAGAAATAAAAGCAAAATTACATACCTTCTAGTGAATGATTGATAAAATTAACATCTCTTCCAATATTCTATTGTTCAACTCTCAATAATTCACACCAAAATACTTTTATTAGCGTTCTTAGATTACTTATATTTTGAATCTGTTTACAATGCTTTCCGATCAAATTTACACGCTATTCCTCTTTTAGTGATGACGTCATTAATGTGTAAATCTTCGTAATAGCGAACGCAGCGAGTGGTGCGAAGCGCCGCTCGCGTAGCGAGCTTTATGAACCAGTGTGCGCGGGAAAAAGAACGAGCTAAACCTACAGATTCATCAACAAAATCTTTTGTCTACGTCCCATAATGCTCTCTAATGTTTTCTCCCGTGGTGCTATGCCAAAAATGGCTAACATTTAATTCGTAATTTAGGGCGCCTTGAGGTTTGAATACACGTTTTGAGTACCACAAAAGCTTCGGTGAGATCCAAGAGATTTTTACATGCTTCAATTCCTTCGTATCGAGTCGGGGATACGTAAACAAATGAATATAAATTTGAACGGTTGACGTTACAGTGATCTCGCGCTAGATTTCCCGCGATAAATTTAGAGGTGGATCAAACATCTGTAATGCGTGTACTATAAACTATTTCAGTATAAACTGCGATACCTGCCTTAGTCGATTTGTGGTTTTTTTTTTTGTTTTTTTGTTTTTTTTTCTATAGAGAGATTTTATATATATATATATATATATATATATATATATATATATATATATATATATATATATAAGCAAGAGCCATACTTTACTGTCATGTCGATCCAATTTTAAGTTACTTTTGCGTGCATGAACAGTAAGCACATGTAAAAGTAGAGAGGAAATTTAAAAAAAAAAAGGTCACTTTGAACTAATTAATAAAGAATAAAGAGAAAAAAATCTAAAAAAAAAAAATCTATGCAGATATTGCATATTGCCAAACCATTAAATTGGTAAATGGGAAATTACACACGTACAAACAGAGACCGGGGCACGGATACAACGTGCATGCAAAAATAAACAAATTAAAAAAAAATATATGAACCAGGAAAAAAAAATAAAAGTCAGATAACAACAAGGCACAAAAGAAAAATAATACTGTATTTACACTTTGCACTTTTTTAAACACAAGTAACATTTTACAGACTGATCAATTTTCTCCAAAAGTAAAGAACGGTTTGAGGAGAGGCAAGTCTATGTATTTTGTAAGAATTTTTCAAACTTAGAAATGTTATATAATTCTCTCTCTCTTTCTCTCTCTCTCTCTCTCTCTCTCTCTCTCTCTCTCTCTCTAATTCTTTGATGTTAGTTGATAACTGTCAAAATATCACTAGGTTGATAATGATGAAGGTATGTGTCATTCTTGCTGCGCTCGCCACAACTGTAGCACTGTAAAATATATTACAATTTAATTTGTGAAAAAATTGTCTCCAGTACTTTTTATTTGTTTTTGGACTACGTTTCGATGTTTAAATATTTGAATAGGTACATAATAACTAGGATTTGTGATTTTACGGAATTAAATGTACATGTAACTAAGATTCCATTTGCTTCCTTAACACCCCCACGAGCTGTCAGGTGAGTCACACTAAAAACAAAGTGGTTATAAACTCTTCAGACAATGATCTTTCATCTCGTATATATGGATTTTTACGAAACTCCATCTTAAGCGGATGTAAAATTGCCACCCTGGCACTGGCATAATTATCCGGCACAGTGTTTATTTCTTAAAAGCCGTAAAGTACGTTTAAAAGATATAAAATTCAACCATGACGTCATGATTAGTCAAGCAGTATCATAAACGGGTGTTACAAAGCATTTTTAAAAAAGACACTCTAAAGAAATAGGTCCAGTAAGTAGCAAAATTTACCAGATCTTTTTTAAATTTATTCTTAATATATATGATCATCCAAGAATCAATAATAGCCAAAGTTTGAAAAGTATGGAATCTTAGAAAATGCTTTCTTAAAACTCGAGGACTTGTTGCAAGGTTTAAGATATATTATATCTGACAAGTATAAAGTCAGGCTTTAGAAAAAACTAACCACCGATGAAGTATAACAACCTCTTAAATAAAATTCGTCATGACTTCCCTCCCTAGGGGGCCCAGTACAAATCTCAATTTAGCAACTATGCGAGTCCCATCCTTTATGGACAAGCAAAATTAAAAGTATATATTCGTATACGATAGAAATATGATGTGTATAAGTACCGGTAAATTCTTTTGAAATTTGATGATTTCTAATGAAAATGTTACTTTTACCTAACTATATCGTTTGTCTTTTTAAGAAATTATGAACAAAGTGTGGCATTTTCTTTAAATCCTAGATCCTAGAGAACCAATTATTGTTATATAAATAAATAAATAAATTAAAAAGCCACCATTTAGGACAAAACATGCCAATCAGCCAAAGTTTGCTCTATTCCTTCTTTAGTGTAGACAATATTTCATTGCAATAGATAATATAATATAGTACATGAATGCGCAGCAGTTGAACTGAATTATAATGGCCCATGGTCCAATAATAGATCTTTTAAGAGCGTATTAACTTTCAATTTGATAATTAAACATATGAGTTTCCTTAACTCGGAAGTAAAGCATACATACACAAATGGACACGGGCAGTTCTTTCTCTAGCTTCTGATCAAGTTCATCATACTCTTCAGGGAGTACTTCACGGACAGCCATCGTGTTGACCGTATCAATTGCAAAAGGATGGTAATTTAAATCGATACTTGAATTCTAAATCACGACTCGCCTATGTTAAAATATAGGTCTTTTTCAAATGCATGTATGACGCGCAATGGATGCATAAAGTTGTCAAAAATACATTAGAGTTTTTTAATGAAAATCTGATATCCTAACATTATTGTTTTTCAGCTAAACTTATCCATAACAATTTATAAACGCTTAAGGATAAGCCAAACTTGATAATTTAAACTGTTAATTGTAATATCATACCACTTTAGCTGTACAACGCCTCAAAGTGACTTTAAATAGGTTCGTTCCTTTTTAGGTAGCTATTTTGGGTCACCTCTAGTCTGAAAATCCTGCATCATATATTAATTCTACTTGTAAATTCGTATTTTACAATGCCAAATAAACTATATTGAATAAAATAGTAATGGGGAAGTTACATATTTACTGAGTTTAGTTAGGAACTACATTTTTTGGCGGAAGGTTTTCAAGAAGAAAATGAACATTTTTTCATAACTCTGTCATGTTGTAAATTTTGAATTTACCGGGTGGCAGTAAATGGCAGTAAATTCAAAATTTACAACATGACAACTCAGTAGTTCTAGAGCACCGGAACTTTAGCTTAATTTTCAGTGCAGACCAAATTTCCAGACAGTTTGTGCATTGGGATATCTTCATGTTGTTCCGAAAAACATATTTGAACAAATTTTTAACATTTCTATCGACATGTATTGGCATATTTAGCTTATATTTCATAAAAGTCAAGAAAAAATGAACTCCAACTTTTGCTTAAAATTTGCTTATTTCATGCCATATCTCAAATTTTACATAATAGACCCATGGTTTTATTTTCTGAATTCATTAGATTTTTCTGACAAGTCTATACAATTTGTGAAAACGTTTGAGACTTTTGAATAATTTCAATGCATGTTGAATTGTTAATGACTAAAATAGCGTTTTATTAGTGCAAAATTATAAAAGGTCAAAATATTAATTAGGTGAATAAATTGTGAACTTTTTCTTTATGATTATTGTAATTTTATTTATTTTGAATAGAATAACATCGTTTTTGAAGCCATGGTTCATTCCGATAAAAAAAAAATAGAGGAAAAAGCAATTTTTGTGTAAGTTGCACTTTCAGTGCAGAAAGGTCATTTTAAATACACCCTAGCGCCGAAAGAAGCATATAGACCTCAAACTTTTGATTTGAATTTTGTTTGTGTAGATTTAAAGAAAAAAATTATTCTAGAAAAAAACTATAAGACTTTTGATCGCAGGATCTAACGTCCTTAAATTGTAATACCCTGCAGGAGGACATCCGTCGAAGTCTTTCTCCTGTTTGTCTCGGCTGTGTGTTGATTTATTAATATCTTGAACAAAAGACCCATCAATAAAAATATCATTATTCCAATACAAATCAAAAATATGTAATTTGCAAAAAATGAATTAAACATGTTTTTTGGATGTAAGAAATATACCAATGCACGAAATGAACTGTTATCAAACCTCTCATATTGAACTTAAATTAAGGAAGGAGTCTTTTCTGGTTTTCGACTTGTCAAAAGTAAATTTGTTTAAATGTTCATTAAATGAAGATGAAAGGAAATTACAATATCATATTTTTCTATCTTTTTTACTAATATACAACTTGGCATAGAAATAATAATCAAAATTTAGAATCTAACAAGGACTATATTTTTGGTGGAACATTGGCGTAGGAAAATATCACATGTTTTTTGCAATTCAGAATTGCTATAGATTCATTAGTTTATTTAGCATTTTTCAATCAATAACATTAATGATGGATTTTTTGAACTAATTTGAAGTAATAATAAGAAACAAGGGTTTAGAATATGTTTCTAAAACATGATTTGCCTATCAAATTACATTTTTATAAGCTTTTGTAAGCGCTCATTCTATAAATAGATTTGTGTGAAAAAATCACTAAAATCGGATTTTCTCTCTTATTAAATGATCAATATATAAGATTTTTTGTCAGTTTATATCTTTATGTATAGTCTTCATAATATGTAAAAATCAGAAATATTTTATTATTGGAAGCATAGAAAAATGATCAAAATATCTTCAAAATTCAAGAAGATTAGAGGAAATGCGGGCTAAGCAATATCAATTTTAGTTTAAATATTTATTTCAATTTAGTAGTATAAGCTGGTAGACATTCTGATAATCTATCATTTCATTGAAGAATACAAACTTCATATCTTAAACAGATGTCTACAAAACTGCAGATAACTACCTTTATTTTTATCATCCTTCAATTTGAGAAAAAAAGTAGTGACCTTGACCTCACCTTCATGCGAAAACAAGGAGGTCAAATTTGATTAAACTGATACAATCATTTGGTGATTTGATCTGTTTGACCATGTAAAAATTTCACGAATTTCTTGTTATAAGAAGTATGTCTAATAACGAGAAGACTCCTTCCTTAACATCATCGATTGTCGTTTACTTTTGTGGGGCAATGAATCACTGATTGTCAATTTAAACCAATGTATTTTTTTATCTGTTCAACGATTTATCAGAGACTGTGGTAGATTAATAATTACAGTGTATTGCTGCCTAGAACCAAATTCTAATAGAGCTCTTTATAAATACATGTACGTTTGTTCAATAATTTAACCATTTTAATGATGTGCTTTTCTATGTATTTTCAATTCAATTTCAATTTTCAGTATGTATTTTCAATTCTAAACTATTATACAGACAGTTGTAAATTGTTATATATGGTAAGAACCTAGTGAGATATAATATGTTCAACCCAAACATTTTCAAATAGCCTACACAAAGTTTACCATTATCAACTGTTTCTATATGAAATTCTCCTTATATTTTACTTAATTCATTGCATGGTTAAACTCCTTCAATAATCTTACACGCATTTCTAATTGTGGGAGGTTGTCAGTGTTAGCTCACAATTTTTATTTAAGAAAATGATTTACAGATCTTTGTTTGGCTACATTTTTTCTTACATTGTTCATCAATGAATGACTCCTAACAGTGTCATCAACTACATGATTTGATATCATTGGTTTTGATTAATATCAGATTTTTAAATTATATCTCATTAAAATATAATCAGTGTCACCAATTTACGTGTACAAGGTTTGCATCTTGTCCAAATCTCTAAACGATTCGACACAAGTCGATGGACAGATCTGGGGGGGGGGGGGGGGGGGGGGGGGGTCAATTAAAAGACTGTCTAAGTCCGCATTAGGCTTGACCCCGTAATAGCTCCGGAAAATTGTCTGCTGAAAAAAGAAAAAGAATTGATTCTCAAAAAGGTTGTGTATGTGATGCTCTCTATTAAAACGATACCACTAATCGAACATCTCCGACCAGCTGTCTGATTCATCCGCTCCTGTAATGGATATAGTGGACATAATTGGTCTTTTCTATATCTGTTCCCGTGAAGCACTCAATGTACAAAGGAAAAAAAACGCCAAAAAAAAAGCCAAGCATAATAATAATTTTCTTTTCAGTTGCTTTAATGCAATGTGGACTGTAAAGAGTAGTACTAGGTTTGTATTTTTTAATTACAGCTTTGCGTAAAAAGGGTCATATTTATTTATTAGATGAGTGCATTTTTTCATTTTTTTTTTTCATATCGTTTTTAAAAAGTAAATACTCATACATAAGAGTTATATTTTCGCATGACACAAGCAAATATTCCATTGCATACAAATATGATTAATTTATTATTAATAATAGAATGTGTTTGAATTCATTTAGCTCATTTACTGATATTACGATCAAAGGAAAAAAAAATGATAAGCATTGGATTATATCAAGTCTTAAGCAGTTTTCGGTGCAACTTTAATCCAAAGATATTTTATCAAATGACGATGACCAAATTAATTAAATTGTCTATATTAATTGTGATTTGAAGACACTCAATTTCAATATAATATTAATTATCTAACTATGATAAAGAAACTAGAGAACTTTTTATATATGTAACCCATTAAAGGTAGATTTAAGGAATTGACAGATTTGACCGTTATTTTGTACTTGTCAACGTACAATATTTTGGTTATGTATCTTTGATTAGTTTGTATGAACGAGCAGGAACAATAAGATAATTGCCAATTAATTGAATGACTTATAAAGATCATTTATACTCAAGTCATGAATATGAAATCATATTCAAGCTTCAATGACTTTGTGATGATAAGGCGCATATCAATCACTGTCGAATTATGTACATGTAAAGCTAATGGACCAACAGAAGTGATAACTAGTTCTGTCTTTGATGACTGGTTTCACAAATCATACGAAAATGTGCCAATGAAATGTGAACCCAGTTGCATTTTGTGTTTTTTCATTGATTATACACAGCTGCCTTATATATAGTTCAAATACATGAAAACAGCTTTTTCGGCTAAGTAAGTAATGAGTTCGTAGTAAAAGGAATTAATCCGAATATACACTGACGGTTAAGCTTAGTTATGACATTTGTATAATATTTTCACACTCAGCATAGGAACATCGGCTGTAGTATGCGTCTTAGGGGAATATTTGACCGATTCTCATTAATGTTATTTTCATTCAATTTTCTTTGATGGTATTCTATATAACCAATTTGTCCATTATAACCGCACTTAATCTTATGGTTTCCTGCTGCAAACTCATTGATGCCAGACAGATTACGTATTTTGTTTTTATATATATGATATATTAATTGACTTCCATTTTATCCATTTTTGTTAGACACTTACTCTAAAAGCCATTAAAAAAGACATTGCCTTGTGACCATTTCAGATATAAAACAATAAATTATTGGGATGTTTTCTAAGAGGTTTTTTTTAATTTGAACATATTTTATTATGCAAATATATACTAGTATTTACATATTAAATGGATTAGGCAGCAGGCAATGCCTACGTAAGCCTTCTACATAAGGTGCAAGGTATTACATGTAAAGTGCAAAATATAAATGACAAATAAAATAATACACTATTTATAAAATGATGTGATGGTGCATAAAAATATATATTCAGATTGGAAAAAAAGATTGACAAAAACCGGTTGGAGGAAAAAAGAAATCCAAAATAATTAAAAACTTTTAAAAATAGTACAGTTACAACATTAGTATACTACTTTTGCGTACATGTATTAGATATATAGCTATAGTTATGATAATTTTAGCTAAATCTCTTAGATTTAACAATGCAATTATGAACTAATTTGAATAGTACAGTATTTTCATCATATGAAATGTCATCATCCCCAAATAACAATAAATCTAAAGTTACAGTTACTGGTTTTTGCAAGTCTAGCATTGACATTTGATTAAAAAACACTGTTTCATTATATTTAGGATAGTCAAAGAAAAAATGATATGTATTTCAGTATGATAGCCACATTTTTCACAGTTTGAATCTTCACGAATAAAATCATCAAAAAGGTCAACATTCAAACTACTAGCTCAATGTTTTTTTTATCGAGCACCTAAATAATGTGATTGAGCGGTATACAAGTGTGGATGGTTGGTGTTATCGGATGTAAGTTATCATTTACAGTTTATATCATGACTGTATCATGAATCGATCAATTTGTACACTGGCATGAACCAAATTGCTGACTGTGACTTTCATGAGTTTTTGTGTTCGTGAAATGCGCTCACTTAGAATTGTCACAAATTCTTTTAGTTACCATACTATACTCTACTATACTTCGTCAAAGTGCTGAATATCATAACCAGAGCATTGAATATTTTGTGTCAAAATGTGCGATAAAGACTCGAACAAAAGAGGTTTTGGTGAACTTTCCCTTGATATGTCAAGGTCATTCAGTGAGGTTGTTCAATCGTCACAAAAATCCAGAGATGGCTCAATCTCTGATCAGTCACCTGCTAAACCCACACAAACATCAACTCCAGAATACGACAGAACTGACAGAACTGACAATCCTACATTTGTTGTAACGGGGCCTATCACTTAATTTGTAAGTTGTAGAACGCCGTTCGCAATTCAGAATTTATAATTCATACTTGGGGCCTGAATTTTTCAGGGCCATCTACTAGTCGTATATAATTACCACTCTGAAAATATTGTGATGTGATCATCTTTCGTTTATAAACTTCAGGGTCTTACTGAAAATACACCTACGCTAATATTGAATATTTTAAACTCTATTAACTCTCTCTCTCTCTCTCTCTCTCTCTCTCTCTCTCTCTCTATATATATATATATATATATATATATATATATAATTAGAGTAATTGTGCTACTGTTAATGATGTTATTTACTCTTGATTGGTCAAATTCGGATTGTTATAAAGATCAATGTCATGAATGAAATTTGTTCTAAACACAAAAATGAAATGAATTATTCTTGACATAACATTCGATATTTTTTACTATATTATGGAATTAGGCTCCAACAAAAATGGACTAATAGCATAAGAGATGAAATTTGGACTAAATTTTGCAGATTTTGTTGTCTGCTAAAACATTTTTGACAGTACTTTACTATTACAAGTTAAGCTTTTATATTTTAGTCAATAAAATTGTGCATGTTTTCTGTTGGTATTATCTCACTTAATTATTAAGACAACCACATGACATGCAATGCAAAAATATTGAAAAATGCTTAATACCGATAAAAGACAGCATATCTCAAAATTTTTATCATAGACCTCATATGAATTTTATGCCAGCAAAATAATAATAATATAGGTAGTTTAATTCAATAAATGTTTTTGTATTTCATCATTAATTTTTTGTTTAATTGAATCAAAAATGAGTAGGGATTTGAAAACTAATAGAGGAAGTTCGAACTGGAATATTTTTTTTTTTAAAAAGTAACTAAAAACTTAATCATTTGTTTTTATTCAGTACCACAAACATTCATAAACTGTATTTCATTTTTACAGAGTTTAATTATGTGTACTTTTTTCATTAGAAAATCCCAATCATAGTGTAAAAATTTTAAGGGATTTTTCTTAATTTTTCAAAATATATTCGATGGCCATTAACTCAAAAAGTGGGTCATTGACCTACTTTTTTATATTGAAAAATAACACTATAACCAAAGGTCTATAACATACAAAAGATGGGCAGAAATCTTTTGTATGGTTTTTAATATGTATAACGAAGACCTTGATTAGTGAATAAATGGCATATAAACTTACATTATTGTTTGTTATTTAACTCATATAAGATTTCAAAAACAGAGTAAATTATTCATGCGTTATTACTACATAAGTAACTGGTAATCAACCTTTAATATTGTCCTGAACAAAAACAGTTTAAAGATATGTAAGAGGATATAGGTTAAAAATTAATATTGATAATGAATAGCTTAAAATTACTTGAATGCATATGGTAATACTTCTTTAATGGAGGGATATTCCATGAGCACAAGGGTTAGTCGAAATCGACGTTATGCCACTAACAAATAGGTCGGTGGTTCAAGCCCGATGTGGTCACTCATTGTTTTTTGCTGTTACATTTGACTTTTAACAATTAAGGCACTTTGGGAACAGGTTTACGGTGAGCGTTAACCTGCGATAGACTGATGTCCCATCCAGGGGTGAGGGGCAATGACTGTCATCCACTTGCACCACTGATACTGGGTACAAGTACACATCTTTGGCGCCTTAATGGCTCGGATATAACTTTAATGGACGGATGTGGTCAATCGGTTTCTTTATGCAGCGTCGATTAGAAACTTATTCAAAAGAGTGCATTCTTTATTGATCGAGACATCATCAATGAAAATAATTTTACTATTACGCAAGTATTAAAAACTTATCATATCTTAAATTTTTCAATAAATTTGAACAGACTAAACACATTTGAAATTTTACAAACATGTGTCTTTTTTAGATTTGAAAAAGTATAAACGAAACCATCTGCAATGGTGTTCCCGTACTCCACGAATATCGACATTACAACCAAAAGATGCACAGACATATTTACTGCAAACCTCTATTGATATAAGATGTGTATGTAGGTTATTAAGAAATTTCTCGCATGTGTGGATGATTTTCTCCCCCTTTCTCTCCCTTTCTTTTGTTTATTTTTTGAGGGAATGGTGTTTTCAAAAGGACAGGGGAGGGTTTCATTGGTTTAAACCTGACACATGAGTGCAGGATAAATCTGTGTCCGTCTGGTGAGAATTAATATTCGGCAATATGGCCGTCATTGGCTGACGCTTCACCTACTCATCTCGGCATTTCATATTATTTAATACAGAAACCGTGTTCCATAAGTTCTTAAGATATTTAGAGTAGTTGCCCTTTGGAATAATTTGTAAATTAGAGTGGTTGCCCTTTAAATTGACGTCACATTTTTATGTTTGGAGCAAAATGAAAAGGCAGCGTCAAGATTTGCTCAAACCTTTGCAGAGGAAAAGGAAATAATGTTTAAAATTGAAAAGCAACAAAATATTGTTTGTAAACAAGGGTGCAGCAAAGATTTTCAAAGAGTATTTGAAAAGCGAGATTGATAATTTTGAAGAGTTTGATTGTGTAAAATTGGACGAGATGTAAGGCCACTTTTACATGGATTTGCGAAGATCATCACATTTTGTTAATAAATGTGTTACTTGATAGTCGTCGGGAATACAAAACAATTATTACTCGCCTCGCCGTATATGAGATTGATCAACCCGATATATTTCTGTAGTCAGTCAGTAACAAATCCAATAAGTAATAATATTAGGTTTGTTACTGACTGTCAATGGAAAATATTTTGGGTTGATAAAATTATTTGACAGTGAGGCAAAACCAAACATTCTATGGACTTTAACAACCCAATATATTTCTGTAGACAGTAACAAACCTGCTTTTCTATCTTAAATGAGGGCTTTTCTTATTTAAAAATTAACTTTTAAACACTGCTAAAATATTTTCTTTAAGTTACAAGATCTTTTTTCACCATGATGATAACTTGGATATATTTTTATATGGCAGTGTTTGGCTTCCATGAAGCATGCATATCATACCACAAATACATGTATGAACCTTGTGAAAATCTAAATCAAGGAAGAAAATGCCAGATGTCAATTTTTAGCTCCTGATAGTAAAAGTTTAATCTGTAGATCAAGTTTGACAAGGAGTGTATCAAGATAAGGTGTAAATCTTTGGATCAAGGAAACGTGACAATTAAAGATTGAATAAAAAGTGTCTACAAAAAAAAATGAAATGTTGTAATATCATTAGGAAGTGAAGCACTGAAGTGTAGATGAAGGAATATCAGTAACTACTTGTATTTTACCTTGCGTAATAAGTTTTCTGGAATATCTACTTTTTTGTGTTCAATGCGTATATCACACATACGGTTGGACCCCCTTCAAAATCCGCCACTCTAAAAACCATTAAAATATGACAAAAGAAAACAATACGATAATCCAGGATTGTTAACTCATACCATGGACTAATCACGTCTGATGATAAAACGAAACAATCCCCCCCCCCCCCCCCCCCCCCACCAAAAAAAACCCCGACTGACATAACAAATTCAAATGACCTCGTCGTTTTTACAAAATGGAAAAATTCTTACACCTAACATAATGTTTTCCATCTTATTATATATATATCAGCCCCTAAAGCGAGCCAATACCCCCAAAAACCACCAAAAACAGATCAGGAATTATTTTCCCTTAACCATGTTCAGCTACCTTCCACATCTGTATATTTCTGTAAGCAATTAACGGCTTTTTTTATGTGCAGTTTTGCTGACTCACTTTCACACGCTCGACTTAGTTTTGTTTGTACATTAAAGAACCTGTAAATATTTACTACATGCAAAGCACAACTTATATCTTCAGTAACTGTGTTTCGTTTTTCTTACAATTTACTTTGTGTTGTCTATTCAGTCAGTGTCGAGTTCTTTTTACTCAAAACTTCCCGAAAAACCACTTCATTTTTTTTGTGTGTTTGCATTGTATTGTGTTTATTTTCTATCATATATTTCTGTAAGTTATACTATTACACATGTATATATAGCATCCTTTGCTATATTTATTTTCGTTTCTATGTCTTGTTTTCCTTTTTTTCTTATCATATGTTATATACTTTTTGAACGGTTTCTCAGCCATGCTAATAACTTTACACATATGCCCGATTTCGCAATTTATTTAGAAGCAAATAATTCTTTCGATTGCAGCCCGTTTTTTTTTTTCATGTCAAGTATATCACAAGATAGATAATGGGTAACTCAGTCGAGCAGTACCGAGCTGCAATCATCGGATTGTTTCATTTTACTTGTAGGGGTGTATCAAAAGTCAATATCGATACTAATTTACTTTTACATGATAACCACAACCTACCTTTACATATTAACAAAAGTATTTTTGCTTCTGTGCATAAGTTTTTAGACGAATCTTTGAGATTCAAATAATTTGTCTTTGTGTATATCAATATTATAGTATATTTTCGTTTGTTCTAAATCTATATGAATGACAATTACTGTCATATTTAAGGAGAAGAACTAGTAATTTGTTAGAACTTGTTTCTGATCCTTTTGAGCAATAAATAAAATATGTTCAAAACAACTACTAGCATTGTTTCTCAATTGACAATGTATAATATTTTCCCTGCGATTCCCAAAATTAAAAAGTTTATTTGGAGTTTTGAAATATTGTTTCTTAATAGAGTTTGAAAATGAAGACAATGTTGGGAGACTTCTCATGTCGGAAGGTAGTTCATTCCACAGCTTAATTGTAGAAGATATAAAACTTCTTAAATAAGATGTAGTTCTGGCTTGAGGAATGACAAAAGAGACCGTCATGATTTCTCAAAGAATAAGTGATCTCAGGTGGAATACAGGGTTCTAAAAGTATTTGTAAGTAATTTGGCATCATACCAATAACCATCTTATAAAACAAGATTAATTTATGGACTTTCCTTCTTTCTGACAACTTATCCCTACCTAGTTCATAATACAGATTTGGAGGAGTTAATTTTTAGACCTGTAATAATCCTAGCAGCTGTAATTTGAACATCCTCCAATAAAGTTGATTCCCTTTCATTGCAATTGTCCCAGACAATATCCCCATATTCTAAAACTGGTCTTATCAAAGACATATATATTTCTATTACGAGATTGTTTAAGCATACGCAGTATATTTAATCGACTGCAAGCCTTTTCATATAATTTTATACCTTGAGTATGTAGTTTCCAACTGGCATCAGACTGGAAATTTAAACCTAAATGAACATGGTTATTTGAAAATAAAACATCAGGGCCATTATTCCCAAATTTAATAATAGGGTGAGGAGTATTTTTCCTAGATAAGTTTAAGTTTATAGTTTTCTTAGGATTAAAATCAACCATCCATTGTTTGGACCACTTATCTAACTTGTCAAAGTTCCTTGTTGGAGAATCTGCTGCCTCAACAATATCCTGATCTACAGTAACATAGAGAGATGTATCATCAGCAAAGAAGCGAACATTATTTGTTAAGTCAGAGGAAATATCATTAATATATAATAAAAATAAGAGTTTTACAAACATGACTTATTGTTTTAGATAATACGGTACTAGTAGGTACTAATAGGTCCAACTTACTTGACCATCATTTCGATGACTCCTTTGACACATGCACCTGCGTAGATTTCGACCAACTTGTGCATATTTTTGCTCCTTGTTATGAGTAACATAATTTATTATGATAAAACAATGTGAACAGAAAAAAACCTTTGTGGACTTTACATTTAAAAAGTCTCAATACGAGCACAATGATACAATTAGGGTATGTATTAAATGCCGATTTGATATTGAATATACCTTGGATTTGACTCTAATTAGTTGAAATTGTATAATATAATTTAATATTGAGGTTGTTGTTTTTCAATAAGTAAAAAACTACCGCCGATGTCATACCTATAAACTTGTATAAATATAACATTTGCTTATTATGCACCTACAGCTTTGGATGAATAACAAAATTCCTCAAATAATCACCTACAAATGGCAACATCAGCGTCTAAAACTAGTAATCAATATCATTATACATAATCTTTAGTCATTAACTTGGGCTCAGAATAGGAATATGTTAGAAATTCGTGTCTATAGACAAGATCTTTCAAATCAAAGTTCTTTCATATACACTTTGTTATAACATTATACTTATGTATCACAACCCCAAACATACAATTGTTTAATAGATAAATTAATCAGCTGTTGCCTTCAATCTTTATACAATCTTATATAGACTTGTTTAACCAGTGATGGGCTATAATTGTTAATATAATCAAAGGTGACCTAGTCCCATGGGCCGTGTGCCTAGTATTACAGTACAACTGTTTGATTAAGATTTGTATTTTTTGGCGCAATTGTATATAATATACAATGTCACTATAATAAATTACTTACTTTCTTAAATCACTTGCTGACATTTTAACATTGTCTCTATGTTTTATGATGATGATATGGTTTTAGTGTCTGATTCTCCTTGTGGCTTACAAAAAATGCTTTATAAACTTTATTCATATTGTAACAATTGGAAATTATCTGTGAATGTTTGTAAAACTAAAATAGCAGTAGTAAGAAAATCTGGAAGTCTGGACCAGAATGTTAAATAGTATTTTATTGTTGTCAATCAGATAACTTATCTTGGTCTTACTTCTTTGAATTCAGAAGAATTTTTTAATCTCAGATTTAATTGGTCTTTCACGTGAGAAAATGTATGTTTGAGCTTTCGAAATCGATGAAAAACTTGTACTCGAGTTATCTTGCTCGATTGCCTAGTAAGTAGTGTTTTAAGCTAGTGAAATATTGTGGTTTCACAAAGGTGATGCATAGAAAAAACTCATCTAGAATATTTTTAACATTTTGCTTAAAATCCTCACCAATGAACTAAGTCGTTTACCACATTTTATCCAAATTTTCATTAAATTTTGGAATATGTTACATTGTTTATGATTTGGAGAATTGAACAAAAAAGTATTCACCAATATATGCCTGAAAGAATTGAAGCATAACCAATATCAAAATATTTTTTTGTGACATTGTGAAAACTTTACTTTTTGCTTTGGGGTTTGGTAAATATTAGTATCGTCACCACATTACAAACATACACAAAACTTTTTAAAAATATTTTTAAACAAAGACCAACTGATTGTTTTCGGCAAAAATGTGATGTTTTTTGCATCATCCTCAAAATTATTTTGTATATACAAAAACGCCAAGATAACATAGTATGTTATGTAATTTTTTCACTTAAAGTTTAGTGTTAAGACAAATATCGTTTTATTTTTTTAATGATGTTCTTTTTATCATAAGAACAGGAAATTGTGTATTAATTTCAAAGTATTGATAGTTTAGACATGATATTATAAACTGGTACAACTATTTGAACTGAAATTATTATACCTCTACTTATTTTCACTATATAAGAGTAATTCGATATAATTTCGCTGATTCCCTGAAAATCGCTGTACACAGACTGATTCCCTGCAAAACAGACCGATTCCCTGCAAAATGGTGCGTCAGTTGATGAACTGATACACTTAGTTATTTCTGTTGACCAAAGGAAAAATTCCGGAATATTCTGAATAAAAGCATGAATATTCAAACCATATAATTTAATTAATTTCTCTTTGATTGACTATTTTTATTCATCTTTCATCGCGTGCAATTTAATTTTATTTATTTTGACGTTATAACTTATTGGATACATGAATAATTATATTAACTTTATCTGATTGATTGTTTGTATCGGTAATATGTTTTACGGTGCTACCGTTGTGGCGAGCGCAGCAAGAATTACACATACCTTGCATCATTGTCAACTTAGTGATATTATGACAGTTATCAACTAACATCAAAGAATTTTTGAGAGAGAAAGAGAATTATATATTTCTAAGTTTAAAATAATTCTTACAAAATACAGAGACTTGCTTCCCCTAAAACCCACAGGTGCTTGAGGACAGGACCACTCCCCCACCCCCACCCCCAAGTATCTAGACCCCGGGACTTTACTCATTTTTTCTTTGAATTATCCTTTTATGACACATTTATAATCTAATGTATACATTCATTGCACAAAATTAATTAAAACAAACATTTTGAAAAAAATCATATCCTCCCTATATATAATACAACAAGGTTGCTAACTACATTTGCCAACCGAGAGGTACTGCCGATGAATATTTGTTGAAATGTGCTATCAAACTACATCTACCGGTAAAAACGATGATCTCATGTCGTAGCCCGATAATTCCCTTCACTGAATATCTGCATGTCATGCCCATGTAAATACATTTATTGGGTAAATTGGGTCAATTTTCACCGACAAGTTGCAAGTTTTGAACTTTGAACTAATCTTTTTTTTTACTGAAATTTGTTTATTTTGGCGTTGTATCCGTGCCTCCGGTCCCTGTTTGTTGGCTTGTAATTTCCCATTTTCCAATTCAATGGTTTGACAATATGCAATATCTGCATAGATTTTTTAACTGTTTATTTTTTCTCTTTATTATTTAGTTCAAAAATGACTTCTTCTTTTTTTTTTTGATTTCCTCTCTACTTATACTACTCATGCGCGGATCTGGGGAGGGGGGTGGGGGGGAGGTCGGAGGGTCCCCCCTGGAAAATGAAAATTTATTAAATTTACATAGTAAAATTATCGCAAATATGCCTCGGACTCGGACCCCCCCCCCCCCCCCCCGGCAAACACAATAATCCTTCGGACCCCCCCCCCCCACCCACCCAACCCCTGGAAAAATTTTCTGGATCCGCGCATGCTTACTGTTCATGCACGCAAAATTAGCTTAATTTGCTTCTATATATAATTATATAATCTCTCTATCAAAATAAAAAAACACTTAAGAAAAACACCATAAATCATCTAAGGCAGGTATCGAAGTTTATACTGAAATAGCTATAGTACACGCATTTCAAATGTTTGATCCACCTCTAAATTTATCGCGGGAAATCTAGTGCGAGATCACTCTGACGTCACACGTTCAAATCTATATTCATTTGTTTACGTATCTCGACTCAGTAAGAAGGAATGGAAGCATGTAAAAAATCTCTTGGGTCTCACCGAAGCTTTTGCAGTACTCAAAACGTGTATTCAAACCTCAAGGCGCCCTAAATTACGAGTTAAATGTTAGCCATTTTTGGCATAGCACTACGGGAGAAAACATTAGAGAGCATTATGGGACGTAGACAAAAAAATTTTCTTGATGAATCTGTAGGTTTAGATCGTTCTTTTTCCCGCGCACACTGGTTCTTAGAGCTCGCTGCGCTCGCTATTATAAAACAGTTAAATGTCGCCTCGGGAAATAGACTTGCTCTCGGGAATCTGGAATCTTGCTGACTCCCTAAATGGTATACTTTATTTATATAATGAAATGGATGATAAATAATTATGTTAATTTTACAAATATCAAAAACATTTAGCAATTCATTCGTTGTTATTGAAGAAAATTTTTCGTTGAATTAAAAAAGCATATCAACTTAATATGCTTTTTTAATTTTTTAGTTTTGATTGTCATACCTCTATCATCTTAATGTTCTTAAAATGATAGATGTATGTATGGAACGCCATAGCTGCCTTATGTGGTTATTTCATGTGAAGATGGTGCTTTATTGTATGAAGATGGTGCTTTATTATATGAAGGTGGTGCTTCATTATATGAAGGTGGTGCTTGATTATGTGAAGGTGGTGCTTTATTATATGAAGATGGTGCTTTATTATATGAAGATGGTGCTTTATTATATGAAGATGGTGCTTTATTATGTAATGGTGCTTTTTTATGTGAAGGTGCTTTTTTATGTGAAGGTGGTCTCTCGGAACTCCTCCTATTTTTGAAGACAGGGGTTAACAGCTATTATCTCGAAATTTTGAAAGTAAAAGAAAAAAATGATGTTATTAAAATTCATTCAATACACCATTGCTAGTTCCTCTTTTTTTCTAATATATAATATGTATATAAGCCATGAGAAATGAACTGCAGTGTGTACTGTACGACTTGACCTCACCCGAACTTATTGACAACAATAAAATGGCGGAAAACACGATGAATAGAATATTACAATATTTTGTCAGAATTTATTCGCATTTTACCTTTGCCTTTACCACCTATAAAAGAGTCTCCTTTGAGCTAAATTATAGTTTAGTAGATTTTTCCCTCTGACTTTCCCTCACTTTCTCGTCAAGTCAAATTCACCTAGGGCATCATTCTGATTAAAATCAGATCCACTTCTTTATTTTTTTTTTTTAATTTTCTGTTTTGAAACCACTCAGAATGGGATCTCTTCCTCCAACTCGCCACTTAGTGAAGAGAGGAACGGTCATCAATGTCGAGGGTCGGCGATAATAAAAAAAATTAGGCGCGGATCATTTATTTGATTTTAATCAGATTGCTAGAACATTTACGCCTAATCGAATAACCGTTCTTCGCTTAAATTAATAAGTTATTTCAGCATTTCAAAATTCAGGATAATGTTACTAAGCTTTAATTGTTGTAATATTCCGTCATTTTATAGTTGTCAATTAATACTTTCGGTTGAGGTGAAGATTTTGATGGATTTTAATTATATCAATTTTTTGTTTTACTTTCAAAATTTCGAGATAAGAGCTGTTAAACTCAGTCTTCAAATACTAGGGAGGAGTCCCGAGTGACCACCTTCATATAAAAAAGCACCTTCACATAAAAAAGCACCATCATATAATAAAGCAACATCTTCATATAATAAAGCACCATCTTCATATGATAAAGCACCATCTTCACATAATAAAGCACTATCTTCACATGAAATAACCACAGCATAATATAATAATGCACCATATCTTCATGAAATAACTACATAAGGCAGCTATAGCGTTCCATAGGTATGACAAGCAAAACTAACACAGTATTGAACGTGCATTTAAGCTAACTTCAAAGAAAGGAATCAAACGAATTTAGGACAACAACAAAATCATGTAGAAATTCCAGGACAAACAATGTTGAAACAAATGTATAGATATAAAGTATATAAAATAAAATGGATAATCAATGTTGTATCTAAGATGTTGCTTAGAAACGATCTTCAATATGACAAAAATTGCAACAAAAAACCCCGACTCAACCTAAGACAGACGCATAAAAACCACAGACAGCAGATGAATTAGGAACGCACTAATGTCATTTTTCTGCGGTCATTAGCATGGGTATGTGCAACTACCATCAGTTTAACAGACACGTTGGGGGACTATCAAAGACATGCGTGCATGTGGAGTACCGTCATCATTATTTTCTGTTTGCCTCCCGCAATTCGAAGCAGATGTTTAAATCTTGGTTCATATATCATATAAATTAAACAAATCAATCTTTGGCCTGGAAATAGATTTTCCGCCGAAGCATAACAGCCGTCGATCAGTTGAGTCTGTGGAAGTCCTGGGTACAGTGTGGTGAGAGGTGCGTTCAGTTTCTTCGATGTGAAGACCTATCCCAGAATGCTGTACCATTGGAGGACGGCGTCCACAAATCTAAAACTTGGGCTTGTTTTGCTGACCATTGCATTAGTGGTTTTAATTGTGGGATTGAGTTCGAGCTTCTGGGTGAAGCGAGATACATTACAGGTAGATGTTTACCGAGACACGTATGGACTGTGGGTACATAATAAGTGTGACAAACCCCGGGGTTGTCATGAGGATCCCCTTAATTCTGTGTACCTGGAAAACAGAGGTTGGACAGGTGAGGAAATGAATTTGATGTGAAATGAATACCTGTAGGCGTGAATTATATTGATCTGTGAGCAATTAACAATTTAAATTTAATACACCATGCAAATGTAGCACTCTGGTCAGTTTTGTTCAGATGTAGTTTAAATTCGATTGATTAAATAACTAATTGAAATAGCATTGTTCTTCGAAGTAAAGTAATGCAATTTATAAATGTTATCACTCCTGTATTCATAAGTATACCGTACGTTGGCATTTGTGAAAAGTAAACTTTCAGATAAAAAACAAACATAAGAATTTATTTAATTTTTATCTCAAACATGTATAATTTGCTGTACTTTACTCAGAGTGAATGTCGAACAACCATGTATTTTTGGAAAACAATATCAAGTTCAGTATGCATTAGCTGATATACCTGTTATAAGAACATGATGATAAATCCCCTGCGTCTATGTCAATTAACACCTCGTTTGGGTCCTTCCTTATTGATGTTCATTTAATAGAAGACATATGGTAGCAGGTCATTTTATGGTTTCGATGATTGATTCGCGGGAGGTATGTCACTTTTTAAAGCAAACTTTATTTGTTCTCCATTATTTCTCCAATACAACCCAATATCATAGAGTAGCATAGATAACATTAAATGTCTAGTGATAGGATAGTTTTATATGAAACATGTTGCACACAATGCTTGCACATATATAGTGACTTGTCTCCTCATTATCATATTACTTGGAACTTCATTAACTTAACTGGACATTTATATAGATTGAAATAACGCGATGTTTCGTTTGTTAGAATTACGTGTGAAGTGTTATTTCACATGAAATACTCTTAGGATTTGAGTAATTGTGATATTGCTATTTCATTTTTTGCAGGAAAATGTCATAATATTAATATTCTTTTTTTTTAAATATATAATCAATGAGCAAAATGTATAGCATTTTTGCAACTGTTTAACGAAGTATTCAACACAGGTTGCAAACTGTAAAATTCAATTCATCCCGGATATGCTTTGGGAACCATCAGTTTTCTGGTACATAAGAGACTCTTCAGTGACCTGTTAGTTTACCTCCAACTTCAACGAACAATCCGGAGTATAAACAATTCATCACAACAGGGTTTATCAAGCATTATTGGGTTGGAGGGGCAATACAGCATGATTGAATTCAAGCTTTGAAGTGCAATGGTTATGCTATATCTGTGCTAATTGAATTAAAGGATATTCATATAGACCACTTTACAATAAAGATTAATTGGCGAGTGAAACCTGTAGAACGATTTAATTATTTAGCGCTGGGATACATTATTGGGAATAATTGATATCGATCGTTCGATAATCACCGTATCTTTCTACAGAATTCCTCAAAGACTTTTAATGAACAGAGAATCGTTCCGAATTGTGAGTATCCTAGTGTAAACCAGAAACTAACAAACCTGGTGTTAACAAGGACAACAAAAGAGAAGTGTCAAAATTATCACAAACTTTTTGTACATATGTAGAGTACATAGTAAGCGTGGTGTTAACCAAAAACACCGCATTAGAGAGATGTAGAATTCGTGTTATGCCTAGCTCTATAATCAGTGTAAACCTTGCGTTAACCCCAAAGAGAACACAACAGAGAGATTAACAGCTGTTATTTTATCACTTGTCCATTGTTGCGATTAAATTGCATTTTATTAGAATTGCAGTGTATCTTAATTCATCATAACATATATAGATGTTGATTAAGTTGACAACTTATTTTACCTTTACGGTGACACTGAAAGCACGATTTTTTTTCAGTTGTGAACCATAAAACCATATGACATAAAAATCTTTTACCATTTTCAATTATTTGAAATATTTAATTATTTAAATACATTTTGACCATATTCGAGTTCCTAACGGGGACAAGCTTAGGGTAGTACAACACATAGTGACTTCGTCTGCTCTGGGTGCTCTCGGCAAATCGGGCCGCTGTAATTGCTTTTATTGGACTTTTTGAAGATGTTGAAGTCTTTTCTTGGAGATTTTATTTAGTTCCACATAATCAATAGTTATTTCAATATTTATTATTTTGGTCCTCTCCTCTAGTAACGTTTTTTCGCTTCAACTTTGATGATACTTCTGTTACGCTGCTGGTTAACTAGTTACACGTGTAGATTCTTTAGTTCCCGTGCCCCGGCTTATGATTCCTTTTCTTTATGATGTTTTGATATGCACAATTAAGAAGCTTACCATCATTCCCGGCAAAGAACCTCATCACCCGACATATTAGATGTGTACTTTCTCGAATAAACTTTTAATCGCGGGGTGTACCTGCCTGGCGATCGGCTTCACTTCCGCTTTGGCCGGAATAATGACTTCCGTGTGGGCAGTGAAAGAATATTCGGACAACCAGGGCTTTTTCAGGTCGGTGTCCTATGGACTTTGGCATTTTCGGCGATGTGGAGGATTCCGGATTAATGGAGAGTGTAACAAGGGGGGACTTCAACAAACGGACATTGAATATTTTGGTGCTGAAGGTTTGTTGTTAAGTAGTTAAGGAAGCAAGCGCGCCTTTACGTCATTGACACTTGTATTTTCTACATTCTGCTTTGTTTCTGTTTGGTGGTTGATCTGGCATACATGATTCATGAAGCATTGATTTCTGCAGTCCGCACTCGCTCATAATCCGTCTGCATTTTACAACAAGGCACGCGCGCGCCACTCACAGCTAACATATTCGTATCGGAGAGAGCCATTCTGATCGGAAGAAATAAGATAAATCTCTTTGATGCCATGTATATTGAAAGATGCAGATATTTGTAGGAAGGTTTTACACTGCAATAAGATTTGACGTTTAATTTTCAGCAATGCACGTGAGTCACTTCTAATGAAGTTCTCAATACCGAACATGCATAAAAAAAGACAAATCATTTACGTGAGAACATTTCAGGGTCCTTATAGTGCAATTTTACTGAAATTACAAGGAAAGTCTAATTCAAACATAAAGTGAGGAAGACGGACAATCCTTCATTTCAATACGTGTTAGTATTATGGGATCTAAAGTTGCATCGCAGTTGTAACATTTATTTCATTTTGAAGTTATTCCTTATTTTGGCGTATTACGATGGGCTCGGTTCTTGCAGCATATGGCATTTCAAATGATGATGCTTTTGAGTGTACCGTCACATAATATCTGCGGCGACTTTTTTTAAAAAGTAATACGTTTTTACCATTATGTTATAGGCCATCGCTATGAATTTGCCATCAGCTATTTTTACATCTTTTGATAAAGTCATAGAAACTTAATGCTAGCCAATTACTGATTTCTGTCTTTCAAATGATGAACTCTTACACCCGGCTTTCTTAACAATATCTAGTTAATGTTTGTACACGTTCGTCGGGTTTTTATTAACATGTAATTTCCATTGATTTCCAAAACAAAATAATATTGAAGATTCGTTATTGAATCTGTGCTTTGACTTTGAAACCAATATCGAATCCCTAATTTACTTGCTTTTAATGAAAGCTGTTATCACATGGACTTCGGTAAAACAGCGGGTGTAATCAGATTAAAAAAACATCAGAAGATCCAATATCGATTCACCACGACGCTTGCAATGTCTTGGTGAATTAATTAAAATAAAATAACAAATGCATGTACACGTAAAGGCACCATAAAAAATGTCCCCTGAAAATTTCAGCCATTCAACAATCCATAACCGTTCGCGATAAATATTTCGACATTTTACGCAAAGTTCACAAATTGCAGCAAACATTCTTGGAATAAATGAAGTGTATTCTGAAAATAAATACACGACAAATAAATGTTACATTATTCGACTTTCTAGTAAGAGCGCTCTTTGAGACATACAAGAATAAAATGTTTCCTCCTTCATTGGACTTTCAAACATCATGTCAGAGAGGAAAAGTTGGCAAAGATGAATGTTAGTTAGATCTCAAAATAAATGAAGTTTTTGGCAAAAGCCTTTACACAATAGTTAATGTTTCTGGGGGTGCTCCAAACGGGAAGAGCCGGAAATAACAACAGGAAAAAGATACCCCGTGGTTGGGCCCCTCTCTAGAAGATAATTGACGTGTGCATATGGAAGGAAAAGTAAATGTAGGTATAATTAATGCCTCAATGTGAGTATGGGGAGATGAGTATATATCCGGGAGCTGGAAGCGGAACATCTCGCCTCTAAAATCTTTAATTGAAATTACCTCAGAAGTGAGAGAAAGTGGTGAATGGAGGGGTGAATTTAGCGCTAAATTAGATTCACACCTGCCTCTCGTTTTTCGATTGTTTATGTTCCTAGTTTATGATCAAGAAGATGCAAACCTGTTCTACCAGAGTCAAAGGATGATGAGCAATGTGGCATTTTAGCGCTGGATTTAAAGATATTCTTTTTTAAAGAAGATTTTTTTTGTTCTGGTTAAAAATAAAACTTCCTCGTGCCAATATTCGGAGACCAATGAATGTCATTTAACAAAGTTTTTTTTCCTATTTGGAAAAGATATTGCGGATGTGTTTAAACTATTCTCCAATCTAGGACAAGAACTATACTGTGGGATAACTCTGGGGCACTGGACACGATGTTTTCTAGGTGGAGGGATGCCACTCTGTACATGAAGCTAGCGTTTGTCAGCTTCTTGCTGGGTTTTATTCTGTATGTGGTTGGATTTTCCACTCTGTATTGGGAATGTTTTCAAACGACGGAGTCCTCCACCAAGGTCATAGGTCTGTGGAAGTACCTGCTGGAATACAGGTACTCGAACCAAGTCCAGGAGGCCAGGAGCTTTATCAGTAGCGCGCAGATTCCTAAAAATGTATTTAATTCTGGTAAGTGTTTTAGTAATGCCGAATTAATAAGCGTTTCATACTTCTAGTAAGAGGATGTACAGAAACTGGTGCTATTTGGGGGGAATGCTTGGTTCTTAGTCACTGACACAAACAGACGTCAATAACAATTTTCCATGCCACTTCCCATTTCGTGTTGCTTTATTTAGCACTTTGAAGCAATCTTTAGTTACGCGAGAACATTGTATTGCATTAAAGAACCATTTGCTTATCGTTGAATTAAGAATTCCTTTTCCTTCATTAATAGAACTTTATCAAGGTTGATAAAAGCAAAAGAATTTCGGGGTTCTGGTTAAAATCTGTTGTTTCTTTCGCTACGGTTTCGGAATCTGGAAAACAACTGCTTTATCCATGTAGATTGTCTGATATGCATATTCATTTCAGTCGAATTACACTTTTATCCATCAAATCTATTGAAATATCAAATCGTGAGGGGCAAAAGTCTTGCTCGTTACAAACTTTTCAAAATGTTCTGCTTTTGCTTTTCACAAGTGAATAATAAATTATAATGATTTCAAATGTTGTCCAACCTACAGGGGAATGTTAAATATTATTTCATTACAAGACAGCAGTGGTTAGTTATGCAACAATACAAAAGAAGCACTCACTCTCACTCTCTCTCTCTTTCTTTCTCTCTCCCTCTTTCATGTCGTTGAGAAAATTGCCAATATTCCAGAATCTATAAAATTTTGTTTCATCATTATAACACACCGTATTGAAATCAATATAACAGGACATTTTTAAACCATTCAAAACTGAATGCTGCGCAATATTGGACTATAGAATGGTTCCAGGACATTCGCCAGTCATTTTTATTGTATTGAGGCTTTCTTTTATGGCGGTGCAATAAGAAAATGTTCCGCTTTGGTTGCTTATCAGCAAAATTAAACTGTTTTACTCACTTTCCGGAAATTTAATTTTCGCCGCCAGGTTCTTAGAGGCATTAGTTTATTGCTGAAATTGAAAGATTCCAAGAATACGCCTTGTTAGCACGCGTTGATGAGTTCTCAGTGGGCTGCACAGTGGGGTTTGTTTTCCGGTGTTACCGATTCCTTTTCTCAGTGTCTAGAAAAGTGACATTGGTAAAAATAATAAAGTGAAGGGGCTTATATTTGTCTGCCAATCACGTATAGCTATTTCTGTGGATTTAAGCACCGTGTATACAACCAGAATTCCTGGTAATTGAAGAAGAGAACTAATATTTATGCGTAGTTACTAATATTAGCATAGTAAATGAAAAACAAATTCCTGACGAAGCTTTATCCGCTATGAGTTACATCACAAGGTGAACCCAGGCATTGTGGGGATTATCCTCGCCTGTCATCGTCCTAGGATGCCCGGATGATAGCTCACAGGTTGTATCTGTTTGAAATTTCATAATGCTGGTCGTCGGAAATAACGTTTCGGATGTTTCGAGATTCTATTACACGATTTTTTTCTCATTTCGAATTTTCAGTCTTAGGTCCTTGTCAGTATATGCAATACACATTAAAGAATAATTTATCTTTCAGTGCCTCCAAGATTAGAGTGATTCAAGACAATGCTTATTAACCATCATGAATATTTGAAATGCATTCCGTGTAAAAAAAAATGTCGATAAAACTTTAACTTCTTCAAATACACGGTCGATGTTTAGTTTAATGATTGTATATTACATGTATCTTTCAGATTTGCTTTTTTCACAGAAAGTTTCCCCAATTATAACAAATATGCAAAATCAAAGTTCATTTCATTTTAGGAGTGAAAATGATTGTAGTGTCCCGTTTAGAGGAAGCCAGGGAGATGATTGTGGTCCTATAACTTGCTTTGTCTGTCACGGGTTTTATGAATTTGGTTTCATTGCCCACATTGTCATCGTGATAAAGATTGTATGAGGTGTTTAAATAGCATGGCAATTAAACTAGTGATTTCGATTACTAAACCTTAGAATGTCATAGTATAATTTTTACAGGGTGGTTTTGTGGAATGCCTCGGTCTGATTTGTAAAATGCTTCGGTTTAAATGTTATTGTTCTATTTACAGGGTGGTTTCGCCTTACACAAGCCGTGGAATGCCCCTCTCATATTTTGTTCTATTTTACAGGGTGGTTTCGCCTTACACAAGCCGTGGAATGCCCCTCTCATATTTTGTTCTATTTTACAGGGTGGTTTCGCCTTACACAAGCCGTGGAATGCCCCTGTCTCATATTTTGTTCTATTTTACAGGGTGGTTTCGCCTTACACAAGCCGTGGAATGCCCCTGTCTCATATTTTGTTCTATTTTACAGGGTGGTTTCGCCTTACACAAGCCGTGGAATGCCCCTCTCATATTTTGTTCTATTTTACAGGGTGGTTTCGCCTTACAAAAGCCGTGGAATGCCCCTCTCATATTTTGTTCTATTTTACAGGGTGGTTTCGCCTTACACAAGCCGTGGAATGCCCCTGTCTCATATTTTGTTCTATTTTACAGGGTGGTTTCGCCTTACACAAGCCGTGGAATGCCCCTGTCTCATATTTTGTTCTATTTTACAGGGTGGTTTCTCCTTACAAAAGCCGTGGAATGCCCCTGTCTCATATTTTGTTCTATTTTACAGGGTGGTTTCTCCTTACATAAGCCATGGAATGCCTCGGTCTGATTTGTAAATAGCTTCGGATTGAATTTTATTGTTCTGATTTACAGGGTGGTTTCGCCTCGTGCAAGCCGTGAAATGACCCGGTCTATTTTGTTGTACTGGTATTTTACAGGCCTGTTTCGTCTTACACGAGCCGTGGAATGCCCTTGTCCGAGTTGTATATTTCTGTTTTACAGGGTGGTTTTGCCTCACACAAGCCGTTGAAATGCCTCCGTCTGATATTTCTTGTATTTTACAGGATGGTTTCGCCTTACACAAGAGGTGGAATGCCCGTCTGATATTTTGTTCTATTTTACAGGATGGTTTCGCCTTACACAAGAGGTGGAATGCCCGTCTGATATTTTGTTCCATTTTACAGGATGGTTTCGCCTTACACAAGCCGAGGAATGCCCCTCTCATATTTGTTCTATTTTACAGGGTGGTTTCGCCTTACACAAGCCGAGGAATGCCCCTCTCATATTTTGTTCTATTTTACAGGGTGGTTTCGCCTTACACAAGCCGTGGAATGACCCTGTCTGATATTTTGTTCTATTTTACAGGGTGGTTTCGCCTTACACAAGCCGTGGAATGCCCCTGTCTGATATTTTGTTCTATTTTACAGGATGGTTTCGCCTTACACAAGCCATGGAATGCCTCGGTCTGATTTGTATGGTTATAGCTTTACTTATCCTTCTCCTGTACTTCTTCGTATCCTCGTGTAAACAGAGAAAAGCGCTGTACGCCATCATACTATTTACCTTCCTGTCAGGTAAGAAGGAAATATGTAAAGCATTCTTTCTGGTGCAAGTTCCCACATTGCTTAATTAACCAAACCCATTCTTAATCTATTTCCTCAATGAACTTTTCGGGGAAACTGTGATGCTGGAACACAATTCTAAATAATGATGGAGCTCGTCAAATTTGACGCAGCATGCACAAACCTCAGCCATTTTTAAAAATGTTTTTTTGCAAGATTATGAGTGATTTTTTTTTTTTTAACGTGAAAACGAGTTTGTAAAATTTGTTATCGTAAGTTTTTGTTTTCTTTTTTTCATTCTTAATCAATTTTGTAATTTATTTTCATTTTCAGTTTTGTTCATTGTTATTGGAATCGCTGTTTTTGGCGGGAAAATGGAGCAGATGGGCTATTCTGTGGGCTGGTCGATGGGTCTAGCCATTGCAGGGGTAGTGTTGGCATTTTTGGCGGGAATAATGGAAGTCTTAGAACTTCGCTGATCTCACTTTCTGCCTCGACATTTTTTGTGCCAAAAAATATCTGTCACTTTTTCCGTGGCCTCTGACGTATATTCTGGTCGGACTTCGTGTATTTAACTAGCATCGAGTCAATGTTGTCAAGACTCTTTAACAAATAACATTTTCTTCTGGTTGCATGTTTTATGTTTTAAAATTCAATAATCATTTGACGTTGTAATTTCTTAAATATATACAAAGTACAACATTTACATTTGTAATAAAAGCAATATTTTTTGTTCTAGATTTGTCTTATCTTTTGTATGTTTTCTGTCATTATAAATAGTTTATGATCGATATTCAAGTCTACCGCGAAAAATGAACCACCAAATTCTGTCCAAACATTGGATTGGTTTTATATTTGTTTATTCTTATCACAGACATAATCCATATATATGACAAAACATCAAGTATATGAAAATGAAATACCGAAATCAAACAAAAATAACCGTAATTGTCATCAAACTATACATATTGTAGTTTCAAAAACTGTTACCAGGAAACCGTTTTCATACAATTATGAACCAGTCTCTTCGTCACACCAAGGGCAGTGGAACTGGGGCACAGTTGGAATGAGTGACACGGTCAACGCACAGCTATTGCATGCATGTACTGTTGTACGGACGGAATGGAAAAGGACTTATTAATGGCTTCGAACCTCTTTTATCTATCAGCCGTCTTTTTTCTCATCCAAAGCTCTCTTCATCTCTAACGATTTTATCTTGAGGTCCTGGAGTTGAACGGTTTCTTTCAGCTAAAAGAGATGACGGTTTTTGTTACATAGCAAAGACATTTCTGCATTTTTACAGATACCAGCCAATAGCTGCATACAAAGTATTGATTTAAGAAAGGAGGATGGAGGCACAGACAGAATAAAACCTTGCCGGGAAAATGCACTATTGTGTTTAGCACATTGTTGTAAAAGTTTGCAGTTTAATTTCCCTGTTTATATTCCGTTAAATTGATTAAAATATAAAATTCATTTCTCATCTATTTATTTTCATGAACATTAACTACAATTATAAACAATGGATAACTTTAATTAAGTGGAAGGTCCACAGTGTTCTTAAAAATTTTATCAAGGATATCACAAAATTTTGAGCCAATCGGGAAGAGCTTTTTCTCATCAATTTGATATTTTTTTTCAATAACAGATAAGCAATCAATAGGCCAAAGCTGCCAGGAATTAAGGTCAGATTAGATTTCAAAGGTCATACGAATCTGTCGCTATTTATATACAGCGACAAAGCCTAACTTGAGATCTTGCATACAATTATAATATCTATCTATATGTTTTAATATAATCATATTGAGGGCATAAGTCTATTTCTTTTATCTAGACTAAACGTCTAAACTATTCACAAATTAATTTTATTTTATCCACGGATATTTTGCACATGCTTTGCATTTTAATGAACACTCTACCGAGTGTTTATTTACGATACTCTTGTAATTATGATCTTAAAAATATCAAAGATATTTAAATACAATGAAACAAAGTGATTAAGAGTTATAACTTTGAAAATAATTAGTTTATCGTTTGTTCTACATGTATTATGATCAAACTCAGTAAACTTCGTTATTGAATAAATCTGGTTTCATTCAATTAATTCTGTCCATTAATATTCATCAAACCCAGTGGTTGGGGATCTTTTGATACAATTTATTTGTGTAATTCATTTACGTTATTTCTTATATTTAACACAAAGCTTTTGATCTTTTCCTTTGAATATGAGGCTTGGATATTACTGTTCATCGAAAATAGCAAATACTGATGTTGTTCTACTAATAAGACAAGCATAATATATTATTATAAAAAAAAAAACTGGGTGTAATGAACTTGGTCAAATACAAAAACGTTTTCATTAACATGAACGAGAATTTAAAAAAAAAACCCATGTAATGCTGATGAATATTACTGCCCACTTAATATCAAAACGCAAAAATGCCAAAACTGCCATAGTTCAAATTCATAAAAATACCCCAATCAATGACTCCACGAGGCACCAGCATCTGTCAATTTAGGAATCATTATCTGAATTCATATTGGGCTCGGTCGGTCCACAGACCACTGACTCGCAGACCGGTAGCTGACGGAGAGATAGAATGCAGTGCATTTTCCATTTCTCCGCGGCCTCTATTGACAGACATTGAGCCTCGATCTGACTATTACCATTTTGTTCTCGGCCTCCAGGAGATGGATCCGTTCATTGAGGCTTTTGATGATCGTATCGGGACTTCCATTCTATGAAAATAAAAAAAAAAACGACATCTTAAATTTGTCATTACCTGACGTACAATGGCCCATGGGGGCATAAAAAAGATTGACTAGCCTCGGAGATCATCCTACTTTAATTACCTCTTTATGTCGACACAAACAATATTCTCATCGACTTCAATGCATCACAACAGTCATATAAAAAAGAAATGTTCGTAATTTTTTTGTTGAACGGTGTTGAAACTACCAATCAAAAGTCAAAAATTTATCAAATACTTCTTATACCCCCTTCCCAAAAACAGTTATATTAACCACTGGTAGTATATGATCGAATTGCGGGGATTTCGACTGTGTGCTGTTATCTACCTGTAACTTTTCACAGTAAGATGCAAGAATTCACTAAGGGAACTCGTAAATCTACCCAAGATAATGGGTTTTTTTTACCTTTCTAAGTAAAGCGTTCGTCTTGCTACCTGGTGAAATAGCGGTCGGAATTTGTGATGGGTTGATTCCTGGGACGACAAGGTTCATGCCAGGGCTTGTGGGGGTCGGCAAGGGGCCGATCGCTGGGGTAAGGTGAGGCAAGATTGGTGTTAGTGGCTGTCCACTTCCTGGCATGGGAATAAAATCGTCATCTAGCTCCTGAAATATACCAAATCATGCATGACTGTAAGCTCATTAGAACCCCTATTAAAAACAAAATTATCTCGGTCTTTAAGGAAAAATTCATGATTACTGCTTTAAGCCATTCCGGAACTTGTGTATCTTCTTCCGGAATTGAAGCTTCTCTTCCGGCGGATCTTGGTCTATCTCCAGAACGAGGTCTGCCAAATAACTCAGCAGAACTTGGTCGATCCTGAAAGCGAAAAAAACGCCGATAATGGAGAACACTCAAAATCATTGTCTGACCTAACTGAGAATTAAAGAAGCGTTAATTCTCACCGCTGTATCTGGAGTTAATGGATTTCCGGAATCGCTCATTCCGTCTGATTCCGACACCGGTTCACTGGAGGAAACGTCTTCACTTCCGATCCCTTCCGATGCGAATGCGCTATCCTCTTCGTGAAGCGCTGGTTGATGAGGAATCACCACTACGTAAAGAGTTTACAAATACATTTAAACCACTGACAAACCATCCACAGGGCAGCTTTTTATCCACTACGTATAGAAGTTACAGAATGACAAGCCATCCATATTACAGATATTAATTCTCAGGTTGAACCCCTGTAACTCTTTATCCAGATGCCATTTAAAGATATGTATTTAAAATTGAGAGTTCCGATGTGACACTGGGACTCAATTTAATAAACCAAATTCCAGTTTCCATCTTTAAATACCACCAATCAAGGACATAAATAAAACAGCGGTTGCCACCCTCGACAAACAAGGAGCATCCTGTAGTTTAGACCCGTCCCTCACTATAACAGCGTCTGATTACCGGTTGCTAAGATAGCATCCGAAAAACAGCCGCAAGGTTCAATTCACATTCCAACGTATAGAATTAATACATATTAATTGTATTAAATTGAATAACTCATACCAGTATTTGAGGGGATGTTTGCATGTGGTGGGAGAAGGGGTTACAAAACCAGTCCATCAGTTGTTCCTTTTATTTTCATGTGTATTAATCTGCTATTGCACCTTAATCAAATGTATGTATTTATATCTAGAATTTAGAACAGACGCTGAAAACTTAGCAGAAACGTGTACCAATAGATTATTTTGAAGGGATAGCGACGATATCAGTCGACCAGTTACACTAAATTAAAAGCTTGTTGACGATAACAGGGTTTAATCCCGAGATCTGGTTACCACAATAAACAAGTGAGGGAGAACTTATGTACCGAGCGACATACATTAACGACAAAGCGACATTGTGGTAAAATAGAAACTTATTTGCAAGTATGAACTATATAGATTGGATGATGATTAAAAAAATTAATCATAATGACCTCACAAATTTGCGAAGAATAAAGATACTGCAGGATATGTTCGTCAATCCTTTAATTAAACATGTACAATGTTTCGTGTAATGGCGTTTAGATACGCCAATACAGATAATCGGTGTCAATTTTCGGAAGCAATTTAATGGCATGCATTAGAAGTAGATAAATCAAAGCGAGAAAAACATTATATCATAGCAGCCAATCGTCCCTGAATTATAGCACAAAAATGATTGCTATTCTGGATGATCGATCGGTTGATCGGTTCGAATGCATCAAACTAGAAATTCATGTTTTAACATTAAGCCACAAGTTAGATACATTACCACAGCTTTTGATTTTTTGATATTACATAAGACAAAGACTTGAATTACTGTAAATCCGGTCAATTCAATGAAAAGAAGTACGGTTTCAGTAACTGAAAATCAAATCTTTTCACACAGTTAATAATTGCTATTATAAATCTGTTCAGATGTCTTTTTTTAAGTAAAAGCTTGCATATCACATCTATTTTGGTAAAACAAAATACAGCCATCGATGAGGTAACATCTTGGTCACAAATGCAATTTAATATTACTGCGCCTTTAGTTTTGTAAGCACTGGCATACGGCACGCGAGTTTGTTGTTGTTGTTGTTGTTGTTGGTTGTTTTGTTTTTTGTTTTTGGTGTATTTATTTGTATTAAAAGTTTCGGCTGTGACATTAATGCAACCAGCAGGAATCAACCAACTGTCTAATGACCATGCATAGCTTTCAACATTCACTAGGTTTGGTGCATTCCATAACTAAAGGCTAACTTTTAGGATAGCATAGCAAGTACTATTGCATAACATTTTATTCATCTTATTTTCACCATCATCGATAATCATATGCGGCAGTGGCATACTCTAAAACCTGGCCTGGCCTCAAAACATTGAATCCTCCAAAAATTTGATTCAGCAATGGTCATTAATCATCACCTCTTGATTAGAGTAGAGTTTAATGCATGTGTTGTTTATATATTTAGGAAACAATTTTTCTCCTATGGAGAATTTTTATAATCAGAATTTGAACAAAGCCAAACATTTTGTGACCTTTGATGTTGGTTAGTCTAGAGTAAACAAGTATTAGCCTGTTCCATTATTTTTTTCTCAATCAAGTAGTTGATATAAGAAGAGTTACATCGCTACTGTCCGATCCTGAGAGCAGTAGGTTTGATTTAAGTACACTGAAAACAAAACGCGCCATGGTTATACAATGACAGGGCAAATCACATTGTTAAAGTTCTCTAGAATTTAAAATATACTGAATCAAAATCTATTTTTTCTAAATTTGAGACCAGGCCAATTTTAGAAGCCATGCCAAAATTTGGGGCCAAATCTGGATGATCCTTGGGTAATTATTTTGTATAGATAAAATAAAGATAATTTTGGATAGTTATAATGACTGTAGTTTTTGATAGTTATAATAGTGATAATTCTGACTGGCTTTAACAGTGATAGTTTAGGATATATTAGTGATCGCTTTGGATAGTTACATGGTGAAAGTTTTGAATAACTATAATAGTCATAGTTTGGGAAAGTTTTAATAGTGATAGATTGGGATAGTTACATGTATATGGTGATTGTTTGGGATAGGATAGTTATATGGTGATAGTTTGGGATAGTTATATGGTGATAGTTTGGGATAGTTATATGGTGATGAAGGGTGAAATACACATAAGTGAGAGGTGCAATATCAGCATGCAGTTTTTGTCTGACATCTCTACACTAACATGACTAAACCCTACTCACTAAATCATATAAGAGGATATTAGAGGTAGAACATGATTTTACAACCTTCAATTCAAACTCATGTTGTATCTGACTCATGTTGAATCTTAGTCAACCTTTTGAAAAGTGTACTAAATAAAAAAGTTACAAATATATTTTATATGTATAAGTATATTGCTAAAAGATTCTCTATTTTTAAGGAAATTTTTTTTTTCAATATAAATGGCTTCATTACATAGGAAGTGTCTTTGTATCTTTTATTTCATCACAAATTACCCATATATAATGTACCCTATTGACCATATTACTCCTATTCTGTATTATTAGTTATCCAGGTCCAATGAAGGATGTACAGGGATTTACCCCGGGTTGTATTCCATACACCCTGAGGCCGCAGGTTGGATTGGCTTGATTGGACCTGGATAACGAATTTATTTCCTATGTTATACAAATCTTAAAATGATATTGTTTTACAAATAAATTTGACACAAAGAACCAAAAAAACATTAATTAATATCTACTGAAATTGTGCTGAAAATCCTTTATTTATACAAACTGAATATTAAGAAATATGGACTTTGACAAATTATTTATTCATTTACTTCATTTAACATTACATTATTTTGCGCAGAGATCTATAGGTGCACTTGTAACCCAGAATTGCATTGTGACGTCACTTGTTTTTGTACACCCGGCTTTAGTAGGTGGTACGGAAATTTACACCCGGCTTGGTAACCAATCAGATTTCGCTTTATAAGTGACATAGGAGGTAAAGCTATAACAAGAATCTTCAAGTAACAAATTAGCTGTTTGACACATCCTCATATAATCTTTTACAATTGGCCTAGATAACAAATAAACCAAAAATAATCTATATCACAATTCACCTTACCAGAAATATCACTAAAAATAACTAAACCATGCAATCTGACTCACAATTCATCAACATGATCAAACATCATATCATTGCAACACAATTAACCTAAAACAACCATATCATCAATGTCACAAGCAACCTTAATCTGAACAGGCAGATGAGCTGGGTGCTTCGTGTGTGCTGATATGTGATATTAAGCACGATGTATGATACAAAGCATGATACAGACCTTTACATGGAGGAGATTCTCTGGCTGTTAGAATAAGAAAGTGAAAGTTAAAACCACTACAAGGAGACAGGGTGCAGACTGTGGGAGTTAAGTACAAAACCACCTACTGTACTTATCGGCTACTTGTACACATATTGTATTGTGATTTTTCTACAAGTTAGAGTTTGTATTAAACAACTAAAAAAAGAAAGTTGAGAGCATATCTTTTATCCTAGATTCACGAATTCATGAATAAAGATAACTACCGGTAGCTTACTGAGAGACAAAATGAGATTAACAGTTTTACTAAACCAGAGTCAAAGTGTCTAAGAATATATATATAGAGAGGAAATTTTCACAACAAGTTCAATTACAGTGTACTAGCATTCTATAGGAAACAAAAGTAGTTTCTCTACAATAGCATGTGTTCCCATAAAGTACAAAATGAAGATTGATGGTAAAACAGAAAACATGGTTGATTTAAGGAGGCTGACTTTAGTTTTCATTGCGCATGTTTTAGCGCATTCTAGTATAATACAGTGTAATTATACTTCTTGATAATTTAAAACAAAAAACAAAAAACAAAAAACAGATAAAAATACTCAGACTCTTTAAGGAAAATTTTATTTTTTAAACGATTTTTCCATTTTACGGTAGGTAAGCGTTGCCATTGTGCTTTTATGACGTTATGATAAAATGAAGCTTTGTAGGAGAACGTTATAAGAAATAACATAAAAGAAAAAGTAATAATTGTACGCCCTTGAAATTTTATACACAGAATAATGCTATCCTCGAGGGCATTTTTCTAATTTTTTGAATGAATCCATTGTACTAATCTACATTTGTAATGCTCCAAATATATAGCAAAATTTGGTGCATTATGATATTTTGAGATGGCCCCCACTAAAAACCAGAGGGTAGAATTTAGTATTTTTTACATATAAGGTAGAAAATGATATTACTAATCACATATTTCAATTTGAGAAAAAAAGCAATTGTAGTATTTTTTCAATCTGCTTCGGAGTCCGGAAAATGACAGTTTCCTATATATTTCTATAGTGAATGTACCTCTATTTTGAGATGGCCCCTAATAAACTACAGGTGGTGTAAAAGACATATGGTTAAAAAATAAAGAGTTTTGCTATTGCAGTTTTTCCGCAAAAAAAACCCAAATCGGCCTCCTTAATACTGTACTAAAAATATTGAATCTATCATGCAACAAAACACTCACATTTGGGTGACGATACTCTTGATTTCAATGTCTTTTGATTAAGAATTTTCTCTAAACAAAAAGAAAAGCAACATTATTAATTGCAGAAATTAATTGCTTTTTGATATTGCATACTCCTTGTTGTGGAAATCAATGAATTTTTATTTATGCATTCAAAAGTGCATATTATTAAAATCATCATTTTAATTCATAATTATGAAACGTTTATTAATAAATAAGACACAATATTTTTCTTTACAAAGTTAGGAACTGTATCATTTAAAAGAAGGTTTTTTCCTACTCACTTACCAGCAATGACAATGGTGTGCCAGTGGTGGGATGCAAGACTGGAGACACTGTACAAAGAGCCAAATATCGGCCTTGGTAGACAGGATGATTTGTTGTTGGGTCCCTTTAACTGGTCCGAGAACACTGCCCCTAGTCGACCATTGGCACCATTTCCCCAGGAAAACACTTGATTTTCTGCACAAGACAAATATTTATTATTCACATGAGGTGACAAACAATAAACTTATCATTTCAATATATCAAAATCTGAATAAATATACAAAGAGTGTTAAATAAATTAATGATAACCTTGATTGTAATAAAACTTTAGTAGATGACAATTTTTACTAACGCAACACAAGATGACAATTAATAAACTTATCATTAAAGTATGAATAAAAATACTCAAAGTGTAGACCACAATGTTGATGAACATGAGTTGAATAGAACTCCTTCAATTGACATTGATCACCCAATGAAAACCTACCATTGATGGAGGCCACAGTGAATCCGTCCCCACAGGTCACCGTATCTACCACCTTCCCTGTAAGCCCCCCGCCCACCCGACAAATCCCCTTACGGCGCCGGAAATCTCCCACTCCAAGCTGTCCATACTTATTGGATCCAAACGTGAACAAATGTCCATACACTGAAAATAAGGAATGTATTTTGTATAGCAGGCAATCATAGAGTGCTTGACCAATGTCAGCTGAATTTAATCATATTCTCAAAGAAAATGACTTCTTCAGGCAAAATATTATATGGATGACACAATTCTGTTGAACTAGGAATTCAGAATGCGAGCGAATAACAAAATTTGAGATTCCATGGTACTTACAGTCGACGGCCGCGGAGTGGTCCTTCCCAGCAGCCACCTTGGTGATGATATATCGCGTCAATGGCTTCACCGTGCTGAACGTGTATTTACATGGAATGTCATAAGCCTAAAGGTAAATAATGATTTATATACTAGTTGTTATAAAATGGCTCTGAATGCTCTGTGCAGAATTACAAATGATAATGGTTAACATATCTGCGTTAGGTCATTAAAAGAAAAATGTTATCAAAGTGGACAGGACCAACCTGAACTTTGCTTTTCCTCAACCCTGATGTCTCTGAATTAAAACCGAGTTTATTGTGTTCATTGCTGCCTGCTGCTAACATGCGGCCATTCATAGTGATCAGGAATGTGCCATCACTCCCACAAACTACATGTTTAAACAGGTGTTTTCCAGGTGTGGCTACCTGTACAGGTATAATATTTATTTTGTCTCATTCTGTTTTTTTTCAAACTGATCAAAAATCACATAACCTTGATATTTGATATGAAGACTTTCTTACCTTTTGTGGAGTGGAAAAATCATCCTCTGAGCCAAGCCCTAAGCGACCTGAAGAAAATTAAATGTGGTATGAAAATCAATAAAAATTCTACTATTCTGTATATATCACTAAAAAGATGCAATGTGGTAATGTGATAGAAATTGGCTAAATTTCATCCAATAATCTTTTACTGACCTAAATCCACTCTCAAACCAAATAGAATTTGGAAACAAAACTTCAGACCAAATACCTATATCTATTTTCCAACAGATTTTCTTGTTTAATGATAACAAGAGTTGAATACCCTTAGATCTTACCAAACTCGCCACATCCCCAGGTGTAAACTTCTCCGTCCTTGGTCAGGGCTGCCACATGGTTTTCTCCACAGGATATCTCCTCCACTGGGTTGGAGGAGAAAAATGGAAGAGGGACAGGGGAGAGAACTGTGTCATCTTCCTCCTCCAGACCAAGACAGCCATAGTAGTTAGATCCAAAGGCATAAACTTTTCCCTCATCTGTCAGATATTTAAAAGTCCTAACACATGTATTTATTGAACAAATATGCCTATAAAAGCCTTACATATATATTTTTCTAATTTCTATGATGAATATATAAAATTATTAAGCCATTCATTAGACCATTGTTGCATCAGACATATAAATAAAACCCTTCATCATAATGTTTGAATTCAGTATCTAAACAATATCAAATCCCTGTAATGAAATTAACTTCAAAAATACAAATAAAAACCCATGCAATATGCAATATCACATGTGCCAATGAACTTTTCATAGACAAGTATCATCAGTTTATGATTTTAATAATGAATTAGGAACAGGTAAGCTGACCTGAGACACACAGGGTGAAGTCCTCCCCACAGGACACCTGTATAACGTCCTCCAACTCCTCCACTTTCTTGGGGGCCTTGTAGGCGGACGTGGTCCCGTGACCGAGCTGTCCCACAATCTCTGTACCACCCTGTACATTCTGTCCAAAGATAGAACAAATACAATGTAAATTAGAAAGGTAAGGGTCTTTTCTCTGTAACACCAAACATTAGCAAGTAACACACTGTAGAGTTTAAAATTTGTACCAAATTTTAAACTCTACAGTGTGTTACTTGCAACCAAAGCAGATTTTTCACTTTCTCATTAAAAATACAAAAAATTTGTATAAAATAATTAAAGCATAATAGAATTCTTTTTTGAACAATAAAGTAATGTTTAGAAATGATACTTTAACAATCCATAAAATAAAATTTTGATGTAGCATTCCACCTTAAGGTACGTACAATAAAAACCTAAGTGAATTTGAGAATAGGTCAATCAACATACCGCCCATGTATAGAGCTCTTTTTCCATGGTAACCACTGCAAAATGTGAATGACCGGCTGCGATCTGGAAAAGTCACAACGACTTTCGGATTTTTAATAATTCTACCTTTTTACAACATTGTCTTAGTCTGTTCTAATTTAATTGATACTACACAAATTCTCAACCATCGATCATGTCTTAAACGAAATTTTTACCTTTTGAAGAACCAGAGATCAAAGAAGACAATTAAGATATCATACAATTTTACAGAGCTTAATTACCTGTATTGCACTTTTGCCCTTGACAAATACGTCCTGTTTTTGAGGTGTCAGTTTCCCACCACCCCACTGGTACACCTGTCAAATTGTACCATGCATAATTAGTGCATAACTCAAAATAAGAGCCGCATTTAACATATCATCCAAAATATACTAATATGAACTTTATTTTACAACTTTATATTATTTTAAATTAAGGGCAAAATCACAGCTTAAATCAGAGTATGATGACAAAAAAAGGTTTGAAAAAATACCTCTGTGATTTTGGATTTAATGATAGGGACGGTTTCTATGGAGACAGATGACTGTTGTCTGAGTTTTCGGGACAAAGTGTTGAGTTCCCAGACTTTTTTCTCCATTTCTTGGACATTGGCGATCTGTGTGAACTTTGAACTGGTCAGTAACCCCTCGGCTGATGGTCGGTCTTTGGCATTTTTCTGTAACATCCAGCTGACTAGTTGTTGAATGTTCTCTGAATACTGAGGATCAATATCCCCCCGCTCACCCTTCACAATCTCATAGGCCAGTCGCAACTGATTCTACAGAACAGAGATACCTCTTCACCTTATCATTTTTGAAATATTAACAAACATATGTCTGTTTAAAAAGTTATTAACATATTATCCATAATGATAAAAGTTTAAAAAGTTCTCCAAATCAAATAAACTGAAACAAATCCTTTTTATTTTAGTACTGACTGCGTGCTCTTGTTAATCTCAAATTTCCTAGAATAAATTATTCAGACACTTAAGGTAACAGAGGTGTAATACTTACAGTGGCTTGGAATGTCTTCTTCAAGGTCAGTAACTCATACACAACACAACCTAGGGCCCACATGTCTACTTTGTCATCATAACTACAAAAAAAATATTGTACTTAAAGGGGCATGGTCACGATTTTGGTCAAAAATTATTTTTCTGATTTTAATGTTTACAATGCTTCAGTAAGGCATTTTTAATAGGCAACCAAAATTTGAGTGTCATTCATTGAGACATAAGCGAGTTACAGAGCTTACAATTCTTTGCTATGTAAACAAAGCTTTTGTTTACATTTTTAATGTTGAAGTGAAAATTCCAGTTTTATACCTAAAATGAATGTGTTGAATGTTAGGAACTGTTTATTTATGTTTAAAATGAAGAAGATAGATATATCAGCTTGAAAAAGATTTTTTACTGGTATATTGAACCTATGTAAACAAAAACAGGGCACGAGTCTTGTATACATGAAAAAAAATTGTGAGCCCTGTATCTTGTTTATAACTCTACGACTGACTCTCAAATTTCATTTGATCATTAAAAATGCATTCCTAAAGCATTGTAAATATTAAAAACAGAAAAATAGAATTTGACCAAAATTATGACCATGCCCATTTAAATCATAAATCATGTGTACTTTGATATCTAGAATGTATCAACTTGAAATCATTTCCATCTTTTTTGTTATTTAGTTGTGGCAAATACTATTTTAAATATCATTAACGCCATTGATTTTTATCTCTTTCATAAACTTTGTACACTGTATTAGTCTAAGATATATCTTTCTCAAATTTCTCACAACATTGCTTGCTCTACTGACCTGTCTCCTTTGACAATCTCGGGAGCCATGTAGTACGGAGTGCCCACAACCTAGAGTTTAAATAACACTGGAAACTTGTTCATTCCTCCTCTCTCTCTCTCTCTCTCTCTCTCTCTCTCTCTCCGGCCTCAACATGTTCCATTACCTTTATTTTAATTATAAGGGTTTGATTGCACAAGTGTAACTAAAGTACATTTTTGTGCACAATACAGTACAACTTCATGAGTAATACTTTAATTCATTAATATTATTCTTTGAGCACTAATTTTCATAAAATTAAACATAATTGTTTAAAATTTTACATATCATTGAAAATGTGCATTATTCTGAATCCACGAAAATTGATCTTAAAGAGTATTACTGAATTTAAACATGGTAAAAAGATAATGAACAAGTTGGACTTGCAGATTCAACAGATTTTAAACAGTATTCATGGTAATGCATGGTTTACAGATCATTTTCAAAAAACAAGTGTTTGATGCCCTGAGTACTTTCTGTACAAGATTACTCACTGTTTCAGCCATCTGGCTCTTCGTCTCTAGGATTTTGGAAATTCCAAAATCACCCAATTTGACCAAATCTGTCTTTGTGAGGAATATGTTCATCGTTTTTATGTCCCTGAAAATGTACCGGGTAAATCAAAATAAAAAAGACATTGCAGAAGTTTGCTCAAAGCTGTCATAAATCTCTGTAGGGACAAAAATATTATATTAAATGTTACTTCTTTTATTTGGCTTAATTCAATGAATACAGTATTTAAAAAAAAAATACTTTTGTTGCAATTACTATCCCACCTATGTTATTACAAACAGTTACATTCTCAAATAATAATACTGATATATATATATTATTCTAACAGTAACTTGATCCAAAGGGCAGGATCACATCGAGTTGCCAGACGCGAATCATTAGATCAAACAAGACGTGAAGCATCGAGTTTGATCTGATGATCTACGCCTGGCAACGAGACATGATCCGACTCTTTGGATCAAGTTACTGTTATAATGATAAATTTATTATATACCCTTGACCATTTATAAGTTTTCATTACAAAACTATCTTTTTAAAATCAATTGTTTGATGTTTACTTATATAACAAAGCTTTTTTTAGATGAACTCTTTTAAAACGTGCTAAAATACAGACGTTACTTTATGTGTACTTTGTCATCAGTTTTAGAGAGGGGTGATACGGAATCGGAAAACCACAGTGTGGTGATCTGGAAAAACGGATCACACTCTGTAAAATTGACAGTATCAAGAAAGGAAAATTGATGGGTATGTAATAAAAATCATAAAGCATGTGTGATAGAAAGAGATGCATATAAACATGTGCAAAGTTTAAGGTCCAAAAAAGGAATAAGCTATTGGTACAAATAAGTTGTACATGTATTATCTTTCAGATCTCTGTTCATAACTGATGATCTTTATTGGTACAGTGTATACATGTACCAGGCAATTTGTAATTGTAAAGAAATGAATTCTTCAATGATTATAAATATGATTGTGTAAAAGAGATGCCAAAATCACTAAATGACAAGGAAAGATACAACAGGAATGGAACTTCTTATACTAAAATATTAATTCTTTTTAAAACAATCCTTCTGTGCACCTTCTTTACAAGAACACATGCATATAAACAAAACAAGAAGGTTGTGTATATACATTACACAAAGCTTAAGCATGCCTGGTTATTTAAAGCCTATAGGTGCATGTATATATAAACTACACACAAAATGTACAAAATCGACAAAAAGAAGAACAGAAATATGATAAGAGAAACAAAACCTGAGAGACAGTAGTGATGCCACCAAGAAATTAAGATGTGTGCCCTGTATGAAAAACATTGAAATAAACAGAAGAACTACTATGCATCCACACATGAGTAAGAAATTGTAATTGCGCATGGAAATAAAAAGGAAAATTAATGAGAAACTAGTCAATGAATAAAAATAAGTTTTAAGCCAAGTTTGTTTGATCTATCTAGCAGTTGTTTGCACTAAAAACATGAGAATTTTATAAAATGTACCAGGCTGAGAGCAAAATTGCGTAAACTGAACTCTTTTTGATAATTGATATTGTTTTAGATATCCACACTTCCTTTGAATTTCTGCTGACATTGCTGGAACTCTAATAACTACCTGTGAATAATGCCAAACTGGTGAATGTACTGCAAGGCCGATGCTACTTGATAGAGATACCAGGCCACTTGCTGAAATACAACAAAGAAATCTTTCAGTCAATTGCTCAACTAAAGATCGTTACAAAATGGTCAATTTTACACAGACATGGAAACTGTCAATGAATTACATGAAATCTTTCATTTTTTTAACTGTGATGCAGAAAAATCAACATGAAAGTCTGTTTTCACCTCTTCTTGAATGAGTTCATTAGTTTCACAATGTTGAGCTATTTTAGTGGCCAGGTTTCCACCTAAAATGTCAATCATGACATATTAATCAAAACATTTAATCAAAACTAAGCATATGAAAAGGAATCCATTGTCTATTAAAGACAAACACAAATTTGTTATCCATCAAAGTCATGCAATGACATATATCAAAAGCATCTTCATGTTGTCCAGAGCAACAATAGGCATCTTTTTCAATACTAAGAACTGGTGTGTTTTTTCTTACCATTTGCATACTCTACTTCGATCATCAGTGTGCCCTCGTCCAGAAAGTGGTTGTAATAGGTAATGATGTTGGCGTGGTTCAGCATGGACAGGATGTCCACCTCCCCCAGGGCATCCTTCTTCTCCCTCTCTGACAGCCGACTCAGGCTGATCTCCTTCCATACCACTAGACTGCTGTCCTGAAAAAATATGATATCAGTTTGATTAAGATTGTTTTTACAAATCCTTGTAGGTAGAGGTTTACACAAGGTAAACAGGTTTCCAGAGCCTTCTTTGACATATGCCACTGCAATATTTTAACATCCACAGGCTCAACTATTTTGTCCATCATAAATGTAAATGTATTGCCAATTTAAATTATGTATAAAAATACATTGTAATTATAATGAAGATCTTTATATTTGTGTTTTGTGTAATCGCGCATTCATAGATGTATTCTGTCACTGCTCATTACATGTTACCAGGTAACTTTCGATCTTCGAAATAGATGGTGGAGTGTGATTGTCAATTCTTCTGACATTCCACTAGTTGTAGAGTTAAGGGGTCTCTCTGAAAATGACCTATATATAACTCTAATTGGCCACCATACATCCACTCTGCTGGACAATTCCTTCCATGCGTAAGGCTAATTTTTGTCATGTACATTCATGTGCTGCCCACTACTTCAGAGCTCTTCGTTCTAATGTAGTGTGATGTCATAACTTGCAGATCTGACGAGCTTTTGTGAAAAATGTTTTGAGTATATGTTTCTGTTTCTCACTTTTTTTCTTTCACCTTTTCTCTACTTTTTATGTTTTCTGAGAATTTATAATTTACATGTATATCACTTCATTATCTCCTTAGGGATGAAATTAAGTATGAATGAAAGATTGAATGAACATGATGAAATAGAAACTACCAAGGAATAATTAATAAATGTTGCAACTGATCCATTTGACCTCCTCCGTCATTTGGGGGCATTTTGTAGTCAAATGTGTGCATGATTGCCTGTATACATGGTATAGTTCTGCCATGAATCTCTTGATTTGGCTGTAGCTTTACCAAGCTATATAGCTTAATATATAGGGTCTCCAATTATTTGTGAGTGAATATGATTTTCATTCAATGTGTTAAGTATTTTCTATGTCCATGCTTTGCGAGGGCCAAGGGAAAGAAAACATTGGATAAAAAACACATCAACACAAATCATGCGAAATTTCTTTTTTCCCGAATGAAAAGAAAAATTAGTTAGGCAGTGAGGCTGTTAGATATTGCATATGCATGTAATTATAGCCCTATTACTACTCTATTAGACTGCAATTAACCCGAAACTTAGGTACAGATACCACGTTCTTAGTGGTTTACCTCTGTTTTTCGATATAGAACGGCTTCTCCAAATGCACCTTTCCCTAATACTTTGACGAACAAATAAGAGGCCTCGTGTACTGGCTCTGTTGTGCCGTGAACATGCACGATATCATCACCAACACCTTCCTCGGTCGCCATTTGTAAACAATTCCTAGGGGAGGCCACTCTGAATTTTTGAAAATTATACATTCGGATAAAAACGTAAATAGTACTATAACACTTCTGTTCATTATGTACATTGGTTTGCTACATGAAATAAAATCATGCAAACAATTTCATTAAGTCGTGGGATTTAAGTGATGTGTGTGTGTGTGTGTGTGTGTGTGTGTGTGTGTGTGTGTGTGGACAATCTTAGATTGAGTCAGTGAACAATCAAAGCTCTGGCTAAGACAGACTGAAATTAACTTAAATTTAATTTAAAAAAAAAAGTTTTATATTTCACGTATTATTCATTTTACATTTCAGAAATTGCATTCTTCTTGATTTCTTTTATACTGATTCGTTGCCTCAAATAATCTAAGTTAAAATGGTTCCCAACCCAAAGGTTCAGCTTTCCTTTTTTACTTTTTGATTGAAGTTTAATGAATATTAAAAGCATTCAGGAATATATATTTTTCTCAGTAATTTTATATTTAATCTTTCAAAAGCACTTCGTCATTAATTGTGTTCAGATAACACTCTCTTAATGTATACATTATACATGTATGATTTGGAACTTAATTATAATCCACAAAAAGTTCGATCCATCGTTTTGTACTACAAATTAAATATTAAACTATAATATCATAAACTGATTAAAGTATATACTGAAATAATCAAAAACTATTTAAATCTTGGTTTATTATATTTGTTTTATTTCTGCATTCTTTCATTTCTATTTTCATTTTTATTGTTTTTATTTTACCAAACAATGTGCACGCCGTGTCGGGTCTGCGATCAGGTATCTACCCCCCCCCCCCCCCCCCCCCCCCCCCCCCGTCTTACGCTCATGGAGCTTTGCAGATAGCTACTATGTGTAAACCTTTATATTATTGTGTTTTATAATTGGGTTACAATGCTGCTCAAATTTTAGACGACAATCTTAAGCTGACATTCCTTGTTAACAGACAAGAAGTCATCAAAATATGGACGCGAAAGCCTTACAAGTTGTTTCATTTCAATATAATTAATTCTCATTATAAAAGATTATGAGGAAATTTCTACGCATTTGTATTAATGCGACAAATTTATAACGAAAATAATATTAGAACCATTTTAACAAGAGCTTGGACTTTAGGTTGTTGTGTCAAACGGCAATGTGACGTAGGCCTGTCTATTTCATTGTTGGCCACTCAGCCATGGCTCTGTGAAATCATCAAGATTTAATTTGTCTGGCTTTTGAGCTAAGACTACGCAATCGGTGTATATTTGGCTTGAAACCAGCGTCATTTTAACTTGTTTTGATGCAACAAATAGATAGTTACATGCTACTGAAAGTCCAAGGCCTTGTTAAAATGGTTCTATGATTTCATCAAAGTCAACAAAGCTTGAAATGAGCCGTTAAATCATAAAAAAATATATTGACTTTTTCTTATCTCTTTGTTCAAGACGACATAATTTTGACAATATATACGTTTTATAGGAAGATGGCACTAACTTTAATATATGCCATTTGGAGGTTTAACACAACATCAAGAGGCGGTTATACGTTTCCGTAGTTTTACTATAACTATTTGTTACATTCAATATCATATTTGTATGTGCAGTATAATAGTACAAAGTATAAAACCTGTATACCTGTATGTTTACAGATAATATATAATTTTCATATAAACTTACTCAACAACATTTTTTTTCAATATTGATATTGAATAACTTTAGTCGTTTAATATAGACATTAATTATTGGTTTGTTACAATTGTCTCAATACTCAATTCCAGCTATTCTTTTCTCGCCTTTTTATTTCTTTTTCCTTTTTCTCTTCATTTTTCTTTATCAATGTTTATGTGTAATGTTAAATTGTACTTGAAAATTTCATTCACCTCTCATTTATAAAATGACGAGAGCGAGATCAACATAAGCATTTTGGCTTGTTTCTCAAATCTGTTATGGACTGTTGCTGCAATATGTATGATGCCATTACTAAATAAAATAATATTGTTTAAACTAAACTTTGACTCCTAGGTGAGTCGGACTCGATCGGGACTGGCTGGCTGCGTCCCATTCCATACTGACGATTGACAACTATACTATACTTGACAACTATACTTGACATATTACATAGGGAGTTTTATGAGAATATTAAAAATTATTAAAAAAAGACAAATGATGGCATTGATTAAACTTACTGATGGATTCACAAATATTGGGTAATTAAATAAAATCAATGACTCTCTGGTGTCCTGTGGACATGAAGAGTAGATAATTACATGATGTTGTTTTAAGAGATTGCATGTAACAGTTCTTGTGACACGTATGTAGCGCTATGTCGCTTGTATAGACTAAGGTAGATTCCGAAGATTTTCAATTGTTAATGGAACCATTCACTTTGCTAACATTATTTTTTTTTTTTGGGGGGGGGGGGGGAAATACAACCAAAACATTGGTTTCTTTTATGTAATTTGCAAAAGGTATAAAAAAAAAATTATAGAACAGTTAATTTTACACCGTAATTGTATAGTAACATGCCATAAAAGTTAGAATATTTCGAACGCAAATGAATCGCAAACAGAAATGATTAATTTTGTGCGTGTAAGATACTGTTTTGGACATTCTGAAACACTGACGGTAATCAGGTTGATTATTCCGTCTCAGACTTACGTTAAATGAATCAATCGGCTAAATGCCCTCATGTAACACAACATAATAAATAGAATTGCAGCAAATTATAAGCCTTAAGGCATGCATTAACTAATCTCTATTTCAATAGATTTATTTAGTCCTTTTTGTGGCGTTGCGTCACTGATTATATGAGCTACTGCTTGAAGTCTCATTTTGAGTGAAATAAATGGGCCCGTGGGTTATCTAACACCACCTACCCAATGCTAACACCTCCATCTAAATGCCCCGACCTACACGCGCGACACATGTGTAAGAATGCACGTGAAATAGACTCTAGTATTGAACAAAGTATAGGAGGGATATTTACTTCAACATCATTAATTGATTTTACTTTTAGTTGAAAGCATAGTCCCGTACCAAATTCTGTAGGTCGAGGAAGTGATTTTCTTCAGGTAAACTTTTTACTTCTTTAACGTTATTGAAATTTCTCTTCAAGCGTTTTGCAACCAGGCTGAAATTTTCAATTCAGTTTTTAAAGTATTTTAATATTTTGATAAAATTCCTACTGTTGTATATTTGTATATTCTATGGAAAACAAAGGTTAAGGTATATCACCAGTTTATGGTCTTGGATTGGAGATTTGTAAAGCTTTTGTTGAAGTTTTCAAGTTGATAAGCTGAATTAAATTAATGAATGTAGATAGTTTTTGTGAATAACAAAGCAACTCAATTTGACGTGGGATGGGGATGGACGTATTCACCAAAAACTAGCAATGATTTTGTTATTGTTTCTTGCTTCTTAGACAATTATTTATACTCATGTTTAAGGTGAATGAGCTTTTTAAAAGAAAATAGAAAAAAAAATCATGTAACGGATATAAAAACATCAAATCAATTATTTTTCTAACAATTTTAACATTTCAAACTTAAATTTCTTTGACTAGTTTTTATCTTAGCACGATTTATTTCCTATAACCAACCACCATATTGGACTGCAATATGCTTAGATTCCCTCATTATTCAACCAAATGTAACTTATAATACTACGATTTTTAAGTTTGGATAACTCTTTTTTTTTTTTTTTTTTACAAAATGTATATTTTTGTCTGAAATTGGTTGATCAAAGAGTTTATTTCATTTTGCTTGTTCGAATTCAAAGATGCCGAACTTGGGAGGGAAAATCGTCCTTTGAGAGAAAAATATTTCAATTCGATTTAATCCATCCTATGACTTTTCATAAACATGATTGTAAAATAGCGAATTTTACTCTTCTTATGTTTTTATCCTTAGTACCTATATATCTAAGGCACATGTATCAAGTGAGCTTGTGTCGTTGTGCTTGTCTTCTTATGGTTCAATGACCCGCTTCTAAAAAGGTATTTTTATGATTATGGGAAGTTGCCTGGATGAGTCTCCCCCTCCCCCACTTTCAAAAACGATGCTACGTGCCTGAATGCATATTGATATTCTTCAAAGCAATATGAACTACAACTTTCAAGTCGGAAATATTCTAATTCACTACTAAAATGACAAACACACAATGATTTATAAACTTCTGTTAGTTATGTTTTGTGGGGAAAGCTATTTAGAGGCTCTTGGTGAAGCACAATTTCATTATATTGTCGTCCTGTACAAAAACTAATTTGCTATATATTCCTTACGAGAGAAATCTTTCTCTAAATAAAATTAAATGAGTTATTTAAATCTTATTTATCATAAAGGTTTTAGTCACACGAAGATTTATCATAATAGCAGGTTGTTGCAAAAAACTAAAGTTCTAAAAAAATACAACTCATATTGCTTAATAAGTTGCCAATAAACTGTAAAACCACACCTTTCTATATGGTTCACTAAGAATCACGATTGATTGCATCTTTATAATATAATTTCCCTCCTTAACGCATAGAAGTCATTGTCATTGTGAATGGAAAACGATATCAGCATATCAACACTAGGGTTAATTTGTCTTTTGATTGCACCCAAAGCAAACTTTTGATATCAAGTCGTAAAACCTAAAAGTTTTTTCCAAGGCATATAAAGTTAATTTAAGTTAAGATGCCCTCAAAAAGGATTTTTCACAAGACGCCAGGAGAGGAATCGGTTTGGTGGTAAGGGGTGAAAATATTCAATTCACACAGAGCAGTATAATATAATGTAAAATAGATACCCCCCCCCCCCCCCGACACCACCACCACCACCACATAAAACCCACAGATAATAGCAAAGGAAACCAGCGAAGCCCGAAGCAACTCATTCTAACAAACCTTATGTATAATCTGTAATATTCTGAATTATTACAACCATATGCAAAAAATTGATCTGCTGGGATAAAGCGTGTGCTAGAAAATAAACTTGTGCACTAGAAAATAAACTCAAAGTCTCCTTGTAAACTATTCAAACACGTCATTTCCAAAAACCTATTTTCATTGGCTATTGCCAATTATACAAAGATACAAAACTTCCGTTATAGCGCCCAACATTTTTCACATGTCGTAAGAACAACTATCTCTGAAATAAAAAATACCAGCGACTGTATGGGCATAATTCTGGCCATGATATACTTGTATACCAAGAAAACTAAGTTCTGGCAATATTAATTAGAATAATATCTAGAACATTAAAGAAATTACAAAATTGTTATGACATTCAATTTCACAAACATTTATTGATGAATTTTAACTGACATCAATACACCGACTACATGGAAGAGAGAGAGAGAGAGAGAGAGAGAGAGAGAGAGAGAGAGAGAGAGAGAGTTGTAAAAAACAAAACCTGGGACAACTAGTCCCTTTTTCAGGAAAAAGAAAATTAACTTAACAAAAGAAAACCTAGAATTTCAATTAAAACTACAAAGAGAATTATTGGTATAAAAAAAACTACTAGTTCATTATGAAGTATACTTTTTATGATAGAGTTTGCACTCTTGACCGTGCGACCGATTACTGTAATTATTTAATAATACTTATAACACCCGAGAGGTCGGAAGTTAAAGGTGTACCTAATTTTTATCAATTATTTGGTTGTTGTCATTGTTAACACGTTTTTCAGGTGGCATGTCCAGCTAAATTACTTTCTACTCGTGTTTAACAAGAAAAGAGATAATCCTCAAGATTTTTACAGTAGGTTACGATAAAATAATCATTATTGCTAGTCGCCCTGTCGTAATTATGACACTCTGTTAATATTTCTGACACGCAAAATATTTCAATCACCGCACCGATTTTTTTTTATGTTCCTTGATTATTGAACAATAAGATTTTGATTGGTCAAACTCCCGTTTACCGCACTCTCGGGGTTGTTGTCGGGAAGTCCCGCTTTCTGGGCCACTTCTATCAATTCGTAAGTTTCATATGCTTCGACATTAAGTTCTTGTAATTTCTTTTTATATGGATTCTTCAATATTTCTTGCCATTTTTATCAGTCATTTTATGTAAAGATAATCCATTTCCTAGGTAAACAACTCTGGATATGTTTTATGATCTTTTTAAAATCTTCATAACCTTTTGAACTCTCGGTTAAGTGTCATGAAAAGTTTCATTTCTAAATAAGTCAAATGCAATGAATCCCTTTTATGTGTAAAATTGATTGTTTCAGATCATTTCTTTATAGTTGTTTACCTGCAGTCGTCAGTAAAAATTTAAGAATATCGTTTTGCTTATAATTAAAGATAAGATTTTACAGAGTTATTGCTCTTGCACGCATTATGGGGGTAAGGTGGGGCGACAATGGGGGTTGAATTTTTACATAGGAATGTATAGTGAAAAATCTTTAAAAATCTTCTCAAAAACGAATATTCCAGAAAAGCTGTAACTTGTTTTGAAGCTTCCTCATGTATGGTAGGGTGGAGCTACAATTGAGGGGGGGGGGGAGCTATAGAATCCGGATAGGGCCATGTAGTTCAATATTGCATCATCGCACCATCGACATTTGCATCGATAGTGCGACGGTCATTGCATTGTCCTGCCATCGCAGTATCGTCATCGCACCATCGCTTCATCGACATCGCACCATCGCACTATCGACGCAAACGTCGTAAACGTCGATGGTGCGATGATGCGGTAGTGAACTACATGGCCCTATCTGGATTCCATATGAAAGTGCTTTTATGACGGAGGGAAATAAATTAAACGACAGAAATATGCAGGAAGGGACATTAAGGAGAGACGACAGATGGTGATTAATGTTTCAAACATCTAAATATAGCTTTCCATGAAGAATCATATGGATAATAATAGCATAATTGCAATTTCTCAGAAATACTTACATGTATATATATGTACTCCCCCCTCTCTCTCTCTCTCTCTCTCTCTCTCTCTCTCTCTCTCTCTCTCTCTCTCTCTCTCTCTCTCTCTGTCTGTCTCTCTGTGCACCTGTTTGGTTCAAAACCCATTATGTTTATTCAGTAACAAATTTTAAAACAATGTTTACTAGCATTTTTGGTGTATTAAAGCCACGCAATGCTTGTAATTGTTACGCTTGCAATAGTTCTTTTAAAGCCCTGAAATGCCGTCTATAGCTCACATTAGTTCATCATTTTTGGTCATTTTATCGCATGATGTTCATCCGTTAGAGTTGCTGTACTATTCAGTTAACTAATGGTAAATAAATCCCATCTGTATATTTCAGTATGCATACAGTATGCACGTATAAAACGTAAATTTATCATTATTAAAACTACAGTGTTTTGTATTTGTCAAGTTGTCAACCCCATAACGTTTGAAGATATAATATTCATACCACCAAATCCATGAAGTCACTGACTCAAGGTTCAAACACGAATTATTGTTGGGATGGGTTACATTCCGATCTGGTAGTCCATCCATAACTCATAAAATTTAGACTTTATAATAAATGGAATTATATGACTTTAATGACTATAATATTATAAGACATGCTAAATGCTAAAATTTCATCAACAAAATTTTACGATTTACTGAAGTTATGGAGGGATAACCCTCTCATCAATACATGCTTCTGCGCTGCATGAAAATGTTGTCTTCTGCATTGAAATAAACAAAACAAAATCTAGCTAAACACAAAAATCATTTTATTTTATTATATTCACCAGTTTTAAAGCATTATATCATCCTTAATATAATTTATTTTCCTTAAAATTTAAAAAAAAAATTAAAAAATATCAAATTACCTCCCTTCTGAAAATCAAAAAAATTGAATAATTTGTTCAAAATTTGAATTATGACAGAAGAAGTATTAGATAAACTGCTAGATATTATTAATTTAGTATTTATATGATTAATTTGTAGAAATAATATTTTTTTTTTACCAGAGCTAAGTAAAGAAATTGGTCCCTAAACCTGAGGTACCTTTCATAGCAAAATCACACAAAATTCTATAACTCCTTTTTTGAAAACTGCATGTGATAAAAAATCATTCGAAAGAAGGCACACTTTCACAATTATTCAATACAGATGTTAAAACACCAAAATACAACCACCAATGCTCACACTAACATGTGATGGTATCCTTTCATGGGTGGAATAATGTAATCAATCATCTAAAAAATATTATGGTGAAAGATTTTTACAAAAATAGTACTGCATCATATAATAAAAAATGCAGCAATATATCATCACTCATTCTTGAAAAATATGATGAGAATAAATTTTTACAGACACTAAATACTCCATTATATAAGTTACATAAGTGAAGTAAAGTACCAGTATGACCAGTCATACATATCATAATGAAATAATACACAATGACATGAATTTCACACATAATATTCATTTCACATGATATTCATTTTGTAAATATTCAGGAAGTTTTGGGACAACATCATCCAACACTTTTTTCACATTAGTTACCCGTGGTAAACCATCATGATTCTTTTGCGTAAATATTGCACGCATTCCATCTTCACCATCTCGCTTGAATATTTTGAACAAATGTATCAATTGCAAACCTGACCCAGCAATGTTTTCAGCAGTAGCTCTCTTTACAATACCCTTCGCAATCAGGACTTCTAAAGATTGGATATTTCTAGACTTGGTCTTCAAAAATAAATAGTTGTTATTGACAGCAATGGATGAAAAACTATGTGCTAAAATTTCACTTTCAGTTATATGTTGCAGAGTTTTTCTAATTAGCATTGACAGGGATTTTACATCTTCAATAGCATCATGAGCTTTATATGTGGTCTGAAGAAGAGACTTCACCAAAAGTTCCTGCTTCTAGCTAGGCTGTCCTGGGAAAACTTTATGGAATACAGAAAGGGAATCAATACAACCATGAACTATGGAATATAAAACATCAAGTAAATGACAATATCGTGCTGCACCAACAAGAACTGGAAAGTCAAATCTTCTTCCATTGTGAGCAATCAACACAACACTGGTAAACTTCTTCAGCCAATTGAAGAAATCCCTGAGGCCGTCACCAATACCAACTGCTTTCTTTATTTCTATACTGATCTTGAACTCTCCTGCTTCACTGACATAAATTCCAGTGACTCTGGATGCCTCCTCAGAGATGGACATTTTCGGAAAGATGTAGGTGTTGAATGTTTCACCTGATCCAATCTCATTCGCAGATAACTGAGTTATATGGGGCAATACATGTCCTCGGACTGAAAATAAAAAGATTATGTCAAGTTTATACAAGTATTTTTTTATTCTGAATGAATTAAGATATACCGCGTGGAAAACAGCTATCAAATATTGATCTCAATCTTACTTAGATCTGTGGTCTCAAGATCAAATGTTACAAAAGTAGGTTTTGCATCCCCTGGTAAGGTTACTTTCTTGAATACACCACGAGGAATAGCATCTGGGATTTTCTCTATGTCAATGCTGTCTGCCAATGAAATTTCTGTAAGTGTGAAAAAAATCACCATCAATTGCAATTTTGAAAACACAACATATCTGAATCACAAAACATAAGTTCCATTTTATATACATTCCTGTTTCTTTAAAACTTGCCTGATGCATATGTATCACCCTCCAGGACCTCATTTGCACACCGAATGTTGCATCTCTCTTCCTTCAGCTGGAGACGTCTTCTTTTGGTGGACGGTAGTTTACTTGATGCCTCCTGAAGCTGCCTCTTTGCATAAACCTCTGTATATTTACCAGGGGATAGACCAGCTTCCTTGTTCACCTAACATAACCAATAAAAAAATTTGTTTAAAAAAAGGAGAGAGAGAGAGAGAGAGAGAGAGAGAGAGAGAGAGAAGCAAGCAAGCATAGTTTTCTGGTTCAAAAGTAAATACAGTCAACTCTTGGTTTAATGTATCTATAAATACTTACTGTTACTTTTCTACGGAGAGAATGTCAAATGCCAGTTGGTACAACAAAATATCAACAATTCTGAATGAAATATCATAATTCTGAAATGAAAAACAACAGAAATTAAATGTTCAGAACAAAACAAAATGAAATAAATATTAAAATAAATAACAATCTGTTAGTATTTGATATGAAACAAATTTAGTTTGGAAAAACTGAAGGTTGCTCAGATTTTAATTTACCTGGGAAATGTAGGACCTTCCCTCATTTACAAAAGCAGCAGTGGCATGTACCCGGAAATCAAGGGACTCTGAATTTCCATAGTGGTGCGACTTGGGAGCTCTGAGAGTCACTTCCTTATTTGCGTGCTCGAATTGTTGACTTGATCCAAGCTCTGCATACTGTTCTGCCCTAGCAATAATTGGCTGAAATATTTCTTCCAGGCGATGACGAAGATTTTCATCCTTCAAAGCACATTTGTATGGTAAGCTTCTGTGAAGGTATTTCACACAGAATTCAGGCTTACAAATGGTGTGATCGCCGAAATTGGTGAGGTATCAATGCCTTCATATTGTCCTCAAGGCCTCTCTTGTTTCCCTGATTCTTGGTGAATATGTACTTCAAACATTTCTGTAAGTGGTTGATCACTGTCTTGCTAATCTTAACACTTTTGTCATTATATAAACAATACAACTGTTTCCCTATATTCTTGACAACATGGCTTTTATCGAGACGTTTCTTCGTATTTATACCAAGTTCACTTTTCAGTCTTGAGATCATGGTATTGTCGCCATCTCCCTCCAAGATTTCTACATGAGTACCACTTTCGTTCAGTTCCTTTACTCCAGAGACACCACTAGCACTCTCCATCAGTCTTGCACTTCCTGAATGGTTGTTCGTGCATCGATGAGGACGTACTTTCATCCCAGGACGCCTCCGTTTCCACCACTTACATACACCACAGGTCCGATGTAAAACCACAGCTTTGACAACTTTCTTTCCATACTTTGATTTGGACATGAAGAATGTGTGGGCTGTAAAACAGTACAAATTTATAAAAACAACAAACCAATACTAAATTTCACATCTTGTATAAATTAGGGATTTATTCATGCTGCATGTAACTACTTGACTTACATGTAAGGCTATCAAAACCTCTTTTATGCCATGCAGTGTCAACTTTCTTGCACGGGCGATAACTCTTTTTGTCTTACGAAGTTTACCGACACCCAGCATACATTATTTTCCGGTCAACACCGTAAAATTAACCGGAAGTAGGGAGTTATGGATCGAATACCAAAGGTAGAATATTTTTCAATTTTAATTCAAACTTCGAGCTTGTTTTTTTCTACTTTAAACCGAGTTGATTATCTTATTATTGATGAAAAAAATAGTTCAAGCTAATAATTATTTTGAATAGTTGGATTTGAAAAAAAAAATAATTAAACTCTTTTAGACACCATATATAACTTTTGTTTCCGAAAAAATGGTATTTATTAATTCAGATTTGGCAGAAATTCAAAATTGATGCCTTTTTTTTAATGTTGTTTGAATTTAAAAATATATCGTGACATTATCTTGACATGGAACTTCCATGTATCCGACGTTCGAGATCAATTATAAATCTAATCATTTGCTTTCGTTTTATCAAGGTTATCTGGTATAATGTATTTTTTTTAAAAGACCTATATGCGATAAGGTATAATTTCTGCCCCCGTGTTTTATAAATTTGAAGAAAAAAAATCATATCATAAAGATATTTTGAAAAAGTATAAAACTGAATATGCTTGTTGCAGAAATCTAAAAGTTTTTTTAACATCGATCATTCCTCGTGCTTCTATGACGTCACGTAAATGGGCCATTTCCCGCATTTTCTCAAAAGCATGAAAAATTCATCAGTTTTTCTTCATATTTAAGAGTAGGAGGTTTAGAGCGCAATGTTGCTCCAAAACCATTTTAACATATATTATTGTTCATATTATTTTGCATATCATATTAGAAAATGGTGTTGGAGCAAGCATGCGCTCGATTTTTCCTTTTCAAAAAACTGATAGGAAATCCCCCATTTTTGGTAAGAATACGAACTTTTTGTGAAATAAGCTTATTATTAACATATCATATTTCTATTATGACTTCGATTAGATAATTCATCTTTATAAACCTGAACTAAATATATAATAACCTCTCTTTTAGCAAATTTCTAAAGCTCTATTCATAACTTTTAATTTTGGGGCATAAAAACACTTTATACCCCACATAGTTCTTTAACATTACTGCTCTGACATTACACACACGGAGGTCTCTGAACTCAATATCCATAATTTTTGCCTCGTGTGTTTTCAATTTTGAAAAATAAAATTTCATAAGAAGTTATCCATTATGCACCAATAACTCTCGATATTACATGTCCAATTAAATAAACTGATTGATGTCTTGTTAAGTTATTAAAGTAATCGAACTATTTTTGTTCGCTTCAGTGATGATTTCACAACCTCCAGTAAACTTTACGTTTCAGTAAACATGAATGCTAAAGTAAAACGTCTTAGAATTTGACCTCTATAAGGTGGTCGACTTTAGTTTTCATGTTTTTGCGCAATCCAGTAAAATATAGTGTATTTATACCTTTTAAGAATGACTTATTGTCAAAAAGTACGGGAAAAAAATGTCAAATCAATTATGACGTCATAATGGTTCTAGCAAAAAAAGACACCCTGGAATCATTTACTAGATCTTGACATTTTAATAAAAATCATTATATATAATAGTCGGGACGTAAATTTTCATCTTTTTCGAGTCGATATTTTATATGGCATCGCCTTCGTATTGATTTGCTTTCATTAAACTACCATTCGTAGTATTTATGTGACTACACCATTGCAAGTATCATATGCACCAAATGATAAGCAGAAACATTCATTTTTGAATGACCTTTTCAACGGGTCAAGCGGTCATATTTATTCAGTCAAAATGATCAATTAATGTTATTATATTGTTGTTTTACTGTGTTTAATACAGTAAAGCTGTTTAGTAATATATTTGAATAAGACATTGATGCTCAGGTGAGCTATGCTACCCATTGTCATGATATTTAATGATATTTAAAAGATATTAACAGGCACGCATCCCTTTACATTCGTGGTATATCGTTGGTAGCATGTGTTCTGTGTTCTTCAAGGCATAAAGTGATTTATTCTGTTGAATAAAAACTTAGTACCATCTTGAGTGAAAATGGTTTGTTCCCGGGTCCGATTAACACATATTTGAAAATCAGTTTTTGAAAAAAGAGTTTTTGCAAACAAGGAAACTTTCAAGGTAAGATCACTACTTATCAAAGACAGTATACTTAATTTCAAGTTCTGTTTATTATCTAAACTCTCAAACACATATGCATGTACATGTTTCATACTAAAATCTAAAAAAAAAATCTACTTTCTATTTACAAAATCGATAATGAAAAGACAAAGTAAACAATGTGAAGTATTTTAACAAACTTCCTAATTCTTTGATTTACCGAGTGGTTGTGCAATGAAAGACAGGTTATTGGCTGTGTGCACACCAAATAAATCTTCAATTTCTAATATCACAAGTTGCTACGAATTGCAGTTACTGTATTATCTTACATTAAAATACAAAATTTGAAGATAAAAGTCCAGGTTATTGGCTGTGTGCACACCAAATAAATCTTCAATTTCTAATATCACAAGTTGCTACGAATTGCAGTTACTGTATTATCTTACATTAAAATACAAAATTTGAAGATAAAAGTCCAGGTTATTGACTGTGTGCACACCAAATAAATCTTCAATTTCTAATATCACAAGTTGCTCCGAATTGCAGTTACTGTATTATCTTACATTAAAATATAAAATTAAATTTGAAGATAAAAGTCCAAACCTGGAGTTTTCTTTTCATATCTCTATAATAGTAAATAAATGATAAAACAATTACTAGTAACTTTATCTTATCAGGAAAAAAAAGTATTTCAATACTATGGACAGAAAAATAATATTTTTTTTAACCTAAATTCCATTTATAATATTCTCTTACAACAACCTATTAAAACCCATTTTGCCGATTGGTCCGAGCCCTTTAAAGCTAAGTTAGTTTAAACCATTCATGTACCTTAATGTCTATAAACTTTCCCGAATTAAATAAAGAAATAAATTTAAAAACAATGGCGTGATGAGACAAAATAAAATGTGCATAACTGTGTATAAACATGATTAATCCCGTCGATACGTTGGTCTGAACTTTTAATTGTATCCCATTTTTCAAAAATCATAGCTATTAATATAAATATGATTTAATAATTCAGTACCAATGAATATCATCAAAAATGCATTTGGTAAAAAATAGGGGGATATATATAGTCGTTAAAATTCGTTAAAATGGTGTGTACATTTGGTAAAGGGAATGTGCACCCATAAAAAGTGGTAATATGATACATCGGTTGTATACATTAATTTTTTATTAAACATTTATTTATTTATTTATTCATTTCGACAAAAAGTTATGCTCTGAGGTCAACAGTCGAATGTATCACAAATAGCATTCATTCCAAAGATATATTTCTAAAAATGACAATGGATTGACTTGGTATCTGGAAATGAGAATGAATGAAATTATCAACTGCCAAGATAAAAAATTATAACAACTTTCTCCTTGCTTATTCTTGACTAGTGTATCATTACAGAAAATTTGCACAAATTACCACCAAAAGACAATATTTCTAAATCTAAATCCAAGGGTATTTCAAAATAATCCACCACCCTCTCTCAATGTCACTTTGATCAAGATATAAACAGTTTGATTGTGTGTTTTGCAGACTGGCACCATGCTGTATTCGTGTTTCCTGGTTTTTCTGTCGGTGTCTCCCGTGATTGGCTATATCTGCGAGAAGACCTCAAAGGTTTGCGAAACCTCTCTCGACATCGAGCACTATCTAACAATGTCAAGCCATGCCTCCCTTGCAGTGTATCCCCAAAAAGGCAAGCTCTACAAGTACGACGTGACCAACACATCAAATGCAGATCCGGTACCTAAGGAGAGCATCATTACAGGAGATGGTTGGGAGGTGCGGCGAGTTCTAGTTGTCGCCAATCAAAGTCTTCCCGGACCGGACATCATCGTTTACGAGGGACAGACGGTGATCATTCATGTAAAAAATCACTTACATTCTGATACAGTGACGATCCACTGGCATGGTCTTCACCAGTCGGGAACTCCCTTCATGGACGGAGTCCCCTTTGTGTCTCAGTGTCCTATCGAATCGGGACAAACGTTTACATACAAATTTGAGGCGTACCCTCCTGGTACATTTTGGTATCATTCCCACGTAGGCTCCCAACGTGTTGACGGACTACTAGGTTCTTTTGTCATACGCAAAAACGAATCCGATCCTCTCCCTGAGCATATAATGCAAATCCAAGACTGGAATCACGACTGGGATGGAAATATGGGATATCAATTAATGGTTTACGGAATCATAGAAAATAGAACAAATTACATCCCATCCCAATCCTTAGACGGTAGCTTCTATAGTCTTTTCAAAGCCCAATCCGGCCTAATCAACGGGAGGGGGCGCTTTTATTTCGATCTAGGGAGCGGGATTCATAACGAGGCTCCTTTAGAAGTTTTTAACGTAAAACAAAATACCTCTTACCGATTCCGTGTCATCAATGTAGGTGCTCTTTTTCCATTTAGAATTTCAGTAGACAATCACATGTTAAGTGTTATAGAATCGGATGGATACCCCATTCGTCCAACTCTAGCTGAGTCATTCGTCATAAACCCAGGAGAGAGATTCGATTTTGTTATTAATGCAAATCAGTCTATTGGAAACTACTGGATTCGCGGGAAAACATTAGAGGTGACTCCAAGAAATACTATAGCAGAGGCAATCTTGCGATACGAGGGCGCACCTGATGCCGAACCCACAACTGCTCGGAAAGAGTGCACTGAACAAGATAAATGTGTTGCCATTAATTGTCCATTTACTTATTTCCCCAAAAATGAGTTTACAGAGTGTATCCGGTTTGATCAACTTCGTTCGTCAGCATCCAAAGATCCTGCACCACCAGTGATCGATGGCAAATTCAAAGAATATTTTCTTAATTTTGCATTTCCAGGAGTAACTAGCTTTCCAAGTTCAGTCAACGGTATAGCACTGAAATTCCCCCCAGTTTCTGGAGTATCCCAACCGCAACAGGTTACGACGGCTTGCAAAAATTTTTACTGCGAGGAACAGATGCAGTGTAAATGTACGAACGCCCTTTCTCTTGATCACGGCGACACAGTTCAAATGGTGTTGTTGAACATGGGCGTTGGGCGTGGATGGGCTCATCCGGTTCATATGCATGGTCATTCATTTTATGTTCTTAAAATGGGATATGCAGAATACAACGAAACCACAGGAAAGTTTATAGCTCAAAATCCAGACATTGATTGCAGGGGTGGAGTTCCTCTTGAAAAATCGTTTTGCAATTCTGCAACATGGGCAAACCAGACCTGGCTGAATGGAAATGTCCCTGATTTGGAACTACAAAACCCGCCGCGAAAAGATACACTTATAATTCCTAGCGGTGGTTATGCTGTGATAAGAATCAGGGCAGATAACCCTGGCCTGTGGATTATGCACTGCCATATTGAGCTTCACGCAGCTGATGGAATGGCAATGCTTCTTAACGAGTCTTTTGATAAACTTGATCCAAGCTCTGCATACTGTTCTGCCCTAGCAATAATTGGCTGAAATATTTCTTCCAGGCGATGACGAAGATTTTCATCCTTCAAAGCACATTTGTATGGTAAGCTTCTGTGAAGGTATTTCACACAGAATTCAGGCTTACAAATGGTGTGATCGCCGAAATTGGTGAGGTATCAATGCCTTCATATTGTCCTCAAGGCCTCTCTTGTTTCCCTGATTCTTGGTGAATATGTACTTCAAACATTTCTGTAAGTGGTTGATCACTGTCTTGCTAATCTTAACACTTTTGTCATTATATAAACAATACAACTGTTTCCCTATATTCTTGACAACATGGCTTTTATCGAGACGTTTCTTCGTATTTATACCAAGTTCACTTTTCAGTCTTGAGATCATGGTATTGTCGCCATCTCCCTCCAAGATTTCTACATGAGTACCACTTTCGTTCAGTTCCTTTACTCCAGAGACACCACTAGCACTCTCCATCAGTCTTGCACTTCCTGAATGGTTGTTCGTGCATCGATGAGGACGTACTTTCATCCCAGGACGCCTCCGTTTCCACCACTTACATACACCACAGGTCCGATGTAAAACCACAGCTTTGACAACTTTCTTTCCATACTTTGATTTGGACATGAAGAATGTGTGGGCTGTAAAACAGTACAAATTTATAAAAACAACAAACCAATACTAAATTTCACATCTTGTATAAATTAGGGATTTATTCATGCTGCATGTAACTACTTGACTTACATGTAAGGCTATCAAAACCTCTTTTATGCCATGCAGTGTCAACTTTCTTGCACGGGCGATAACTCTTTTTGTCTTACGAAGTTTACCGACACCCAGCATACATTATTTTCCGGTCAACACCGTAAAATTAACCGGAAGTAGGGAGTTATGGATCGAATACCAAAGGTAGAATATTTTTCAATTTTAATTCAAACTTCGAGCTTGTTTTTTTCTACTTTAAACCGAGTTGATTATCTTATTATTGATGAAAAAAATAGTTCAAGCTAATAATTATTTTGAATAGTTGGATTTGAAAAAAAAAATAATTAAACTCTTTTAGACACCATATATAACTTTTGTTTCCGAAAAAATGGTATTTATTAATTCAGATTTGGCAGAAATTCAAAATTGATGCCTTTTTTTTAATGTTGTTTGAATTTAAAAATATATCGTGACATTATCTTGACATGGAACTTCCATGTATCCGACGTTCGAGATCAATTATAAATCTAATCATTTGCTTTCGTTTTATCAAGGTTATCTGGTATAATGTATTTTTTTTAAAAGACCTATATGCGATAAGGTATAATTTCTGCCCCCGTGTTTTATAAATTTGAAGAAAAAAAATCATATCATAAAGATATTTTGAAAAAGTATAAAACTGAATATGCTTGTTGCAGAAATCTAAAAGTTTTTTTAACATCGATCATTCCTCGTGCTTCTATGACGTCACGTAAATGGGCCATTTCCCGCATTTTCTCAAAAGCATGAAAAATTCATCAGTTTTTCTTCATATTTAAGAGTAGGAGGTTTAGAGCGCAATGTTGCTCCAAAACCATTTTAACATATATTATTGTTCATATTATTTTGCATATCATATTAGAAAATGGTGTTGGAGCAAGCATGCGCTCGATTTTTCCTTTTCAAAAAACTGATAGGAAATCCCCCATTTTTGGTAAGAATACGAACTTTTTGTGAAATAAGCTTATTATTAACATATCATATTTCTATTATGACTTCGATTAGATAATTCATCTTTATAAACCTGAACTAAATATATAATAACCTCTCTTTTAGCAAATTTCTAAAGCTCTATTCATAACTTTTAATTTTGGGGCATAAAAACACTTTATACCCCACATAGTTCTTTAACATTACTGCTCTGACATTACACACACGGAGGTCTCTGAACTCAATATCCATAATTTTTGCCTCGTGTGTTTTCAATTTTGAAAAATAAAATTTCATAAGAAGTTATCCATTATGCACCAATAACTCTCGATATTACATGTCCAATTAAATAAACTGATTGATGTCTTGTTAAGTTATTAAAGTAATCGAACTATTTTTGTTCGCTTCAGTGATGATTTCACAACCTCCAGTAAACTTTACGTTTCAGTAAACATGAATGCTAAAGTAAAACGTCTTAGAATTTGACCTCTATAAGGTGGTCGACTTTAGTTTTCATGTTTTTGCGCAATCCAGTAAAATATAGTGTATTTATACCTTTTAAGAATGACTTATTGTCAAAAAGTACGGGAAAAAAATGTCAAATCAATTATGACGTCATAATGGTTCTAGCAAAAAAAGACACCCTGGAATCATTTACTAGATCTTGACATTTTAATAAAAATCATTATATATAATAGTCGGGACGTAAATTTTCATCTTTTTCGAGTCGATATTTTATATGGCATCGCCTTCGTATTGATTTGCTTTCATTAAACTACCATTCGTAGTATTTATGTGACTACACCATTGCAAGTATCATATGCACCAAATGATAAGCAGAAACATTCATTTTTGAATGACCTTTTCAACGGGTCAAGCGGTCATATTTATTCAGTCAAAATGATCAATTAATGTTATTATATTGTTGTTTTACTGTGTTTAATACAGTAAAGCTGTTTAGTAATATATTTGAATAAGACATTGATGCTCAGGTGAGCTATGCTACCCATTGTCATGATATTTAATGATATTTAAAAGATATTAACAGGCACGCATCCCTTTACATTCGTGGTATATCGTTGGTAGCATGTGTTCTGTGTTCTTCAAGGCATAAAGTGATTTATTCTGTTGAATAAAAACTTAGTACCATCTTGAGTGAAAATGGTTTGTTCCCGGGTCCGATTAACACATATTTGAAAATCAGTTTTTGAAAAAAGAGTTTTTGCAAACAAGGAAACTTTCAAGGTAAGATCACTACTTATCAAAGACAGTATACTTAATTTCAAGTTCTGTTTATTATCTAAACTCTCAAACACATATGCATGTACATGTTTCATACTAAAATCTAAAAAAAAAATCTACTTTCTATTTACAAAATCGATAATGAAAAGACAAAGTAAACAATGTGAAGTATTTTAACAAACTTCCTAATTCTTTGATTTACCGAGTGGTTGTGCAATGAAAGACAGGTTATTGGCTGTGTGCACACCAAATAAATCTTCAATTTCTAATATCACAAGTTGCTACGAATTGCAGTTACTGTATTATCTTACATTAAAATACAAAATTTGAAGATAAAAGTCCAGGTTATTGGCTGTGTGCACACCAAATAAATCTTCAATTTCTAATATCACAAGTTGCTACGAATTGCAGTTACTGTATTATCTTACATTAAAATACAAAATTTGAAGATAAAAGTCCAGGTTATTGACTGTGTGCACACCAAATAAATCTTCAATTTCTAATATCACAAGTTGCTCCGAATTGCAGTTACTGTATTATCTTACATTAAAATATAAAATTAAATTTGAAGATAAAAGTCCAAACCTGGAGTTTTCTTTTCATATCTCTATAATAGTAAATAAATGATAAAACAATTACTAGTAACTTTATCTTATCAGGAAAAAAAAGTATTTCAATACTATGGACAGAAAAATAATATTTTTTTTAACCTAAATTCCATTTATAATATTCTCTTACAACAACCTATTAAAACCCATTTTGCCGATTGGTCCGAGCCCTTTAAAGCTAAGTTAGTTTAAACCATTCATGTACCTTAATGTCTATAAACTTTCCCGAATTAAATAAAGAAATAAATTTAAAAACAATGGCGTGATGAGACAAAATAAAATGTGCATAACTGTGTATAAACATGATTAATCCCGTCGATACGTTGGTCTGAACTTTTAATTGTATCCCATTTTTCAAAAATCATAGCTATTAATATAAATATGATTTAATAATTCAGTACCAATGAATATCATCAAAAATGCATTTGGTAAAAAATAGGGGGATATATATAGTCGTTAAAATTCGTTAAAATGGTGTGTACATTTGGTAAAGGGAATGTGCACCCATAAAAAGTGGTAATATGATACATCGGTTGTATACATTAATTTTTTATTAAACATTTATTTATTTATTTATTCATTTCGACAAAAAGTTATGCTCTGAGGTCAACAGTCGAATGTATCACAAATAGCATTCATTCCAAAGATATATTTCTAAAAATGACAATGGATTGACTTGGTATCTGGAAATGAGAATGAATGAAATTATCAACTGCCAAGATAAAAAATTATAACAACTTTCTCCTTGCTTATTCTTGACTAGTGTATCATTACAGAAAATTTGCACAAATTACCACCAAAAGACAATATTTCTAAATCTAAATCCAAGGGTATTTCAAAATAATCCACCACCCTCTCTCAATGTCACTTTGATCAAGATATAAACAGTTTGATTGTGTGTTTTGCAGACTGGCACCATGCTGTATTCGTGTTTCCTGGTTTTTCTGTCGGTGTCTCCCGTGATTGGCTATATCTGCGAGAAGACCTCAAAGGTTTGCGAAACCTCTCTCGACATCGAGCACTATCTAACAATGTCAAGCCATGCCTCCCTTGCAGTGTATCCCCAAAAAGGCAAGCTCTACAAGTACGACGTGACCAACACATCAAATGCAGATCCGGTACCTAAGGAGAGCATCATTACAGGAGATGGTTGGGAGGTGCGGCGAGTTCTAGTTGTCGCCAATCAAAGTCTTCCCGGACCGGACATCATCGTTTACGAGGGACAGACGGTGATCATTCATGTAAAAAATCACTTACATTCTGATACAGTGACGATCCACTGGCATGGTCTTCACCAGTCGGGAACTCCCTTCATGGACGGAGTCCCCTTTGTGTCTCAGTGTCCTATCGAATCGGGACAAACGTTTACATACAAATTTGAGGCGTACCCTCCTGGTACATTTTGGTATCATTCCCACGTAGGCTCCCAACGTGTTGACGGACTACTAGGTTCTTTTGTCATACGCAAAAACGAATCCGATCCTCTCCCTGAGCATATAATGCAAATCCAAGACTGGAATCACGACTGGGATGGAAATATGGGATATCAATTAATGGTTTACGGAATCATAGAAAATAGAACAAATTACATCCCATCCCAATCCTTAGACGGTAGCTTCTATAGTCTTTTCAAAGCCCAATCCGGCCTAATCAACGGGAGGGGGCGCTTTTATTTCGATCTAGGGAGCGGGATTCATAACGAGGCTCCTTTAGAAGTTTTTAACGTAAAACAAAATACCTCTTACCGATTCCGTGTCATCAATGTAGGTGCTCTTTTTCCATTTAGAATTTCAGTAGACAATCACATGTTAAGTGTTATAGAATCGGATGGATACCCCATTCGTCCAACTCTAGCTGAGTCATTCGTCATAAACCCAGGAGAGAGATTCGATTTTGTTATTAATGCAAATCAGTCTATTGGAAACTACTGGATTCGCGGGAAAACATTAGAGGTGACTCCAAGAAATACTATAGCAGAGGCAATCTTGCGATACGAGGGCGCACCTGATGCCGAACCCACAACTGCTCGGAAAGAGTGCACTGAACAAGATAAATGTGTTGCCATTAATTGTCCATTTACTTATTTCCCCAAAAATGAGTTTACAGAGTGTATCCGGTTTGATCAACTTCGTTCGTCAGCATCCAAAGATCCTGCACCACCAGTGATCGATGGCAAATTCAAAGAATATTTTCTTAATTTTGCATTTCCAGGAGTAACTAGCTTTCCAAGTTCAGTCAACGGTATAGCACTGAAATTCCCCCCAGTTTCTGGAGTATCCCAACCGCAACAGGTTACGACGGCTTGCAAAAATTTTTACTGCGAGGAACAGATGCAGTGTAAATGTACGAACGCCCTTTCTCTTGATCACGGCGACACAGTTCAAATGGTGTTGTTGAACATGGGCGTTGGGCGTGGATGGGCTCATCCGGTTCATATGCATGGTCATTCATTTTATGTTCTTAAAATGGGATATGCAGAATACAACGAAACCACAGGAAAGTTTATAGCTCAAAATCCAGACATTGATTGCAGGGGTGGAGTTCCTCTTGAAAAATCGTTTTGCAATTCTGCAACATGGGCAAACCAGACCTGGCTGAATGGAAATGTCCCTGATTTGGAACTACAAAACCCGCCGCGAAAAGATACACTTATAATTCCTAGCGGTGGTTATGCTGTGATAAGAATCAGGGCAGATAACCCTGGCCTGTGGATTATGCACTGCCATATTGAGCTTCACGCAGCTGATGGAATGGCAATGCTTCTTAACGAGTCTTTTGATAAACTTCCTAAAACCCCTAAACATTTTCCGACTTGTGGTGACTTTAAAATCGAAGAAGAAGAAGAGGTATATGTGGCTGCTGAAGTAGAAATGGAAGGTATGAAGCCACGACAATTCACAGATGTAACAAAATAAACTTAAGAATTGTGTATCATAGATATGAGTCACGCAATTGTTTATTTGTTTTTACAAAATGAATTTAGAGAATTTGACTTTTTTTCAAAGTATTTCTTTTATTTAAATTATCTAAATATGATGGTCATCTTTTTATTTTCAGAAACCATTTCAATGCAACGATTCTATGTCATCGTTGGTGTAATGGCGGCGGTCATCTTCTTACTGCTTCTTGTTGTCATCGGCATGCACTTTTCTTCCAAAAGATCATCTCCATCCAAGGCAGATATAATGGGAGAAACGAATCAATCATTTAATTAATAATAGTAAAAACACGACAGGATAACGACACATGTGATTAGATAGAATAATAGCAAATAAAGCGAACGGGAAACTGTTAGACTGATGAAGGACCGTTGAATATACACGTATTCAGTATATATATATTTTACACTTTCTTCATGTATGTATATGTGTGATTATTTCTGTTCTTTTATTTTTTTCTTCTTTATTTTACCTTTTTATAACGACTTTTTGTCCTTATTTTAGAGTTTGATATTTATAGTTTTTAAAAACATTAATATGTACTTAACAATTGAACGAAATACATAAGCCTAATAATAATAATTATTATTATTATTAATTATTAATTACTAATAATATGTATTTTATTTTACCTGACACATATCATGTTTTTTTTTTCTTTATATCAATGATAAAAAAATCATTTCCATTTTTTTGTTCATTTTGTATTAAAGTAATCCTAATTCGTTTGTCGTTAAGATAAAGGTATATGTATATGCACTTTTTCAAACATTCTTATCTCACGCACTAGATATAAAAACTTTTCTTGTTATGGGTAGTTGAGACAACTTTTCCGTACTATAATAATAAAAAAACCCCGGTTGTTATTATTATACTAGCAATATACCTATAAACCGAAACGTTGTCTAAAAGGACGTCTTTTTTAGAGCTTAACTACAAATATTTAGATAACTGACGTTAATCAGTGCATATCGATCGATTTTGAAATATTACACGCATGATAAAACTCAAAAGTATATATAGCATTTATGAGCATTTATTTTTAATGTAATTAAATTTAACGTGATTTAGAACCCTTTTAACAAGACTTTGGACTTTCGGTAAGACGTAACTATCTATTTCTTGCATCAAAACAAGTTAAAATGACGCCGGTTTCGAGTGAAATATGCATAGATTTGGTAGTCTTAGCTCAAAAGCCAGACAAATCTTGTTGATTTCAAAGAGCTATGGCTACAATCTTGAACTATCTAGGGCAACATATAACAAGCGTAAAGTTAATAATTACATTCAATTCGACCAACAGACACCAAACCTAAAAGCTAGCTTGTAGTTTTTTTTTATAATATTGAACTTAGTCCTGCAATCAATGTTATCATGTAAGTTAATATTTAGAGTTGCCAGGTCAAAAAGTTGGTTCTATGATAATTTCGTGATTTTTATAGAAGCTGCCTTTTATTTTCTTCTTTTAATTTGATATTTGAGTCAGATCAGTATCATTTTTATAGATAGTTGACACTTCATTGAAGACAAATACTTAACTATAAAATAATATTTACATTCACTGTGTATTTTCTCCTTTATTTCTTAACAATCTCCGATCCTCAGTCATGTTCGATAACTCTAAATTATCCGATTTTTTTTTATTCGTACCAAAACCTGCCTTTTATATAGAGACATTTAATCAGTTTTCTAGTGTTAATATTACGATTTGTTATTCAATGAAATGCTTGGGCTAGTGGTTCCACGGAGATCTACTACATATAGGTAAAAGGGTTCGAGCCACCGATGCACCGTTACTGTAACAACCTTATTTTTCAAATTTGATCTCAACTTTTATATTTATTCCATTATATCCATAAAAATGCGACAAATGTATAACGCAAATAATATTATGACTTGATAAAAGTCAACAAAGCTTGAAATGAGCGGTTAAATCATTCAATATATATCGACTTGCGTTTATCTCTTTGTACAAGTCGACATAATGTTGACAATGTATACATTTTATAAGAAGATAACACTAATTTTAATTTGCCATTTAGATGTTTAACACAACATCAAGAGGCAGTTATACGTTTCCATATGTAGCCATATTCGTCTTTCGTACATATCATATTTGTATTGATATGTGGTAGAGTCAGGTACATGACATTCCTACTAGCTCTGGCTAGTGGGTTAACCCTTTAGCTCTCTCTCGGTAGAGTGCTGGACTGGTATGCCAGAGGACCCGGGTTCAAACCCCAGCAGAGGCAACATATGTCTCTGTTACATTTGGCGCCCAACGCGGGGCCTGGGTATTCTCTGGCGGGTGAGAGAGATTGTCTCTAGTACTTCGCCCCATAAGTGTTGGCACTCCGGAAGAGCCGAGGACGACTCTTTCCTTGGAGGGGGACAATGTGGTAGAGTCAGGTATATGACATTCCTACTAGCTCTGGCTAGTGGGTTAACCCTTTAGCTCGATCGGTAGAGTGCTGGACTGGCATGCCAGAGGACCCGGGTTCAAACCCCAGCAGAGGCAACATATGTCTCTGTTACATTTGGAAAATGTTACAGCCTTTGTTTCATACATACGACAACAAATATGACTGTAGGTTCGTTATGAATTTATTTGTGACACAGTGACTTTATTCATATTCATATAAGCCCTGAAATAGCATAAAACAACAATATAGTTATATCAAAATATACCTGTGAAAGAAGTGCAATTAAAATCGATGAAAGGGAAGATAAATTCATTCACACATTATCATTTTTCCTGCGTAAAAATTCACAGGAACGAAAACAGATTTCTTATGGAGATTTATAATGGGGAATGTTGACATCTTTTCTCCATTCGGAAGTCACTCGGAATACCTCGCACAATTTTTCAACGGTATCATCCGGGTATTTTCATTTCTTTTGTAATGCAAAATCCCCGTGGACTTTTTATTTTTAGCCGTGTATTGAAACCTGACAAGCTAGAAGGTGGGGGGGGGGGGGGGGGGGGGGTTACAGGGGAAATCTTGGGATTTTTCACACTATTAAATAAACATCACATGAACCGAGAGGTATTTATAAATTTAGAATAATTAAAGAAAATGTGCGGCAAAGGTAACTTGGGACAGACAATAGTAGTCAAGAAATGTGTTAAACATGTCTTACCAAATGGTCATTGAAAACAGTTTGTTAAACTAAATGATTTAGTTTGGTTCACTGGTTAAGCATTACAAGAAACTCGTTACGGTAAAGAGCTATTGCAAGAAAGATGGCTCACCAAATAGAGAAACGCTATACATCGATTGGACATTGCAAGGTTTTTGGTCCACAAAACCACAGTTACAAAAGACTTGGTGCAATCTAAGTGATCATGGAAGCTATATCATACAACAAATACTCATAATATGCCTTGTTTTGAATCATTCCATTTCACAATTTTTCCCGATTTATGACCTCTAATTTCTAATGTTAGATATTGTCCACCTATAATATCTTCAGTCCAACTATGATATCTTCATAGTTGTATCCGACTGTAATTAATCTTATTTATTATTAGAGCCGTTGTTCATGAAAAGAAGACGACCATTCTTTATTTACTGGCTACGAGCCAAAAGTTACGACGTTAGTCCATATTCTATGTAACCTTAATGTTTTGATTTTATACACTAATTCATTTTTGTGGCTAAAATATATGATATATTTATGCTACATGTAAATAGGTACATATGTACGGTGAATTGAAAGGTGGGTTCATACCCTAAGCGTTTATTTTTGTTATATATAGTAACGATGTAAATTCAAATTTAAATACGTGTCATCGCGTGCATGCGGTCGTCGTATTAACAGTGACCTTGACTCGGGAGAACGTGCTCTGGTGGGTCATTACGACAGGTACCGGGGTAATTGTGTCGCTAATTGACAAAGCAATTAGATATCGGGGGCGACATGACTCACAAACTGCTCATAGACATGCACATTGTAGTATTAAGCTAGCACCATGCTTTCGTCAGCTCCGTGATCTGTAACTATTGAGTGCTCCAATATAACCATACATTTTCTTACTGCCCGTGCGTCATTTTGTTAATGAGGATTAATTCTTTTTTGAGATGGAGAACCATAAAAAGCATAAAATACATTTGAAAAAAGAGATGCATCTGTAATACATATATCGGATATTTGTTTTGTACACGTAAACAAATTTCTTTATCAAAACGTTTAAAAAGGAGTATCTCTGTATGGTCTGTATGTAATATCTCTGGTCGTTCATAAAAGATATTCCCAGAGTATCTTCTCACATGTACAATTTGCCCACCGTTAAAAAAACAGTCCTTATCCTTACACAACAAAATAGACCCCAATTTATTAAACCTGTTTTTAAAAATAACTCTTCTTTATTGTTTATTAGAAAACCTAGGCCTACAATAGATAATTTTGAAATCGACCTGATGAAATAACTTGGCTTTTCTGAACTTTTGATAGCTCTGAACTTGAACATTTGAACATCCTGTAACAAGGAATAAGAACAAGAAAAAGACATTATTCCTAGACGAACAACTTATTTTAAAAAACATGCTAAAATGCAAAACAGACCAGCTTAAAACAAAATCAACAGTATCTGTTACAAAATCTAGCGTTTAATTAGTGCATGGCTGTTGGTTTTGCATCGGTTATCGTTTATTTTGCATCGGTGTCTGTTGATTTTGCAAAAGAGGCTGTTGATTTTTTTTTGTTTAGTCTGTTTTGCATTTTAGCATGTTTTTTAAAATTGTAGTTGCTCGTTTTGGATTAACGTCTTTTTTTTCAGCCTTTCCGCCTATAGTTAGACCCTCACCCGGTTTGATTGTTCAGTATTCCTTCTACAAGTTTTTATATTATTAAATAACTTAGAAGTTGATAATTGAGATTTGTACAAATACAAGCGATGAAATGCCCTTCGTTGTTCGTACCGGTTATGGAGATAGATCGCTGCCGTTATACAATGTTGAATCATGAATGAAATGGCTCTATTGTATTGGTTTAAAATAAAAAGAAAGCATTTTATTGTTTAAACTTTAATTATCCCAAAATCGACATAAAATCCAAGACAGAAGGAATATTAAAGATATAAATAAAAAACTAATTTCAAATTTGTTTAACATGTATTGATTGATTACCAAATGTTCCATATACTTGTCATTCTTTATGTGGTAAAAAGATAGCTCTGCCATCGCGTTTATCAAACGCGGAAAGAAGTCTTTTGAATAGAGAATTTAAAATTGATTGAACTGTCCTTAGCGAGAAGTAGATAGGGCTTCGCTCCACGCTAACGTTTCCGATCGTATCCCCGGCTAACGAGCGAGATCGCAGCAACTGACACTCAAAGAAGTCAAATGCTTAAATGATGTAATTCGGGTCGCTATCTGAAAACCATTAACAATCCAATGCAAGACAAGAAATTTGTAAGAGAAAGGAAAAATTCTCTGATAAATTTCCTGGCAGGTTCTCTTTATACATTTTGCCAGGAACAATCACGGGGCAATTCCAGAGCGGACGATTTGAGTAAATAGACGAACGTCATTGATTTTCCTTCAATGCAGGGTTCGGAGGCTGCCGTGAACGCATCGATCTCGATCATACCTGTTTAATGGGGACCGCGACTCACACACACATACGTAAACTATTGCACGGGATGTTTGTATTTAGAATTCTCCGAGGCCTAAACTCACACCTAATGTAGTTTGTATCTCCTTATCGATGCGATAGAACGAAAATATTAGTGAAAAAGTGCAATATTGTCTGCATATTGATTTGAAGGAATATTCAATTTTCTCTGAAATCATTATCATTCAAAAGGAGAAACAAGGGGATTATTAATCATTAATTAGTTAATGGGGATTATAATCAGAATTCATTAACCAGTGACATTTGACAAATATTTTCACTTCCATCATCCTGTAAAACTTGGTGCGGGAAGTTTAACTTGGATGGCTGATGAAGATGTGTCGTAGTTTCCCCCCAAAATATAACAAGTAAAAAGATGGCCGAAAAGTTAGTGGAATTGAATTTGAGTCCGAAAGTGGAGAGAATTTCACTAAGAAGCAAAACCTCAAAGGCCGACCAAACGGAAGGACGCAAGAAAAATCATGGGAAACTTTTAGAAAGACGCGCCCAAAAACAGCGAGAGGAGGAAGGTGAAGACCTTCGTCAGCTGCTGTGTTCTCCTGCACCCATGAAATTCGCTGTCGACACAGACCTAACAGAGGATCTTTCTTCCTCGATAGACAAAAAGAAATGCATGTTTCCTCACATAACTGTGCAAAGATGTGAAGAAAAACTGCCACCACTGACAAAACGCCAACCGTCTCCACCGCCATATCTAGAGAGCACTTCGCGATCTGGAAGTTCCAACAGTCTGGAAATTCCATCTCCGGTTATGGAGCGACGTTCCGAGGCCGGGAAAAATATCGTGGTCCTGAAACCTGGAAATTTACTTAATACGTACAGTAAGTCCGAAGGTTGCCTTCACAGCGAGCGAGCAGAACGCGGTAAGAAATCAAATCTCCTGGAAGCGACAATGCTGCTTCAGACAAAGTCTCAAACTCTTGCCGCCACATCCAATTCACTCATTGTGACTGGCAAGAATTCGAGTCGACCATCATCGCGGTCAACGTCACCGCTACCACGTGACTTGTCCAGACAAATGTATAAATATTGATTTTTGAGTTCTAACTATTCTATTGATACCTGATGTTATGATTATATATGAAGTGTTAGCTTATATATAGCGGGAAAATTAGGGTTATCAGAAAGAAGACCAGAGAGAGAGAGAGAGAGAGAGAGAGAGAGAGAGAGAGAGAGAGAGATGTGATTTGCATGTTGTAATCTCTTTGTCCAGTTATTGTTCAGTTGTTAATCATGCATGATGATGCTTAGATTTGTTACACGTAAATGAATAAATCTTTTGATTATATCAATAAGATATTGTTTTTGTAAATCGATCTATCGTTCTCAAATGGGCAGTATGGATTCTTCTTGAAAGAGAGGGTAAACATGCAAGTTGTTATCAAAAGAAAGCCGCACGTAACAGTTTGCACACTTAGGTAAAAAAATAAATTCGATCTTAACTTTAGGCCAATTTTTTCTTTCCCCCCCCCCCTGAATAAACGGCTAAATTTATGAGATATAGATTGTCTTTTAATCCGCGCCTCTGTATATGTTCTGTACTATAAGCGCTGGACGTTTTATTCGAAATTAATTATTCATTGTACTGAATTATTTCATCACACAATCGTTCACAATGGATCCCATGATGGCATCGAGCTTTAGCAATCAATGTTCAATCTAGGGATTCAATGAAAAGTTATCATTAGCTACATAATCCCTGCAAAGTCGTCAGGTATCTTACATGTAATGATAGTAATGATGGCCGCTCGGGTTGAGACACCAGTGAACTTTGGCATTTCTTATATCGATATATATATATATATATATATATATATATATATATATATATATATATATATATATATAGGATCTCTCATGATTTGCGATGGTATATGATTTTTATCCAACTCGTTGTGTGTTTTCTATCCCCTCGCCAAGGCTCGGGGATAGAAAAAACACAACTCGTTGGATAAAAATCATATACCATCGCAAATCATGAGAGATCCTTTTTATCACATGTTTTACCACTTATTTTGTTAAACCTCAATCTTTTCTATAAAAATTATAAATGTGAACCGCACAACACATATACTACAAGACGTCAACAACTTTACGCACGAAAAAAAAATTTCTTTAAAGATTAACAAACAAACATTTCATTTTCGAGCATATTTGTATCAATTCATGAAAGAAAAAATCAAAACAGCATTAAATGCTTCACATTTAGAACTCTACACTTTTCAAGTGAATTGTTTTGTTACTTTTTCATTCTACGTCAATCATCCGCATGAAGCTACGTAATGTTTAATTATGACGTCACGTGGCGTAAGAACACACAGTGGAATATCAAAAATTTATCCCATGAGTGATATCCACCGTATATTGAGATAAACATGTGATAGATATATATAATGGTCTTGAAAGCTTACAGCTCTCGGTTGGTAGAAAAATCAAAAGGACGTAGAGCAAAAATGCAACGTCATATGATGGTCCCGAAACAGAACGAACTAAACGGTAAGATCATGGCAGTAAATTTTATTTCATAATCCCTACCACCATGTTTCTTTCGATGAGAAAGAAAGAAAGAAAGAAAGAAAGAGGGGTCGTAATCTATATTCAGAGGTCATCTGCCTCGTTTTCATCGATTTCCATTCATTAAATTCTGATTAAAACACATTCCGTCTTATACTCGTCGTCACGGAATATATTCACAAAACTTACAGCCCTTTAATGAAACCGTTTCGATCTCGTGCTTTCTCGGCTCTCTTTTATCATTGCGTAAAAAATCTATATGGTCTCACAAGGCTTGCTGAACATTCCCGTTAAAGAGCCTTGATTCTCTCGTGATATATACAGCGTCAGACAGTGTCTTCGGATACAACTTTTGTAGCCTGACAAGAATTACCAATTAAAGACTGAAGCACTAAAAAATTATATTAAATCACTTTTAGATAAAATGACATGCAATAATCTTCAAGTACATACTTTCGTTTGGTCATGTCTTTGTTTCTGCATCATGTTAAATGCACTTTGTCCATCCGTGTGTCCATGTGTCACTGCCCATTTATTCAGATATGTTCATCTCTCGTGTGTCGTGACCGTCAAATGCCCATGTATGTGGATGCATGTCAATGTCAATAATTTTAACAGTTTATCAATAAATGTTGGCATATAGATATGAGGCCAAATTATGACAGAGACAAATTCCTGTGTTTCAACTTAAGGTTTCAAGATAATGGCCATTTGTTAGCTTGATAGAGCAATCATACTGATATTATTTTAGGAGATTATGTTACACTTACATTCGTATTTGTGAAATAGTATAGGGATTCTGAGTGAACAACAAATCAAATTTCATGTTGAAATAAATGATAAAGTGATGTTCATTTACATGTATATTCAAATTAAATTTACTACATTTCTGAACCTTGGAGGTTTTGTTTTTCAGGAGCTTCCCCAGCTGCCAAGCTGCCTGCTCCCACTGACTCCTCCAAATCTGAGTCTCCAAGTCATCAGAAGCCTTGAGGAGAAACAGGATGTGTACTTTTGGATATCAAATGTATGTTCTAATAGAATTACATCCGAGGTGTGTTCAGCAGAGTGAGTGCTCGCGAGCGCTCGTTAAAATTTGTGTTTCAGGTATAGGGAATGTACACATGCGAAACAGGAATTTGTCCACTTTTTTACTTAATTGATATAGTATGTATCATAGTTATGCATATCTCCTATAGTTCAATATATTTATAAAGCTACATGACACATGTAGGGGAAATTTAATGAATAAGAATTATTCTTTGAGTATTATGCGGTGATAATTTCGGTCAGGGCGTGATCAAATCCAATAAAGCCCGAACGGCTTTATTATATATTTGATCATGCCCCGACCGAAATTACCACATAATATTCAAAGAATGGTTCTTTATTACTTATATTTATATAATTTTCAGCAATTGTACTATTAAATATTAGAATATTAATTATGCAAACCCTGCTTAATCCCAACAATACGTCATTTGAATTTATTGGACTTTATGGTACTAAATCGATTCGCTATAATACAGTTTTTAAATCCCCCGACATTTGCTTGTACCTTGCAATGAAAGTATGACAAACTAGTACAGCCTACCAAATCATGTACATGTATTTCTGTCACGAATACAGATTTCCTTTCTGGTTTTTTTTTTGGAGGTTTTATAGATCTACGTCTTTTCATTAAGAACATTATATTCTTCGTAACTTTTATTTCACGTTCGACAGGAACATTGAAGACCAAAACATGGTGAAATATATAATTCATACTCTAGGGGTTTCTTCATGATAATGCGTTATTTTCTGTGAGCATTATTCCTTGAAAAATAAAGAAAATTCTTAAAAGTTAGCTCAATGATAACGATGTCATTTTAATGGATCCCATGTAATCATAAAATCAGATGATAAGACAAAATGAATAGATTAAGAATGAATAGTTCAAGCTAAATATCGAACAATCGATCGAGTATCGTATTCCCGTAATAATTCTTTACAATGTCTTGTAGATTGTATACATTGTGATACTTAATATAAAAGATGGTTAAAAAATATATTCCTAGTAAATAGTTTAACACATTGACTCATTTCATTGCAATATCATTAAAAACGCAAAGGTAAAAAACGTACGGGGGATGATTCTGGTCTTCTTGTTGTCACGGGCTGTGTTGCCTGCTAACTTCAAGACTTCAACGGCCAAGTACTCAAGAACGGCGGCCAGGTATAAAGGGGCATCATTGTGATATTTTTTTAAATTATATATATATATATATATATATATATATATATATATATATATATATATATATATATATATATATATAAGAAAAATAGAAAGCGACAAATCGTCTCTATTTGACTATTAGACCTTTTTAAAGGTTGATACTTTTGAAAAACATGTTTTAATCTAAGAATGTATTGATAATTGTCTCTTGGTGTTTATATTAAATACCTTTTGCTCAATACTTAAATCCACCTTCTGGTGAACTTCAACCGTTTGTTTAAATCGTGTTTATCATAAGAAAACATATTTAAGATTTAACACATTTTCGTTACAAAAATAATTATGGAACAATACCTGTCATATTTCTTTAAGATATGCATATGTATTGATGTTCCTTAAAGTATTTTTTTGCATTCTTAAGCTTTTATATGATATGTCAAGATATCTCGAATTATATGAAGACCTTTTGCCTAATTAAGTCCAAGAAAAAAAATCTAACATACATGTATGTAGTACAAATAAAAACAAATGTATGTTGAAATGTTATAGCACGCTTTGGTGTGTTAATTCAGTTATGATAATAACACAAAATGCCAATGAATGAGTCAATTCTTCAAACTGTGTCAGAAATATTTCTCTAGTAATTTGATCTAAAATTGTTCCTATCTATATCATTCTTATAATATTTTTACATGAAATAATTCATTAAACAGCCATACTTTGTAGTATTGTAGTAGCACAAAGTTATATCAATTTATCAATTTATACATACATTTGCCGCGAGTAAGCAGTATAAGTCAAACTATAGAATATTTCATTTTTATTTAGAATGATGATGGCAATAGTTATACAAAAAGCGTGAAATGTAAAAATTTATCATATACAGTCAAACTTCGTTATCTCGAACTAGATGGGACTGTTTACAAACTTCGAGATATCCGAGTATTCGAAATATCGAGGGTAAAATACTTTAAAAAAATAAGTGGTTGGGACTTACAAATCACTTCGACCTATCCATTGTATTTGAGATATCAGTGTTCGAGATATCGAAGTTCAACATTATCATAAAAGAAACGAATCTAGAACCACCACTCAATATTGCCGTTTTGTTTAAGGACTGAATTTGATACCTACCCAATTTATGCCAGCATAAACTAGATAGGGGCAGTTCACAGTTTATCTACTAGAAAGCGGTTTACTACAAAGACAGTTCACATCTAGTTAATACTCTATAAACTGGGTAGTCATTAAATTTGCTTGTTAGTAGTTAGTATTGATGGTTTGTTTTGTTTTGTTTTTTTGGGTTTTTTTTGTTTTTTTTTTTTGCTTTTAAATGTAGACAGTTATGCCATTTGATTCTACAGGGGCCTTTTGCATAAAATTTCCAGAAAATAAATTGTATAAATGAATATTTTAATTCTGTGTCGGTCAAGAAAAGCTTTGATTCATTTTACATTGATCTCATTTTCACCAACATTAAAATACACACAAGATATAAAACAAACCAAAATGTAACTCTTTCAAAAATTAATATGATTCATTAAAACATACAATTAAATGCGAAATCATTAGGTGTCCAATAAATATTGAACAACATAAAATTCAAAAGTTGAAATAAGGTATTGTAGATCAAATATTTTATGATGTTTTAAAGATATACTAAAAGTAACTCGAACTTCTACGATATATGTTTCAATGTATACTTTTGTTTTTACAATGATCTGAAAGAAATAGCAATTTAAGTAACTGTATTACATAAACATGTGATCATTCTGTCAATGTAGCTGTTTATACACTCAGTAATCATCCTTTATATCTGAGGCATTCATGGTCTCTGTGTGATCTGCGTGAGGCGTACACGTCCATTTTGTGTTCTAGATTCTGCGGGATAAAACAAATTAAAATACTCATCAAGGTTTATTTGCTCTGACATATCATTATTTATGAACATTTCATCATCCACATTAATGTTATAAACAGGTAGTATTTTATGACTTATATTGTAATGTGTGTCTATGGATGCGTGCGTGTGTGCGGGTCTGTGTGTTCTCTTTCTCTCTCTTTCATTCATCCTCTTTCTTTCTCTCCTTCAGGTTTTTACCTGCAGTATCAAATTCATATCATCTAACAACCTGTCCCATTTCATCTGACTTCTTTCCAAATTCAAAATTTGGGTATTTCTTTGTTTTAGTGAGTTTATGTATCTTGTCCATGAATCAGGAATTCTTCCGTGCCGTTTTCTGAAATTAAAACATAAATTCAAAGAAAAAGTTGGAAACATTTCATCTGCTTTTAAACGAAGTGGACACTTTCTATAAGTATCATGTAGATATATCAATGTATAAAACTTCTGCCTAGAGCTTAATTGATTTTTACCTGGCATGCGTAGTGTATACCTTAACACCATTTTCCCATTAATGGTTTCATTTTCCCATCAATAATTCTATGATTTCATTATTAACTTTTTCGTTTAAAATCCATAAATTTTGCAAAACTTAAAATGCTAAATATCAATATAGATAATAAAAAAAAGCACGTCTGCTTATCATAGCATAATGAATTAACATAATAAATATGCTTTGTGGACATATTTCTTGGTGCGCATTAAAGCTTAATATTGCAACCAGTTAAACAACAGCAGGTGCACAAAATAAGGTTGTTTATTGCTTAATAACATACCTTTCTAGAGCACAGCCTTTGATGATTCCGTTTTTACTGCGAATTTTTGATTGGTTTTTAACATAACCTAAACGGGAGAAAATAAATAATATTATCCATGTTCCATATATAATGTATTTCTTTTTTCAGGTAAAGCTTTGCTTACCTAACGTTTTGAGATTGTGGTACATGTACCTTATGAAAATTATTTGTTCTGTTATCAGAACATTTGAATCATATTTACTCCAAAGTATTGTTAAGTCTTTTGCTAAATTTTACAGAGTCTTGAACTTTAATATTTATATAAAACATTATTGCAATTTCATAATACATCTTTTTAAATGCTTGTAAAAATTCAACATCCACTCAATCCGCCCTCAAAAAATGGTTGAATTTTTATACTGTAAAGAAATATATCGTAGGAAAAAAATGTTATAATTCAGAAGCAAATTCATTTGAATGATTTTAGCGTTCTTAAAATTATTTTGCTTTGCATTCCAAATATCTAAGATTCACAGATTAAAATTTTCATAATATCAACTCAATCCGTGCACACTGATATGACTGCATCGTACGATTTAAAAGCCCCAAAATACTCTGCGTAATGACTTATATATTTTTTTCTCATGAGTATGCAGTTCTCATATGCTAACTAGATTTATTTTGCAATTAATTTCATTTCTGATATTCAAACAGCTATACACATTTTTGTTATGGATTTATTTGTTTGGTTAAGCTTAAAGGGACTATATATGATACTAGTCAAATTTGGTCCCCATAATTCGCAATGTTTTAAAGTGTTTCAGGTACATTAAATCGTTGGGTTATTTTTCAGAAGAGTTGATATAAATTATATTCTTGGCCTATTTATTTGATTTATTTGCACTCACTGGCAGTATATGACGTCAGAAGTGACGCTATTTTTATTATTCAATCAAAAACAGTCAAATTTGATATTTTTCTAATCTTTTTCGAATGGGAAATATAGAACGACGCTTTGAACAAGAACAAACGATTTATCACTTATAAGTACTGGATAGATACATCTTTGGTGAAAATATTTTGGTTGTTCAAGCAATCGCTCAATGTTTTCTTAAAGAAAAACTTCTTCAAAACAAGCCGTTTTATGCTAAAAATGCGAAAATGGCGGGAAAAGGTCAACCTTATGATGTCATATTTTTAAACTGTGGGCAATTAAATCAAAATGAAACTTATGAAAAAACTTCAAATGTATACCTGCATCTAGAAAACAAAGAATAACAGTAAAATGACGAAGTTGATTAAAGGGGCCATTTTAGGCTCAAACGATATATAGTCCTTTGTAAGCTATGTTGATATTTGTCGTCTCTGGTTTTAAATTTCTTTCCTTATGTTTCGTTTATGTTTATGATATCATTTGCCAAAATATATGAATCCAATTTTTAATAGATTAGTGAATTGTACATGGAATGGTAATTTTAAAAAAAGGCGTGTAAACGGCAAGGTGGTTCGAGTTTTCCAATACATTTCATCCAAAGTTCCATAGAATGTTTTTTAAACATACCTTTTCGGTAGTTTCTCCTCCTTTTTATCGTTAACCCAACTATGTAGGATCTCGTTTTACTTTGTCCAACGACTTTTCTTTGACATATTTTCTGAAAATGCAAATTAGTAAAAAATTAAACAAACAGATTTCGACAGAACAAAAATATGCTTTTTAATTAGATTTCACAATAAAAAAAAATGTGAACAATTATCATCTTAATTTTTAACAATTTGCACCACCAATCTTACTTATAAGGAATCAGGAATCATAGGATCAAACGTATAGGAAGATAAGCTTTGTTATTATATAATAAAATTGAACTCTATTGATTAAATTTTGAAGACCAAAAAATCTTCAGAAGTTACCGACAGACACGCAATAAAATGAAATGACATCGTTGCAAAACATGATACCTATGGAAGTTTAAAATATTTACAAACTGTAAAAAATGTTTTAAAAAACCAGGAATTGCATGCACATTTGTGTAGAAAACTGCTCACACATGACAAACTTAACACATAATGACATTTCAATCATATCCTTGCAACACACAATAACCCCAAAAAAATTGAATTTTTTTTTTACAAATTGTAAAATTGAAAACTGCTTTAGAACGGCAAATTGCATGCTGTACATATAGTATGACATGTGGTGATAACGAACAGTATTCAAACGCAAAAGTCCAAAGGAAAATTACAAAACAAGAGCAGAGCAAACACGGACTCCTAAAAAAATAGAGGCAGGATAATGTGTCATGGAGGAGTGAGCATCCTCTGCTGACCGGTCACACCCGCTGTGTGCTCTTTGTCGTGATCGGGGAAAACGGAAAAGCCCGTAGACAATTAGGTGATTAATTAAGGTCTAACAATTAGTATGAAAAATATCAGTCAGCATGCGACCCAGTGGAAGATTGTACATGTTGACAAGGTCGACCAATAGAACTTACGAAAAGATTACTTCAAACGAGACTGTTGATAGTCCTGTTTTATCAACTTGTTTGTCAGCATCTTGCCTCGCCTTACAAATTGTTCTTAGAAGAGCATGTCCTTTCGTATCAAATTAACTGAGAGACAAAAAGTCCATACGCAGGTGATGAATGTAAATTGCTACACAAGTAAGGAAAGTAGAAAAATTGAAGTCATCACGTTTATCATAAAGTTTTGTTGTTAGGTTACCATCAATGTCCATTTACAGTAAAATATCCAAATATGAAACAGATGACGCAGGCTCTGTGGTATCTTTTATTTCAAGTTCACTGGGATAGATCGAGTCGACGTTAGTATGGAAGTAACAATTGTTAATTGATAATACGTCGTCGATATACCTGAATGTTGAGTTGAAGGCCACAGCGAGTGATTTATTTTTTCCACGTACAAGTTTTTGAATAAATTCTGCTTCATATGAATGCAAAAATAGGTCTGCTAAAATGGGGCACAATTGGTACCCATGGGAATTCCAACATATTGTTGGAAGACCTGATTTCTAAAACCTACATAGATGTCTTTTAGAAACTCAAGCATCTTTTTAATAACCACTACAGAGTACTTGTGTGCACAATCCGAATGGCTTTTAACAAAATAATTTTGCAAATGACCAGTGACAAGGTAAGTAAATTTATGTGATTCATTTTTATTTTTAAAAAAAGACGGGACTTTAATTTATCTTGGGGGATGGTTTTATTAGGTGTAGAAAAGTCGTAAGTTTTGATGCTATTGATTTTGGTAAAATTATGGGATTTCAAGTTTTCTAAAAGTTCCTTGGGATTCTTAAGTATCCACATCTGATTTACACCGCTTCTTGAATATACTGTTGCACAGTACTCTTGACGTTTCTCCTTAAATGCGGTTAATATTTTGGTAAGGAGCAAAGAAAGAGGCTTGGTGGAACATTTACTGGAACCCGCTATATATTTTTTGTTTGTAAGGCTTTTTATGAAGTTTAGGTATCCAATAAAGGTAAGGCAATTCAAATTGATTGTGTTTGTTGGGAATATTGAAAATATTCAAAACTGACATATGATTTTGAAGAATTTCCTCCTTGGTAAGAGAGCTATGAGTATAAGTTGGATTTCCACTTGCAAAATACAGGTATCTAAGCATCATTATGAATTGGTTTGAGTTTTAAACCCGCATGTATAATAAAAACCTACTTTAGAACGGCAAATTGAAAACTTCATTGCATGCTGTGCATGTAGTCTACAGGTATCATTATGAATAGGTATCGGTTTTAATTTGAATATTAGGGTTCCCCGTGGCTTTAGAATTAACTGTGGCGCAAAATGCGGAACAACCCGTATCTGAGATCAGCGACATTTTTTTTTCGTTAAAATAGACAAAACCATCTATTAAGGTATACATAAAAACGTTTTCAATTTTTATTACTTTTTTATCATAAACAGAACCATATATTTATAATTACGAATCATAAACAAAATATCATGTTTTATTACTATTTATTTTTTCATTTTTAATTACCTTTTCATTAATGATAAATAGTACCATAAAATGAAAAAAAGACAATAACAAATTGTCAACCATCTCAAAAATCCATAAAACGAAATATAAATTCAAAGCAGGGCAGCATGGACCTCTAAAAAGATAGAGGTATGATCAGGTGCCTAAGAGCTGACCGATCACACCCGCCGTGTGCTCTTTGTCGTAATCGGGAAAAAAGGAAAAGTCCGTAGACAATAAGGTGATTAATTATGGTCTAACAATTAGTATGAAAAATATCAGTCAGCATGCGATCCAGTGGAAGTTTGTATTTGCTGACAAGGTCGTTGTATCGACCATAGACCTTACGAAAAGATGACTTCAAACGAGACTATTGATAGTCCTGTTTTACACGGAAACGACAGCTCAAACCCTGTGTGATAACAAAACCGATTGTAAAACGTCCAAAGGAGTACGAAAACTATATGCTGAGGCATTTGAAATGAGATTTACATGTAATGAGTCAATTGTACAAGGGTTGGTTTAAAAAAAAACCCAGATACGATGAAATGTAACGAGTTCATTGTGCAAGAGTTGGCAAAAAAACCCAGAGAAGATCAACTATAAATAATTATTGCAAAGAAAAATGAAAAAAAAATAAAAATCGAATAATTATACATCTAATATGGTTCCTAAAAAATGACAATAACAAACCGTTAACCATCTCAAAAATCCATAAAACGAAATATAAATTCAAAGCAGAGCAACACGGACCTCCAAAAAGATAGAGGTAGGATCAGGTGCCTAGGAGGAGTGAGCATCCTCTGCTGTCGGTCGCATCCGCCATGTGCTTTTTGTCGCAATCGGGAAAAAACGGAAAAGTCCGCAGACAATTAGGTGATAAATTATGGTCTAACAATTAGTATGAAAAATGTCCATATATTAAAAATATCCATTTAACTAGCATTTACTTCAAGAGATATTGAAATATACAGCGCAAGGTATCCGTTGCTCCCCAGAACCGTAGTTCGTAGAATTTTGACAGTTTGTTTTCAATAATTACAATGAACTGGTCATTTTGCCCTATTAACACATGTATCATTTCATATTCATGTAAATCATTGACATTTTTCATGGGTGATTTATCGTATTTAACACTTCTTTATTATGTCGTATGGTTTTTGATATATTTTTTGCCTTATTCTTTGTAATTCTCAAATATTTTCAATCCGTACGGTATATTTTTATTCCCTTCCTTGACAAAATTTAAAATAAACCCTACAATATTAATGTACTAATTATCCCAAATATCTTACTATTCTCAACTTCCATTTTTTTTTTATACGTAAGTAGATCGTGAACATGGCTTTGCTTTCCGGATCCAAAATAAAACTTATAAAGCTTTAAGTTTATAGAACCTAAAAAACATAGAGATTTTTTAGTATATACCATATACACCATATGCATACCTATGTTATATTACCTATTAATTTCAATATTTACTTTATTACTTTTTGAAGTTTTTTGTCTATTTGTTTCTTCATTATTTTCTCCTTTTTTTGTATTTTTCCTATTTCATTCATTAATTCTTGTTGTCTATGCATCTTTTGTTTGTACATCATTTTTTTCAATGCACCATTCTTGTATTATTAATCTAATTACAGAATGTTATCTTGATCTTGTTTGTAAGTGTATAGGACAAAAATAGGCTATGCCTGCGCTGTCAAATCCTATTTCATTTTGAAATAAAATGTTGTTTAAAAAAAATAAATTTCAATATCCTCGATTAAGTCCACGCCCAATCAAGAAATAAGTCTAATTAATATAATTTTATATGTGCCGATCAAAAATAAAATAATGAAGAAATATGTCCTGAAGAGATATTTAGCGGATAAAGAGCAAGCTCTGTCACCAGACAATCAAATAACTATAAACAGCGATAACTCACTGTATTTTTTTTTTTTACCTTTTTAGATATATTTCCACTTTCATTATCCATGAGTACTCGGTCTGTGTTCGTTAACGTTTGATCCATTTCATGGGTCTTTTCACTAGTCTAGATTTCAGTTTCGACTATTTGCTGTATAGATATGAATGTCAAACGGTCAGATGATATAATGTACATACCGAACTGAGTGCAAAAAGGGTTGACCTAAATCGTTCATGCAGCGTGCTGAAAGGTTAACAATCTTAATCCAGGTCACTCCAGGTAAAAGAGACGGAATCTCCCTCTCTGCCTCCCACGGTTTACCTCCGACACTTACACACATGGAATGTTTTCCTTAATTTATCTTTCTATCAAATGAAAAAAAAAAACAAAATTGTCATTAATTTTTAGAAAGAAAAAAAGAAAATATTATGGTCACATAAATAACGTGCATTTCAGAAATTTATCTAAAATTAGATTAAGACGATTGATATAACAGTATAACGCAGTGAACTTTAAGTAAGAATATAGGACATATATAGGACAACAATGTAGGGTTTGATTGGAGGTAGTTATTTTCATGTGATGACTAAGTGCTGATTTTTTTTTTTTTTTTTAAAAAGCAAAATCATGAACTTATTGTTGACAAAGTATAGTAGAAACCACAATTATTCAACGGACATACAATCAGTCGAAGTCCATTGATCTTTTTTCAACTGCTGGATTTAATGTGTACCATTTTGTTAGCAAGGTGATTATGAGACACAGGAAATGTCAATTGCTTAATGAAATAGTTCCTCAATATTTTCTAAATACTTTATCCTTTTTTTCATTACACTTTATACAGATTTTGTTTAGTTGTTAGAAGCTTAGATTTAAATTCCTTCTTTTAAATTATTTGTTCAAGGGGGTGAAAATAATGTAAATACTTGAACTCGTACATTAAACCCTAAAGGTAAATGGAATAAGAGGTTTTGAATTTTATCGACACCATTTATAAGAATTTGTTCAAGGAGATGAAAATAATGCAAATACTGGAAATCGTACATTAAGCCCTAAAGGTAAAGGGAATAAGAGGTTTTGAATTCTATCAACAGCATTAATAAGAAACAGATTTGAAATTCCAAATAGGTAATGATGCAAACCAAGCATAGCTCTTCATTTTGACAAGATATGACAAACCGGGTATGACGCAGTGATGATCAAAATGTCACGTTTACTCGACCGTCGACGGTTCTCTTTTAAGAAGGATGTAGGCTATGTCTGTCAGGATCAGGTGCCATGGAGGAGTGATCATCCTCTGCTGACCGGTCACACCACCCGCCGTGTGCTCTTTGTCATAATCGGGAAAACGGAAAAATCAGTAGACAATTAGGTGATTAATTATGGTGTAACAATAAGTTTGAAAAACGTCAGTCAGCATGCGACCCAGTGGAAGATTGTATTTGCTGACAATGTCGTTGTATCGACCATAGACCTTACGAAAAGATTACTTCAATCGATACTTTTGGTAGTCCTGTTTTATCAACTTTTTTGTCAGTAGTTTGCCTCGCCTTAGAAACTCTTCATACGTAGAGCATGCCCTTGTGTATCGAATTAACTGAGAGACAAAAACTCCATATGCAGGTGATGAAGGTATATATTGCATATGCGTAAGGTACTCCGTCCCTCAGGTGAAAAAAAAATGAAGATGTAATTTTCCCCATTCTTGTGCAGCATTTCTTTAGTATTTGTTATTATGATAAAGAATTGATAATCATTTATCGTTGTATCCAGATGATCTTATGAGATCATTGATCATTTCATATATAGTAAATGTTAGAAAACAAAAAGAATAATTTCAGTTTCAGCAGATTATATTTGATATAGTGCATTTTGATTTCTTTTTTTTTCTGCATAAAAAAAATCGTTGGGGTGAATGAATTATAAAAATAAAAATAAATAGTATTACATCCAGTAAAACAAAAGATAATGACTGAAATCAATTTGACATCAATTTTCACAATGTAGAGTTATCTCTCTTCCATGAATTTAGACACAGCAGTAATGATAGATGTGCGTTTAGTGATTCTTGGCTTGCCCTGAAAAGTCTCTGTAAATAAGCTGTGTATCCAATCATATCTTCTTCTTTGATGTGCTATTTGTAGCTGTTTGAAATCTAGTCCTGAAAAAGATATCTTTTTTTTTTTTTTTTTTCTACTTCACTTCTTTCATCCGCAAATAAAATATTTCTTTTCTAATCCATAATAAAACACGAAGACAATACCTATGATCGATTGTTTATTATTAGATATAAGTTGTGTACTCAGTTTTAATTTACATATTATTAATTATTCCGGGCCATGTGATCCTTTTTCTGTTGAACATGTACAATTGGTAGATAACGTTTCTTGTAATTTATTATTTAAAAATTAGTTTGATATACAAAGTACGATACTGTAAAACTACTTCTAATATACTATTTTATTTATGTATCTTTTAAAATCTCCAAGAGGAGTAATTTATACATCCGAGAGACGCCATTATCCAACTCCGCGTGTTGGTAGTAAAATACGTTTTCGGTTCAAAATTCCGTTTTATCCGCTTATATTTGATTTTTAAACCGGGTTCTTTTTCCGCGGGTGTCTCAAAATTGTTTACATAATACGAAAGAAATAGAAGACTACTGACTAGGACCTTAAGGTGTTCGTGACTGTTACTTCGGTAAGCTTCAGTGATTGAACCACTTTCCAAAGATATGAATCGAGATGATTGTTAACATGTTTCTACTCGTAAACTGTGATAGTAAAAGTGTCAACTACATATACTACGGTCTGAGTATTACAGTTATGGTATCGGGTTCGTTCGCCCTATCTACCTGTTCGCTCGAGTCCGTTTGCTTTAAGTCCGTTCGCTCTAATTGTCGTTCGCCCTAATTATCGTTCGCCCTAAACCTTGTTCGCTCCTTGTTGTTAATAAACCATATCATTATAAGTTAATTAACTTTATTTCATTTAATATCAACTTTTTAAATAATAAAATATTTTTACTTTTATAAATTTTTCGTACATTTTATGATTTTTTTCTTCAAAAAGACGTAATTGGTCTAATTGTTAGATTCTAATGCCGTAAATTATAGATAACTGTCTTGATGATTTTTTTTTAATGATTTGCATGTTGTTTAAACAATTAAAGAAATAAAGACATTAACTGGTCTATACATGAATAGAAGGTGAGCAGCGGATGAACAGCAATTCTTTCTTTGAAGAATTTATATACCCGAGCACAACACAATCCTTTGATCTCTAAATGAATTATATACATAGATGGAACATGCGACTGTATCAAACTACTGTTAACCATAATTAAATAATTCATTCACCATGGCAATAAATTATCAGGTCAGTCCATTTGTTATCATTATGTAAGGGTGCTATATAATAGTGTTGTTTTCTAATCATGAAATTATGAAGAGATATATAATTACGCAATTATGAAAATATACAACTACATTAATCCTCTATTAAAATAAGGCGAACGGAATCAAGGACGAACAGACCTTGGGCAAACAGAAACTAGGGCGAACGGCGTCGAGGGCGAACGCATTTTAGGGCGAACGAACATACATTCTACAGTTATAGTTATAAAGCCCCTAATGAACCTCCGGAAAATCACACCAAAAAGCACCCAAGAGCACCCAGGCATATAAGATAACACCCAGGAGCGCCCAAGGTGGTAAAGTAGCACCAGGGAGCACCCAGGGACTAACATATGAAGCTTTTAATCTTGAGTTGTAATGTTAAAAAATTATGCAAGGTGTCCCATGCACTTCCCAATGGAAAAAAGATAACATTTCCCATTATAAATATCAGTAAGAAACTTGTTTTAATAGTTCCTGTGATTTTTTACGGGTAAAATCATAATTTATGATGTGTCAATGAAGATATCATGGATTTTTTCCCTTTTATTAATATTAATTGGACCTGATGACATGCATGATTATTTTCATTAAAAATCGTCAAAACTGACAGAAAAAATACAGGTAGAAAGAAAATCTAATTTGCATATTAAACGCACTAAAATTTTGCAGAATAGATAAGCATGGACCGAGTCATTGCTCTGGTGGACATGGACTGTTTCTATGTCCAGGTAGAACAGAGACTGAAGCCAGAAACGAGGGGTCTTCCCTGTGCCGTGGTGCAGTATAAGAAATGGAGAGGAGGAGGGTATGACATCTAGAGTACTGCTATTGTAATTACTGCAAATGGCATATACCAAATTGAATCTTTTCCATACTGTGTATATGGTGAAATTCCATTTTCTGGAGAATTCCACTGAGATTCCACTAACTCTAACCATGCTAGCCATTGCTTTTATATTGTGATGTGTGATGGAGTCATATATAGTCATTAGAGTCAGTGGAATCTTGGATTAAAAACATACTGTACTGTGAATCAAGACTACAATTAAAGAAAATGTTATTTGTGTAGTAAAGTAGATGAATCAAATCAGTTCAATATTATACCTATATTACATGTCTTTTAGGGCGACATACCAGAATGTTTGCCCCAAGGTGACAGGTAAGCCCTGGAGTGTTATGTAGCCCAATGCCAAAGGCAGAGGGGGACAGAACACTCCAGGGCTTAATCCAGGGCTTTCCTGTCCCCCAAGGGACAAATATTTTGGTTACTCATGATATAATATTTTTAAACAAATCAAAGTGGTATACGAACATATTTATTTCATTAACAAGTGTATTTTTTTGAAACATGTTCATATTTTACAAATCAATGTAAAATGTTTTGTAAAAAGTCGATCGATGCTTGCTAGTTTCAATAACTGTTTCCGGGAGGACAATATAACTGTTTCAGGATCTAATTGATTGGTAAGGTTATTATGTAACTATTCAATTTGACCAGGCTCAGTGGTACAGTAAAAAAAAATATTATTCTATAGCATGATAGCCCATCTTGATCTTGTTTAGGATAATAGCTGTTGGGTATGAGGCCAGGGCTAAAGGAGTAACCAGGAACATGATGGGAGATGATGCCAAGGCCAAGTGTCCAAACATCCACTTCTTCCGAGTCCCAGAAGTCCGAGGCAAAGCCGATCTCACCAAGTAAGGACCAGTCAGACTGTTTCACTTTATAGTGTTGTTTTGCTGATTTGTATAAGTAAAACTCTATGGTACTTAATTACCTTTAGAAACAGTTTTGTACGCTTTGAACATTGGTAAAAGCCTTCTCATTGATTTTAATGCCAGCAAAATAACTGTTAGTTTAAACAGCACCTGTAAATAAGTAATCTGTAGGAGTTTGGATTGGTTTTGTAATTCTGACTGTTACCTTCATTGTGTTAGATCAGAGAAAACTGGCTTATTAATCTTAAAAGTTATAAACATTGAAAGGTTTATGGCCATGTTGTAGTTTTATATACCCCCCACCCCCTTTTTTCTGTTTTGTAGATTCCGGGAAGCAGGAGCGGAGGTGATAGCTGTACTGAGCAAGTTCAGTGACTGTGTGGAGAGGGCCAGTATTGATGAGGCTTACATTGACCTGACCGAGGAAGTCAGGAAGAGAATGGGCACCCTGGGCAGTCATAATGTGTCCCCCGAGCAGCTACCTAACACATTTATTGTGGGCTGGGGGGACAACAAAGATGGGAGTATGTATGATAAAGACTTACAGTGTTTTAACTTTTATACTTATTTGAGTACAATCATGCATGTCATACATCATAATTTCCAGAACAATGTAGATTGTAAATTATCTTTTAACATTCAGGTAAAAGAGGTCAGGGAGTTAGTGATTGGATACAGCTATTGCCTAGCAACAACAGCGGTGAAAGCCCAGACCAAAAGCTGCTGATTGGAGCAATCATTTCAGAGGAAATGCGGGCTGCAGTTTACAAGGAAACTGGCTTCAGATGTTCTGCAGGAATAGCTCATAACAAGGTACTGTAAACCATATGATGTTGTAAATAAGAATAAAGCTTTGTTTGAAAATTGCTAACGAGTGATAAATTACATGTGATAAATTGCACATTGGGTTAATTGCAGTAGTTTTTAATTGCAGTTGCAAATTCAATATCTGTAATGTGGAATATGCTGTAAACTATATACATGTATAAATGATGACTATTAAATTCATTCCTTAATTGACCCTTTATTCCTGTGTGACAACTGTTAAATAAAATAGTTATTTGCTAGTATTTTGATATGAGGCAATCATGATTTGTGGTTATGTGTTTTTCTGACTAGATGTTGGCTAAGCTGGCCTGTGGAATTCATAAACCCAACAAGCAGACGATACTCCCCCACAGTTCTGTACAGCAGTTGTTCGATGGCTTACCTCTTACCAAAATGTAAGCTCACTCAATATTGCTCTACCTACTGTACATTGTGTAATTTTTGCCCTAAGAATGTTTCAGAATTGATTCTCTGTGTAGCTTGGGATTTTGGTGTTTTATTTTTTTTTATGGAACTTCTTTGAATATTATCTCATTGAAATTTTGGCAGTGCGTGTTAATTTTCTAATTTTCAGTATTGTTTTCATGAACCTTTTTTACTCTGTCAGTCGGAACCTGGGTGGTAAGCTGGGTCATGCAGTGATGGGACAATTAGCCATTGAGAACATGGGAGAGTTATGTCAGTTTGAGCTCCATACCTTACAGCAGAAATTTGGAGAAAAGACAGGGTATGTACAATTTTAGATATCAGAAGAACTACTGCACACAGAAACATTTGTTGCTGTGGTATCCATGAACACGTTTTTTTCTTCCAGCAAGATTAAGATTGAAAATCTATGAATATGATATCTTGCTACGTGTTAATATTTAACAATTAATTTACTTTTGAATTACTTTTATTGGTACTTTAAGTTGGTGAGAAGTTTGGAAATTTATAAACGAAATTTAAACAAGGTTGAGTTACCTTGAATCTAATAAAATTAAATGCAAGACCAGGGAATATGATTTGTAAAGTTTATACTTTGGGGTTTAAAGACTCGCTCTTTGCAGTTTATACTTTGTGCTCAAGGAATATGACATGGACTGATTATTATACAGGTCCTGGTTGTATGAGGTTTGTCGAGGCATAGAACATGAGTCAGTGTCTGCCAGACAGCTACCCAAGTCCATAGGGTGCAGCAAGAATTTTCCTGGCAAAACCTGTCTAGACACCAAGGAAAAGGTAACAGATTGTCAGAACATTTGGGGGGCATTCATTCATTTATTTAAATTTTCTTTAGATGAATATGTTACATCTATTTCCAATTTGACCAAACTGGCTATCAATGTACTTTGGTACTCTGTTTTTAGTAAATCTTTAAAATAATTTATTCATATTTATGAAGCTAAATCAGTTATGTGTACCAATTTAGGCTGTGTTTTTTTTTTTTACATGTTCTAGGTTGTGTTTGTATCTTTACTATATCTATGATAAAGATACTGTTTACAGCAAAATTTCTGATCCTGTTATATTTTTCATCCCATCCTACTCTTTGTCAGTGGGCAAATTTAAAATTATTTTAATTGCAAGTGATAATTACAATGTTATAAGGCAAATCAAAACGTGTGGGAAATATCTAGTGTGATAAGGGAAAAAATAAACAAAGCAATTAACAACATTAATACAATGTGTTGGTACATATTTAGGTAAAGTTTTGGTTACTAGAGCTGTCTAAAGAAGTGGCAGAAAGGTTAATTAAGGATAAAGAAATGGTAAGTTTCTTTCTGAGTTAATAACAGACATGTCTTTTGGGTGCATTCAAAGCACCTTAAGGTGGTATGGGACACTTATTAATATTAATGTGGATAAAAGTACATTATAATCAAAATACTTTGACTGGTTTAGAATTTTAAAATTTTACAATATTTGACCAAAAAAAAATGCTTTAAAAATGTTTGAAATGGTAAAAATAATAAAAGCCCCAGCAGGATTTGACCTCATGACTTACAGATTCATAGTTAATGCTCTAACCCATTGCACTATGCTGTTAGGTAACTATTTTGGGAAAGAAAACATTTATAAAATTATGCTGTACTTTATTTTATTGTTTATTTCGATAGGCAGTATGTCACAATATGGAGGTGTCCCATATAACCTTAACTATAACATTTTTAAGAAAAACATAGGTAGATATACAATGTTTGACTTTACAGAACAGCCGCATTGCTCGGTCTATGACCGTGAGTGTTCGTTACCTTAGTAACCCTTCACCAGTCATGGCAAGCAGAGCCTGTGCAGTAACAAAATATGATGCAGAGAAATTTGCCAATGATGCATATTCTTTGATCCTCAAACTGAATAATGCACCAGCTCACCAAGCAGCCTGGTATGTATGATTTATCTAGAATCGTATAATGAAAGCGTCCAAGATTATTTGTTTCTGCAAGATTGAGTATTCTACTTAGTTGCCGATAAATTTTTTGAAGTTATTGTTTTGTAATTTGTTTTTGACAATTGACTGATCCCCCAATATCATGATATTTTTAAAAAGATGTTTATTTACTTCTTTTGTCTAAGGTCACCACCTATATTATGCCTTGGAGTCTCAGCCACCAAATTTCAGGATGAGAGTAACAACCAATCAACACTGAGTATGTCCTCCTTCAAGGGACAGAAGAATGTAAGCCATGGATCAGCTAGTCAGCCACCATCCACTCCAAGTCAGCTTACAAAACTACCAATAAAGACGATTGCAAGTTTTTTCCGGAAAGAGAAGGACTGCATAGAGCAGGATAATGGAGATATCCTAAGGAATTGTTCTCTGCAAGATAAAGTGGATTCAAAGAATTACAAAGACAATGGTTTAACTAATGATGAAGGTAGTGATGACGAGTCTAATAGATTTATTTCTGATACATTACACTTGGCTTCAGATTCTCCAACAGCAGGACTTAAAATGAACAAACGAAGTGGATTTTTTTCTATGAGGAAAATTGAAAAAGAATTATGTCAGAGTAGTTCTAAAGAGTCATCAGTATTAAGTGATCAAAATCAGAGAGAGATGACGTCTCATCCTAAAGAAGAATTAGAACCGGGCACATGTATTTGGAAATCTTCTAAGGAGGACAAGTCTTCCCACAATTCAGTGGATCCTGATTTTCTTGCAGCGCTTCCTATAGAGCTCAGACAGGAGATTCTGAGTCAAATGAAATGTGTTTCTTGGTCCGAAGGTAATCAGACGGCTGGTCATGAGGAACAAATACAGGAAGAAAAAACTAGCATGGAGAAATACCTCAGTAATCATGATGATCCACAAATGTCTAAAACGTTTGAAGGAAAACAAAGTTTTGTAACATGTAGCAAGTGCAATAAACAGGTCGAGGAATCTGTGATCACAGAACACATGGATTTTCATTTTGCGAAGGAGTTGCAGAAAGAGCTTACGTGGACATCTGATAAAAGCAGTGGTCAAAATGAAAAGAGTTCAGGACAAAGGAAGAGATCGTTAGGAGATAGAGGACTGTCACCAAAGAAAGCAACCAAGAAAATGAAGAACAATGCTGGAAAAACACAGACAATATCACATTTCTTCAATAAAAATTTGTCTTGATAATACATTGCTGTCTTCAATTTTTAAAAAATTTATTGTCCTTGAAATTTCATGACTAGTTTTTTTTTCTTCAAAGTAAAGCAATTCCAGAGTGATATAGGAAAAAGATTTTTAAAAGTTACTAGTAAATTGGTGGTACATGTTTTGGAATTAATGCGTTTAGAGAAAGCTAAAATATTGATTTTTCTACATAATGCTAAACTATAATAAGAGCAATTTGATTGAACGTGAGCTGTATATTAATTCACGTTTGTTTTGTAACATCGCTAGACGTTTTGATTTAACCTCCATCCAGCAAATGTTGTCCTTCTCCTCGTATCACTGATGATATTTGTAGAACACGCCATAGATGATCGGATGTACACGTTGTCGTGGGCGTTCAGATTCACCACCATGCTCCCAGAGTCGGAATCAAAGTCGTTCTGGTTGTTGTCTGTTTCACCAAAAGTGGCCCCAAACACGTTGTGATTTACATAAATGTAAAAAGCTGTTTGTCCATGATCTCCTGTGTATATGGTCCATGTGATCACGTAAAGTCCAGGGCTGGGGGCCGTGAACATCCCACTGAATTGGTTGTATCCACCTCCTACGTTTGTTTTGACCTCATCAAAAATGAGAGCATGATGAAGGCTAGGGTTTGGTTCACTGGCAGACATATAGGCGTAGAAGGCAACTGGTTCTGGTGATAATCTTAAATTGCTAAGACGTTGCATTTCTCCCTTAAGTGTAACTTGATCACTCACGATTCTAGTTATTATTTTGTTACTGGAGTTGTTCCCTTCGATTCCGTCATCTCGAGCAATAGTTAACTCTTCACTATTTTTGAGGTTGTGAGTGTCAATGTCCTTAAGATTATCTATTTCCACCGCCATTTTCTTTACATCAGCGCGAAGAACGCGGTTTTCATTTCGGAGTGCCTTTATTTCCTTCTCTTGGTTAATTAGGATTGTGCGAATTTCCATTAATTCATTTTCGACGTCCATATTTGCGTAACAAAGGGAGATAGTTCCTAAAATCACTGCTATTCCAATCATTGTTTTGCATTCAATCGTTCAAGGCGTGAACTGGACTGACAAACTACAAGAAATGTTACCACATTTATACAAGAACTGCGCACGATTGATAAGAAATGGAAAACCATAATATTATCTGTAGTTAAAACTATTTTGTTACGTAATCCTTTGTTCTTTGTGGCTTTTATACAAGATAAAATACTTCTAAATTTAAAAACAATCCAATAAGTTACTTGTAAGTGTCCATTTTTGAAAATAATGGATAGAAAACTGTCCATTCTTTAAAATAATGGACAGAGACAGGTAAAACTGTTAACTTATTGGACGGCTACAGGTAAGTTGGAAACAAGCATTTGCATATAAAGAAACATATTTAATGTTTAACACATTGACAATAAGACAGGTACTAGAATGGTGCAGCGAAGAAACACTAAAAACTAGTAAATATTATCAAGTATGAGATATATCTACTCCATTGTTCAGAATCACGAATCAAAATTAATCCACTTTATCATATGAATAACTTGTAACCACAAATCACATCAAATATGATCAGAACGTAGACTGAGATAAATTTCTCTGCACTATATAAAAATTCATATTCTTCTCATATCTAAAAGTTAATTCTCTATCATCCGGACTACATTCTCCCTGGAAAAGTTAAAAAAATAAACTTTGACCGTCAACCTCCTCCACACCCTTGGAAAAATTTGTGCATCTAAGCCGGTGTAGAGCAGAATAATTACCCCCATAGAATAATGACCGGGGTCATTTTTCCATGTAGAATAGTGACCCCTGTGGTAATAAGTACCCCCTTATAAATTTATTATTTTCAGTATCATTCCTTGTTATATGTAAAATATTCTCTAGAATATTGTCATTTTTATTGCAGTAAACAGAGGGTAACAGAAATGAATGAAATCGGTCTGATAGTTATCGAGAAATCGCGTGCACAAAATTTGTTGAAAAAAAATAACTAGAGCCAAGCTCGTTGCAAAGCAACGAGGAGTTCTCCCGTTTAATATTGAATACGAAGCATGTACATTTCTAAACGAAGAAAATTCAAAGATTATTTTATACCCAATGATATAATACAAAGGGCCACATATCTCTGCTTAGTAATTTTTACTTTGTTGTTAGAAATAGCTGGTCCAAAAAAATCAGGTGATGACGAGACCTGAGTTAACGTCGGCCATTTTGTGAACTCATTAATGGCAAACTATTGTATATTTACATTTATTTATTTATAATTCTGACCAAAAATCAAACTGATAGATATGTTTATGTACAACTGATGACAGAAAACAAACTAAACCAATATCGTAGTGTAATCAACACAAAATCCACTGTGCTGATGCATTAGAAAACAAAGTTATGTTTTATAAACATTTCCATGTACGCATACTTACAGCTCTACTGCTAAAACATGGAATAGTTTAAAGTGCAGTGTTAAAATTAAACGATTGAAACAAACACAAATTGTGAACAAACGATGACGCCTTCTCCGCTTGACTTGCCTCTGATAGTATTTTAAACACCATCATCAGCCCCATAAAGTGAAGTGGTTCAGTTTGTTTACATGTAAAAATGGAGACGCTCGATCTCAATGTGAATTTAACATACTTCATTTTCTGAGGTCGGTAGCGTGTTCCGGAAAAAGTCGAATTTGCGTATAATTAAGGTTAATCAGTCCAAAACTAGCGCACGTTTCTATGATCCATAAATATACACATTTTTATCAATGGGTGGTACTGTAGCTTCCAGGTCGTCCATCCGAATTTTTTCAGACCGGGAACTACAGACCTGCAGCTAAGTTGCGAGAAAAGGTGGGCGGGGAGGGGGGGGGGGGCAGTGTTCACACTGGACCAAAATTCTTTCGCCACTTTAGTGCGGCACGAAGAACGACCTAGGGTTTACATTTATTTCTATCATATCACATCTACAATTATATGTTTTAGTTATTACTATTTTAAAATATACACGTATTGACCAATTTTTTGTATGTACATTGGCACTCTCCTCATTGTCATGTGTCCTTTTCTATCACTAAATTTTTTCTAAGTAGTATGGTACATGTATCAAAGCTTTTAAAAAGTAAAGATACTGAATTTTTACAGTTCCAAGTTGGAGGTTAAAAAACCCACCCCACTTTTGTATATTATTATAATGGATTAAAAATACCTTTACTCGTATACATGAATAAGAAGACGGAGTGAAAGCCACGAAGACATAATTTTTCTGTTCTAGACTATTTCAGAGTTAACAAGCTACAAGTTTACAATCTCCCATTTTGACAAGCCATATGTAAAAATTAAAACACCTTGAAAAACACACATCTATCTCACTTAAATATGTCGCTAGTCTGTAAGTCAAGCGAATTGTGTTCCAAGGTATTTGAAAGAAAATAGGAAACAGTTCTAGAAAGCAGTACTCTGATGATTTCTATAGCGACTGACTACATTGCATAACGTATTTCATATAAACATGAGAACAAATAATTATTATTTAAAATCTCTGACTTAAAACTTATAACATATATTTAATTCTGTACACAACTAGTGAAGTTTAGCTATTTTAATTAGCCCCATTCTCTTAGTTATTACTGGTCCTAACTTGCATGGATAGCGCGTCTTATCATAATTTATGATGTGTCAATGAAGATATCATGGATTTTTTCCCTTTTATTAATATTAATTGGACCTGATGACATGCATGATTATTTTCATTAAAAATCGTCAAAACTGACAGAAAAAATACAGGTAGAAAGAAAATCTAATTTGCATATTAAACGCACTAAAATTTTGCAGAATAGATAAGCATGGACCGAGTCATTGCTCTGGTGGACATGGACTGTTTCTATGTCCAGGTAGAACAGAGACTGAAGCCAGAAACGAGGGGTCTTCCCTGTGCCGTGGTGCAGTATAAGAAATGGAGAGGAGGAGGGTATGACATCTAGAGTACTGCTATTGTAATTACTGCAAATGGCATATACCAAATTGAATCTTTTCCATACTGTGTATATGGTGAAATTCCATTTTCTGGAGAATTCCACTGAGATTCCACTAACTCTAACCATGCTAGCCATTGCTTTTATATTGTGATGTGTGATGGAGTCATATATAGTCATTAGAGTCAGTGGAATCTTGGATTAAAAACATACTGTACTGTGAATCAAGACTACAATTAAAGAAAATGTTATTTGTGTAGTAAAGTAGATGAATCAAATCAGTTCAATATTATACCTATATTACATGTCTTTTAGGGCGACATACCAGAATGTTTGCCCCAAGGTGACAGGTAAGCCCTGGAGTGTTATGTAGCCCAATGCCAAAGGCAGAGGGGGACAGAACACTCCAGGGCTTAATCCAGGGCTTTCCTGTCCCCCAAGGGACAAATATTTTGGTTACTCATGATATAATATTTTTAAACAAATCAAAGTGGTATACGAACATATTTATTTCATTAACAAGTGTATTTTTTTGAAACATGTTCATATTTTACAAATCAATGTAAAATGTTTTGTAAAAAGTCGATCGATGCTTGCTAGTTTCAATAACTGTTTCCGGGAGGACAATATAACTGTTTCAGGATCTAATTGATTGGTAAGGTTATTATGTAACTATTCAATTTGACCAGGCTCAGTGGTACAGTAAAAAAAAATATTATTCTATAGCATGATAGCCCATCTTGATCTTGTTTAGGATAATAGCTGTTGGGTATGAGGCCAGGGCTAAAGGAGTAACCAGGAACATGATGGGAGATGATGCCAAGGCCAAGTGTCCAAACATCCACTTCTTCCGAGTCCCAGAAGTCCGAGGCAAAGCCGATCTCACCAAGTAAGGACCAGTCAGACTGTTTCACTTTATAGTGTTGTTTTGCTGATTTGTATAAGTAAAACTCTATGGTACTTAATTACCTTTAGAAACAGTTTTGTACGCTTTGAACATTGGTAAAAGCCTTCTCATTGATTTTAATGCCAGCAAAATAACTGTTAGTTTAAACAGCACCTGTAAATAAGTAATCTGTAGGAGTTTGGATTGGTTTTGTAATTCTGACTGTTACCTTCATTGTGTTAGATCAGAGAAAACTGGCTTATTAATCTTAAAAGTTATAAACATTGAAAGGTTTATGGCCATGTTGTAGTTTTATATACCCCCCACCCCCTTTATTCTGTTTTGTAGATTCCGGGAAGCAGGAGCGGAGGTGATAGCTGTACTGAGCAAGTTCAGTGACTGTGTGGAGAGGGCCAGTATTGATGAGGCTTACATTGACCTGACCGAGGAAGTCAGGAAGAGAATGGGCACCCTGGGCAGTCATAATGTGTCCCCCGAGCAGCTACCTAACACATTTATTGTGGGCTGGGGGGACAACAAAGATGGGAGTATGTATGATAAAGACTTACAGTGTTTTAACTTTTATACTTATTTGAGTACAATCATGCATGTCATACATCATAATTTCCAGAACAATGTAGATTGTAAATTATCTTTTAACATTCAGGTAAAAGAGGTCAGGGAGTTAGTGATTGGATACAGCTATTGCCTAGCAACAACAGCGGTGAAAGCCCAGACCAAAAGCTGCTGATTGGAGCAATCATTTCAGAGGAAATGCGGGCTGCAGTTTACAAGGAAACTGGCTTCAGATGTTCTGCAGGAATAGCTCATAACAAGGTACTGTAAACCATATGATGTTGTAAATAAGAATAAAGCTTTGTTTGAAAATTGCTAACGAGTGATAAATTACATGTGATAAATTGCACATTGGGTTAATTGCAGTAGTTTTTAATTGCAGTTGCAAATTCAATATCTGTAATGTGGAATATGCTGTAAACTATATACATGTATAAATGATGACTATTAAATTCATTCCTTAATTGACCCTTTATTCCTGTGTGACAACTGTTAAATAAAATAGTTATTTGCTAGTATTTTGATATGAGGCAATCATGATTTGTGGTTATGTGTTTTTCTGACTAGATGTTGGCTAAGCTGGCCTGTGGAATTCATAAACCCAACAAGCAGACGATACTCCCCCACAGTTCTGTACAGCAGTTGTTCGATGGCTTACCTCTTACCAAAATGTAAGCTCACTCAATATTGCTCTACCTACTGTACATTGTGTAATTTTTGCCCTAAGAATGTTTCAGAATTGATTCTCTGTGTAGCTTGGGATTTTGGTGTTTTATTTTTTTTTATGGAACTTCTTTGAATATTATCTCATTGAAATTTTGGCAGTGCGTGTTAATTTTCTAATTTTCAGTATTGTTTTCATGAACCTTTTTTACTCTGTCAGTCGGAACCTGGGTGGTAAGCTGGGTCATGCAGTGATGGGACAATTAGCCATTGAGAACATGGGAGAGTTATGTCAGTTTGAGCTGCATACCTTACAGCAGAAATTTGGAGAAAAGACAGGGTATGTACAATTTTAGATATCAGAAGAACAGCAGCACACAGAAACATTTGTTGCTGTGGTATCCATGAACAGGTTTTTTTCTTCCAGCAAGATTAAGATTGAAAATCTATGAATATGATATCTTGCTACGTGTTTATATTTAACAATTAATTTACTTTTGAATTACTTTTATTGGTACTTTAAGTTGGTGAGAAGTTTGGAAATTTATAAACAGAAATTTAAACAAGGTTGAGTTACCTTGAATCTAATAGAATTAAATGCAAGACCAGGGAATATGATTTGTAAGTTTATACTTTGGGGTTTAGAGACTCGCTCTGTGCAGTTTATACTTTGTGTTCAAGGAATATAACATTGATTATTATACAGGTCCTGGTTGTATGAGGTTTGTCGAGGCATAGAACATGAGTCAGTGTCTGCCAGACAGCTACCCAAGTCCATAGGGTGCAGCAAGAATTTTCCTGGCAAAACCTGTCTAGACACCAAGGAAAAGGTAACAGATTTTCAGAACATTTGGGGGGCATTCATTCATTTATTTAAATTTTCTTTAGATGAATATGTTACATGTGTTTCCAATTTGACCAAACTGGCTATCAATGTACTTTGGTACTCTGTTTTTAGTAAATCTTTAAAATAATTTATTCATATTTATAAAGCTAAATCAGTTATGTGTACCAATTTAGGCTGTGTTTTTTTTTACATGTTCTAGGTTGTGTTTGTATCTTTACTATATCTATGATAAAGATACTGTTTACAGCAAAATTTCTGATCCTGTTATATTTTTCATCCCATCCTACTCCTTGTCAGTGGGCACATTTAAAATTATTTTAATTTCAAGTGATAATTACAAGGTTATAAGGCAAATCAAAACTTTTGGAAATATCTAATGTGATAAAGGAAAAAATAAACAAAGCAATTAATAACATTAATACAATGTTTTGGTACATATTTAGGTAAAGTTTTGGTTACTAGAGCTGTCTAAAGAAGTGGCAGAAAGGTTAATTAAAGATAAAGAAATGGTAAGTTTCTTTCTAAGTTAATAACAGACATGTCTTTTGGGTGCATTCAAAGCACCTGAAGGTGGTATGGGACACTTATCATTATTAATGTGGATAAAAGTACATTATAATCAAAATACTTTGACTGGTTTAGAATTTTAAAATTTTACAATATTTGACCAAAAAAAAATGCTTTAAAAATGTTTGAAATGGTAAAAATAATAAAAGCCCCAGCAGAATTTGACCTTATGACTTACAGATTCATAGTTAATGCTCTAACCCATTGCACTATGCTGTTAGGTAACTATTTTGGGAAAGAAAACATTTATAAAATTATGCTGTACTTTATTTTATTGTATATTTCGATAGGCAGTATGTCACAATATGGAGGTGTCCCATATAACCTTAACTATAACATTTTTAAGAAAAACATAGGTTGATATACAATGTTTGACTTTACAGAACAGCCGCATTGCTCGGTCTATGACCGTGAGTGTTCGTTACCTTAGTAACCCTTCACCAGTCATGGCAAGCAGAGCCTGTGCAGTAACGAAATATGATGCAGAGAAATTTGCCAATGATGCATATTCTTTGATCCTCAAACTGAATAATGCACCAGCTCACCAAGCAGCCTGGTATGTATGATTTATCTTGAATCGTATAATGAAAGCGTCCAAGATTATTTGTTTCTGCAAGATTGAGTATTCTACTTAGTTGCCGATAAATTTTTTGAAGTTATTGTTTTGTAATTTGTTTTTGACAATTGACTGATCCCCCAATATCATGATATTTTTAAAAAGATGTTTATTTACTTCTTTTGTCTAAGGTCACCACCTATATTATGCCTTGGAGTCTCAGCCACCAAATTTCAGGATGAGACTAACAACCAATCAACACTGAGTATGTCCTCCTTCAAGGGACAGAAGAATGTAAGCCATGGATCAGCTAGTCAGCCACCATCCACTCCAAGTCAGCTTACAAAACTACCAACAAAGACGATTGCAAGTTTTTTCCGGAAAGAGAAGGACTGCATAGAGCAAGATAATGGAGATATCCTAAGGAATTGTTCTCTGCAAGATAAAGTGGATTCAAAGAATTACAAAGACAATGGTTTAACTAATAATGAAGGTAGTGATGACGAGTCTAATAGATTTATTTCTGATACATTACACTTGGCTTCAGATTCTCCAACAGCAGAACTTAAAATGAACAAAGGAAGTGGATTTTTTTCTATGAGGAAAATTGAAAAAGAATTCTGTCAGAGTAGTTCTAAAGAGTCATCAGTATTAAGTGATCAAAATCAGAGAGAGATGACGTCTCATCCTAAAGAAGAATTAGAACCGAGTGCATGTATTTGGAAATCTTCTAAGGAGGACAAGTCTTCCCACAATTCAGTGGATCCTGATTTTCTTGCAGCGCTTCCTATAGAGCTCAAGCAGGAGATTCTGAGTCAAATGAAATGTGTTTCTTGGTCCGAAGGTAATCAGACGGCTGGTCATAAAGAACAAATACAGGACGAAAAAACTAGCATGGAGAAATACCTCAGTAATCATGATGATCCACAAATGTCTAAAACGTTTGAAGGAAAACAAAGTTTTGTAACATGTAGCAAGTGCAATAAACAGGTCGAGGAGTCTGTGATCACAGAACACATGGATTTTCATTTTGCGAAGGAGTTGCAGAAAGAGCTTACGTGGACATCTGATAAAAGCAGTGGTCAAAATGAAAAGAGTTCAGGACAAAGGAAGAGATCGTTAGGAGATAGAGGACTGTCACCAAAGAAAGCAACCAAGAAAATGAAGAACAATGCTGGAAAAACACAGACAATATCACATTTCTTCAATAAAAATTTGTCTTGATAATACATTGCTGTCTTCAAGAAGATGTGTGAATAAGGCGTGTAAAATGCCTATATGAGAAAAGATAAGATACTGTAAAATTAAAATATCAAAATCTGATAATTTCTTTTTAAGTTATTAAAAACAATTCATATTTAACATATTTCGAATTGTAACCTTTAAATATGTGAAATACTTGGAATGTGTTGATTTAAATTAAGTATGCATGTCAAAACCTCCAAATAGTGTCATTTTTTAGAACTTCAGTGTGTTTTCTTTTATAGAGTGGGTCTGAGCTTCATAGTTTTGTCATAGTCTAAATAAGGTTTAATGGAAATCAAACCAATTTTAATGAAAAAACGTGGAGAGATGACCCACTATATTTTAAAAATATCATTTTGTACCCCAACAATTGAACGTTTTAGAAAATAAATAAGTCGGTAAATTTGTGGCCAAAGTCTCATATAGCATTTAAACACCGCAATTTGTTGTGACTGAAATGGCTCAGTGGTTAGAGCACCAAACATAAGGTAACGTTATAGAATTACGTTTTTAGATTGTAAGTTTGATACCACCAAAACTTTAGGCTTTATTTTTTTCTGATCATTTGTTAAAATATTCAACACTGAATATAATTGTTAGAAGTTGTCCTTTTGTAAACTTTTATTATTACATTAACAAATATATTTAAGTGGAAAAAAATAAATTTGAAATTGTATTTTACGACTAAACCAAATGGGCATTTGCGCTATCTTATTCCCCCATCTTTTTTGAAGATTTATCGGCCTTAAAATTTAATAACCAGCTTTTTGTCTTCAAATTAAAGCAATTCCAGAGTGATATAGGAAAATATTTTTAAAAAGTTAAATTTGTGGTACATGTTTTGGAAAAAATGCATTTAGAGAAAGCTAAAAAATTGAAATTCTTATTGATTTTTCTACATAATGCTGAACTACGAGGGTCAATCAAAAAATACGAAGACAATGTGCCTGTCTATCATATATTTTTTTTATTAAAGTCATAATTAACGGATTAATTTATGCAACAACACTTATTTTATTGATATACGAAGTTTCATTCCATATGATGAAAATGTATTTTTGTTACCCGATTTTAAAATCAACATGTTTTGTCACCACGGCGTACGGTAACGTTGAAAACATGATGTCAAGATGACGCAAGCACAGTTAATAGAAATATCCAATCTTTATATCCTCCTGAGGCTTTTGTGCTTTTCACCATACAATTTTAATCGGCACTATATCACTTGACATCTAATTTGTTCCCATGCATTTAAAAATAATTATAAAAATATTGGACCTTATGTTATGATCTTGAAAATTATCTGAACACTGGTGCTGGTTATGTCAAAATTCCAAAATAAAAAAAACACCATATGTAACACATTAAGTGATAGAAGGCGACCTCGAAACATAAGACTATTACCTGAACCAGTTCCACAAAACAGTTGCACAAAATCTAACAGTGGTGTTTTACAAAGAAATTAAAAATGAAAATGCAAAATTTTAGAAAATTTGAAGTTTATCAACTTTAAACTGATCCTGATTAAAAAGGGTGATCCCGATCAGAATTATTTTAAAATTTAAAAAACAGGGGCGTACAGGGTGTTGTATATCCCCCACTCGGAGCAACGAAGACGATAGAATTTCAATTTAAGTTGGAATATTAAATTTTGGCTTGTATGCATTTTTTTAGTGTAAATTTCACGATGGAAGTCAATATTATGCTTTCATTCTGTAAACACGACAGGTATAGGTTTCCAAATTAAGCTGCACAGCTTTTCTGCCAAAATCTTGGACCATTGAATGTTCTAAATTGCAAAATTTAGGTATGAATGGGTCTTGATTCCATCCTAAAAGTACCTTTATTTAAAGAATAAGTTTTTAGCTCACCTGAACCGAAGGTTCAAGTGAGCTAATCTGATCGCCCGTTGTCCGTCGTCCGTCCGTCCGTCTGTAAACTTTTCACATTTTCGACTTCTCTAAAACCACTGAGCCAAATTTAACCAAACTTTATACAAAGCATCCTTATGGAAAGGGGAGCATAAATTGTTAAAATAAAGGGCACAACCCTTTTTAAAAGGGAGATAATTGCGAAACAGTGAGTATAGTGTGTGTGTCTTTAAAAATCTTCTTCTCGAGAACCACTGCACCAGATATGCCAATATTTACACAAAAGGTTGTATATATATAGTGAAGATTCTAAATTGTAAAAATCGTGACCTCAGACCAAAACTGGGGCCCCAGGCGGGACTCAAAGTTTAACATAGATATACATTGGAAAAATGTTTTAAAATCTTCTTCTCAAGAACCACCGCACCAGAAATACCAATATTTACACAAAAGCTTGTACATATAGTGAAGATTCTAAATTGTAAAAATCCTGACCCTCGGACCAAAACTGGGGCCCCAGGCGGGATTCAAAGTTTAGCATAGTAATACATAGGAAATTGTACAAAAATCTTCTTCTCAAAAACCACCGCACCAGATATGCCAATATTTACACAAAAGCTTGTATATATAGTGAGGATTCTAAATTGTAAAAATCCTGACCCCCGGACCAAAACTGGGGCCCCAGGCGGGTTCAAAGGAAATTGTTTGCAAGATTTTTGTTCCATTTATTCAACTAAATTGTGCACAAAAAACCAACTGTGTCTCCCTGATTATTGCATAAGTAAAGTCTGCTTAATCAAGAAATAGCGGATAAATACGAAAAGGTGTAAAAATTCACTAAATATTATTTTAGTTTATCGCTTACAGTTTATTTGGAGACCGTGCCCGATAAAAAAAAATTAATATGTAAGTTTATTTCTTATCGGGCACGGTCTTCAAAATGAATGTAAGCGATAAATGTACATTGTGATTTTGTTGCAATATTGCAGCTATAGTTTTGTTGAGCATTATAGATACGGCAGATCAACGCACGTGGTGTGGATTTGTTTGTAAACAACCTTACCTTATGTAATCTTGTTTCAAACGGGTATAGAAATAAATAAGAGTATGTTTTATTATATACTTGTTTCCTATTATATTGCGGGTTCTATGGTATCGCGGTATTTCTGTTTACGTAGTAGCAAGCGCTGAAATTGCATAGTAAACAGAGGCACGCTAAACATCACTGAGGTATATAATAGAGGAAACTCACAATAACATTAGTTTCTGGAAATATTTTCGTATTGATAGATTTTTCGACAAAATGATTTAACTACGATATCATAGGACCGGCTCATAATTAGGGAAACGCTGTTAATGTGTTGTATCCTCGTATTCAAATTATGAACCTGTGAAAATTCAAAGACTGTTTAAAGCAGAAAGAAAATAATTTGTTTTTGAACTTTGAAATTTCGATTTTTGTAACCATGATGAGTTATTGTATTACAAATGCACCACTACGTATTTTATAAGGAAATATACTGAGTATACATTCACATGGTGATGTTAAAATTGCAAATAAAAATATATTTCTTTGGTTTCTTTTTAAAGCAGCAGTTGCATACGCACGAATTTAGTTAGACAAAACATAATTTATTTACTTTTTTATTCTGATATCTATATTAAAGAAATTGTCAGCTCGACGCAATTGTAGTCGTTCCGGCCTTTAATATATATAGTGTATATTCTAAAAATCATCTTCTCAAGAACCACTGTACCAGAAATGTCAATATTTACACAAAAGCTTGTATATATAATGAAGATTCTAAATTGTAAAAACCGTGAGCAAAACTTGTGCCCCAGAAGGGGTTCAAAGTTTAACATAGAAATACATAGGAAAAATGTTTAAAAATTTTCTTCTCAAGAACCACTGCACCAGAAATGCCAATATTAGCACAAAAGCTTGCATTTATAGTGAAGATTTAAAATTGTAAAAATTGGGACCACCAGGCCAAAACTGGGGCCCCAGAAGGGGTTCAAAGTTTACCAAATATAGGAAAATGTTTATAGAACTACAATGCAACAGTTTAGGATATTACTATGCATGCACCCTTGTAGATTCTAAATTGTTAAAATCGTGACCCCCAGACTAATACTGGGGCACCAAAAGGGGTTCAATGTTTAACATAGATATATAGATATATATATAGGAAACATGTTTAAAAATCTTCTTCTCGAGAACTACAACGTTACAGTTTGTGAGATTACTATGCAAGGATCCTCAGATAGTGAAGATCCTAAATTGGAAAAGACGTGACCCCAGGACCAAAACTGGGGCCCCAGAAGGGGTTCAAAGTTTAACATAGAAGTATATAGGAAAGTGTTTAAAAATCTTCTTCTCAAGAACTACAAAGCTACAGTTTGTGAGATTACTATGCAAGCATCCTCAAATTATGAAGGTTCTAAATTGTGGAAGCCGTGACCCCCAAACTAATATTGGGGCCCCAGAAGGGGTTCAAAGTTAACATAGAAATATATAGGGAAAATTTTTCTTCTTAAGAACTAAGGTGCAACAGTTTGTGGTATTACTATGCAAGCATCCGTGGCTATTGTAGATTCTAAATTGGTAAAATCGTGACCCCCGGACTAATAATGGGGCCCGAAGAGGGGTTCAAAGTTTAACATTGAATTATATAGGGAAAATGTTTAAAAATCTTCTTCTCGAGAACTACAATGCTACAATATGTGAGATTACCATGCATGCAACTTATGATAATTTAAATTCAATTTTAAAAAAAAAATAGGAACCCCTGGACTAGTACTGGGGACCCAAGACAGGTTCATAGTTTAACGTTGAAGTATATATGGAAAATGTTTAAAAATCTTCCTCTCAAGAACTACAATGCTTCACTTTGTCTGATTACTATGTAGGCATCCTAAAATAATGTAGATTCTAAATTAATAAAACTGTGACCACTGGACTAATACTAGGGCCCCAAGAGGGGTTCAAAGTTTAAAATAGAAATAGCATATTATGCTACGAAATAGAATGTTACAAGGAACTGTTGTTCAGGTGAGCGATATGGCCCATGGGCCTCTTGTTATTTATTTTTATTATTGATATATTAAAATGGAGTATAGACCCATAATGGGTCAAATGCGAGGTTTTCACCAAAAACATTTTATTAAGTATTGCCAAACAGTAAGATTTATTCATCGGTTATCTAATGTGTCAACGTAGCTCACTGTGATAGGCGGAGGCTTGTAGTCCATCCTTTTCAAATGAGAGGGTGTTCGAATCGTATAGACGACGTTTTATTTTTAATTCATTTGCTTTCAAGTAAAACATTTTTGGCTTTTTTATTGGATCATTATGAAAAAAATATCTATACAATTTATATAATGACAACAATTACGTAATGTTCATGTGATGTACATACAATGTCGGATAAAAATAGCGCTAGCACAGATATGAGATCATGCTGTAATGTTTTTAAAAAGTAAACAAATAAAACAAAGGAGATAAGTGCCAAGAACATGTTTTAATGTATATTATTTATTTGTCAGAGAATGCAGTTCTATATTATACATGTACTTATGCCCACTTTCAAATGTAAAGATGTTTTTATATGTTCATATGCCATTTCAAAATCCTGGGTACGGGGGGATTTGTCAGGCCTTGTACGCTCTTGTCCTTTTATAAAAATACTGCAGTTTACTCTGAGTAATTGATATGCATTATTTAAGATCAGTAAATGAACAAACCCATTTTATAGCTAAACAACCTGAACTTTGCAAAATTGTATTCCAACTTTATATGATTTTATTTTCTTGAATTTCACTATTTCGTTTCAATTTCTTGTTAAAACATGATTGTAAAGCAATTTTTCAATGTGAGTGACAGTTGATTCGTAGATTCAAAGTCATCTACAATTCTTGAATTTTGTAAATATAAAGTTCATAAATATAGGGAAAATGTTTTAAAATCTTCTTTTCAAGAAATACAATGCTACGCTTAAGTATTTTACTATTAATACATGTAAGCATCCTCATATCTTCATATAGGAAATGTCTGTATCATATTATATTTCGACATTCTAAGCTGGCTGAGGTATTTCGTAAAAACGCATTTATTTTAAAGTTTACACTAAATCAAAAACTATCTTTAACATAGCATGTTTCTTTCGCTTCAGCTTTTCAGAATCAAAACGATACTATTTAAATTTTTAAAAAAAAGTATTGTCTGCGGGTATATCGTTAGAAAATTTAGATTACATGAAAGCTCAACGAATAATCATGTCGATCATTTTATATTAACTTAAATCCAGAGAATGATGAGTGGTAAGCAACAATAGTGCAGTCTGAAATGGCTTTGATCCACGCTCTGTCATTCCTGTCCATATGAAAAGTAGCCTGGTTACCACCAACTTCGTTTCCAATTACTTCAGCCCCGTTTTTGATGATTGCCGAAGAACAATGCTTGGTGCTGTTAGTCGAGGTGACACTCCAATGGAAGATGTAGTACCCGTCTGAGGGACAGGTAAACACACCAGTGTTGTTGTTATAACCTCCTCCTACATTTATCTTTGCCACTTCAAATTTGATTGTACTTTGACTTGCTACTGGGTTTAAAACAAGGTTCCAAAAACCCGTTCGGATCAATCTTGGAATAGCAAGAAAAAGAACAAAATCTTTAATTTCTGAAAAAAAAAAAAATTAATTTTAAAAACGCATTGTAGTTGTTTGACACGTAGTGTATTAGTTATTGATAATTCTAGGTTTCCACAGTCTTTCGATCTGTTACGAACACCACGATTGACAAATCGTAACTGATCGTGAAACTTCTCTGGACTTTTAGGTTTGTATACGAGCTAAAGCGATTCGATTGGTTCTTATGCGATTCGTTGAGCTTTGATACGGTAAGGTTACGATATACATACTTCTTGTGCCGAGACGTGTCACGATTTTATTGCCCGTTTAGATACAATATCCATTTATTGCATGTCGTCGGTAGTAGATGCAAATTGAGGGGTGATTTTTATTAATGGCAGGCGTATTGCGCCGTTTTTGTTGAATCGGTTGCAAGCTTAGATGTTAAGGATCGATCGGGAGACGGAGAGGATCGCAAAATAATTTTACCGATGAGTTTCAAGCGAAACTTTTAGCTGATGTTACAGTTTTAAATAAATCCAAGACGATGTTAACTTGTGTATTATTAGGTGGAGGATATAGATATATTTTATTATGAGAAAAATATATGTCACAGGGTGACAATTAAATGTTTTTATTTAATAGTAGTAAAGTAGTAAAATTTCATTCATTCATTCATTCATCACCTTCATTCATGCGTGTATAAGTTGTAATGGTGAGTAAGATGTCACGTGATTGTCGAGTTTGAGTTGTATTCGTGTGGTCAGATATTGTTGTTCCCTGGGGTGGAATAGAGTGGTAGAACCGGTATGTGTAGGGTGCGGTAGCTAAGTACGCATGTGTGAATGTTAGTATAAATACCTTTTTACTAATTTTTGTATTAATTTCCTACGACAATACGTCATAGATATATGATCTCCTGCGAGACATATCATCACTAAAGCAGTATTCCTTAGAAATTCCTTACGGAATCTATGGATTAATTCTGGTAAGGGATATGTCCATATTTGTTTAAATAATAGAAACTAAATAATTAATATTGCGTGAGCGTTTCATTTTCATTTTAGATCACCTTTACTTTATTTTACTATACGTAAATCATCTTCAATAAATGACTTTTTGTGAACCTTCATCAGTGGACTTGGGTTATTTATATTCTGTTCCTATGATGGAAGACCCCGTCACACATACAACGTCAGTTGCCTGTGACAATAACATTATGTTCTGATTAGATTTTATAAGATATCATGCAAGATTGGATCTCGATCTATTTCGAATATTTACGACAAGAGTCCACGATTTATCACGCTTGTGTACGTACATATAAGTTCGTATTCGTTACAATACGTTCATCACGTTCCCATGTGCTTTCTTACGACAGGGCACGATACTGATTGCGATTCTTTTTACGATCACGATGGAAGATGATCACGATCTAAGCAACGAATGGACCCCGACAGATATATCTATATAGCTATAAATATATATATAGCTATAGAGACACATCGAACATGAACGCACAACAGCTAGTGCGGTGTTTGTTTCAAACGAAGATGCACGTTCAAATGCGACATGTCGCGTTTGATAATAATGCAATGCGATCTAATACAATCACAACGATTGAAGATTAATGGTGTTTATCTTAGAAAAATGTTCGACGGTCAAAATGTTTTTTTACGACCGATTAACACGATTGCCACGTCAGACCTAATGATCTGGTGAGATTTAATACGATTACAACGATTACTCTTCGATTAAGACCGCTATTTTGCGCCAAAATCAAACAAATAAAAATGTTCTTACTTGTAATCTGTGATTGCAGACTGTTCTGTTTGTTAACATTGGCATTCACTGTGGATTCTAACGTCCTCTGACTGTTGGCTAGACTGGTCAGACTGGCCTTCAAACGAGTCAGTTCCTCTCGATCCGTACTTTCATTATACTTGATCGCATCTATCATGCTAGACAAGACTTTAACTTTTTCTTGTAACTGGCGCTGAACGTTGGCGATTTCCGACTGGTTAAGAGTTAAATTGGCCACTCTTGTCTGTGCGGCCTTCAATGCATCTACAAGATTTTGAATGTCCGCACCGAAATTGGTCTCCAATGTGTTAATGCTCAGCAAGGCACCTTTGATCTGGGTTGAAATGTCTTGGAAACGTTTTGGAGCTGCGCTATAAAGCTGGAGAAGTTCCTGGTCTGTTTCATTCATGACATCCTGTTGGTGTTTTAGCTGTGCATTCGTTTCTTTCTCTTGGTCGTATTCTATTTGCAAAATATATCTTTGCCTTTTCTCGTCAGCTAGCTGTTTTTCTAGTGAGTCCAATCTTTCCTCAATGCTTGCTCCATGTGTATGGTTTAGATTTAATAAAAGGCCTTTTGCGCCTACTAGCAGAAGCGTAGAAATGAAAATCATAAGTTTCTTCATTTTTAGCCTTTAAACTAGCAAGATGTTCTGTATTCTTCTAAGGTTTTAAAAATCTAACCTTTCTTGTTTTTTTGCCTTCCTGTTTTACTTGATGTAAATTATCACTGTTTGTTGGAAACGACATTTTAATCATCATGTTTCCAAGACAATTATCTTCAAATCATACTTGTTGCGTCTTAAAACTATCGAATGCAACCTACATTTTTGATAGCGTAGAAGAATGTTATCTTTTTTACCCTTTTCGTGTATTTACACTTGTTGCAAATTAACTTGATACGATACCTAAATTTGGTTCACCTACTTCATATGAACAAACGTCTTAATGTTTCTTTTAAGAGTCTTTAACTGTACTGAAGTAACCTTGATGGAAAATACTAAATTTTAAATAAATTAGAAAAAAACCCAAAGTTGTTTGGCTATGCATAATTGCATACATTATATGTACAATTGCACAAAAAATATGTATGTATCATTTGCATGTTTTGACATCGATATTTTACAAGAACTAGGTCGTTCGTAAATTGGATCATTAACGTCTATATATTTATATATACAAAGGAAAACTTGCATGATATGGATTTAAACTATTGGTTGCGGAGAAATGCAGAATGAAAATACATCTAAGTGTAGAATATTATTGGTTACTTTAAATATAAAATATTTACTACTTTCTTTGAGGTTTGGTGACATTTATACAGAGAGCAGAAACGTAGAAATTCAATCGTAGTTAATAAAGAATCTTGAAATAAAAGTGCATTTTAAGATAATAGAATCTTGTTTTGATGGATTACCTTTGTATATACTGTATATACTATTTACAAGTACCTCAATATTTGTATTATGAAAAATTAGTTTGATAAGACCAACGTGGTAGTAATCAACTTGACAAAAACAAAAATAAACAATATTGCAAGTTCAATAATCAAGAGAGGAACCCACAAGCTCGATTGGTTCAGACTGTACGGACTATGACTTGATGTGCTAGATGTAAATTAGGCATTGTATGCCTTCTTCATCAAACAGCGCATGGCAAACAATGTCCAATTAGTTGAGGACACACGAGACGTTCCTCAATTTTAGATAATTTTCCATTATTTGAAAGATAATTTCTTATTCATTCCTTATTTATTTTCATTTACATATGTTAATGCCCAACAATTTAAGAAAGGTTACCAGGGTATTTTTGGAGATATATCATTTTGGATTTTCCTTATAATGGCATGCAAAGTGCAATTGAATACTTATAAATTTCATAGTATATATTTTCTATTGAAACTGCATGTATATACAAATAGAAAAATATCATATAACAGGAAATATAATTATGGAATAACGTAGTAGAAATCTTCACATTGCGTAGATATGAATAATAGGAAAAAATGGAAGATAGGTTGCGTCTGGTCTTAAAATTAGAACTGCCATTCGCTCCTCGGTTTTGCTAAATAGATCTTTTAGCTTTATTCAGATTGCATAATTTCAGCATTCATTTAATTTTAGGTCACCTATTGCTAACTGTTTTCGTCCGTGCGTCTGTGCGTCGTCCGTCGTGCGTTAACAATTTTACAGTTTTAACTTCTTCTTGAAAACTACAAGGTCAATTGTTACCATTTTTGGTGTGAAGCATCTCTATGATAAGAGGAATCTAAATTGTGAAATTCATGGCTCTACCATCCCTGGGGCACCACAGACGGGGCCAAATATGCAAAAAAGCCAATTCTTCAAAATTCTTCTTCTCTACTCCCACACTTGTGAGGAAAAAACGGATTGCATGGTTATGATGTCCATGAATATCTCTACCAAAATTGTGAAATTCATGATATGGCCCCTAGGTCAGGGGTTCAGGCTCTAGGGTGTGGCCAATATGGCCATATAGTAAAATGTATTAAATCTTAGAAAATCTTCTTCGATCTCTATTCCCATATATATTTGTTAAAAGCTAAATGCATGGTTATGATGTCCATGAAGCCTTCTACCTAAATTGTGAAATGCATGACCCCTGCGACAGGGGTTTAGGCCCTAGGGCGGGGCCATACAGCCATATAGTGAAAGTGTATTAAATCTTAGAAAATCTTCTTCTTTACTCCCACACATGTGGCAAAAAATCTGAATGCATGGTTATGATGTCCACTAACTCCTCTACCTAAATTGTGAAATTCATGGCCCCTGGGTCAGGGGTTCAGGACATGGAGGGGGGGGCAGCAATATGGCCATGTAGTGTTAATGCATAATAATGTTTAAAAATCTTCTCTACTCTCACACATCTGTAAGAAAAACTGACTTCATAATTATGTTTACTAGGAAGTCCTCTACTAAAATTGTAAATTTCATGTCCCCTGGAGTATGGGTTTTGACTCTAGGGCAGGGTCAAAATGGATGTATAGTGTTAAATGCATATTTTGTCTAAAAATTATCTTCTCTTCTCCTACACACCTGTAAGGAAAACTGAATTTATGATTTTGTAGACCAGGAAGCCCTCTACCAAAATTTTAAATTTCATGTCCCCCGAGGTAGGGGTTCTGACTCTAGGGCGGGGCCAAGATAGTCGTATAGTGTTAATGCATTTAATGTTTTAAAAAAATCTTTACTTCAGCTGATACTGAATAAAAACTTACTGCATATAAAGAAAGAAAATAAAGCCGTCTATCAAAATTTTAAATTTCATGTCTCCCAATGTAGAGATTTGAATCTAGGGCGGGGCCAAAGCACTCATAGAGTGTATAGAGTAGGGGTTCTTAATGCATGGTGTGGCCAAAATGGTAATTTTGTGTTTGTGTTACCTGCTCAGGAATTTCAATGAAAGAAATGATTAAATTCACAAATATAGAAAAGAGTAAGAATGGAGCTGTCTATCAAAGTTGAGAGATTGTGAAAGCATTTGGAAAGAGTTCAAACGGGGGGGGGGGGGGGGGGGGGGGGGGGTAACAGTTAATGGAGATATCTTCCCTTGCCTCTTAATAATGGAGTTATCTTCCTTTGCTTGTTCATATTTAGTAATTTATCATTGAATGTAATATGTAATTATAAAGAAGTTATATGATCAACAGAGTTATGCAAGTATATTTATCATTTGAAACAAAAACAGTTTTTGAACTTTCTAAATAAACAAATAGACTTGTTAATAGTAAAGTAATAATTGGCTAACTAGAATCATTGATACATGTAAAATGATTTTCGTATAAATGCCAGATGGTGATTAATTGTTAATGAAGGTTAAATATTCAAAAGCTGGAATACGAAAAGTGATTAACTCATGATGGCTTTTAAAACTGTTTTTGTTAGTTTGTTTAAATGTCCACAGGGTGAGATTCTGTCTGCCCCTGGGGATGGGGGATGGGAGGTTGTTTTAGATAAAACATGTATACTAGCCACCTTGTTTTAGTTTATCTATGAAAACATACACACATAAAACCTATCTTGAAAGTTAACAAATATTGGAAAATTATCTTCTATCACAGTCTTGCACCTTTTCAATATCAAGTCATGCACTCTATTATGATCTTTAAGTTTTTCGCTAAAATTATAGGTTTCATAGTCCTTTTTGAAAGATTTCAGGCAGGGAGGTGGTCGTCATTACAAATTCATAATTTTTCTACTCCAGAATGAAACTTAATTAAATGCATATATGAGATTGTGTATGGGTTATATGCTACTCAGGTGACCGTTGAGGACTATTGGCCTCTTGTTATTCAATATGTTGACTTTAAATATCTGATAATTGTGAAGGTCTCTATATAGGTGTTTATTGGTTTGTATAGTTTATATACATTTTTTCTTACCCGAGCTTATGCATGCTATTGTATAGGTTTTATTGCCCGCTGTTTGGACTTGTGTGTCATGTTGACACATTTACAGTACTTCAGAAATCAATGCCCATAATTTGTGTGTTTCTTAAATTAAACATAATTCAGATGTCTATCTTGAATTTTTGTGACATGCATATCAAATTTCTGCAACGCTATACAAATTCTAAATCCCCGAAGAACAAACTACTTGCATAGGTAAAACAATGACATATGTTGACTCGTTCAATAAATCTATTTACTCACAATTAGTTTGGATTAATGTCTACCTTGTCCCCATTTTCTTTAACTTCTTTAATCATGTAACAACAGTCCGTTCCTGTTATTGTCCCGCTCAAGCTCTTACCGTGTCTGTTTTGATACATTGATTTCGTAACCCCTTTGAATGACGCGCTCTTCCACTGTGACCGCGTGGTCGGCCATTATTGTTTTTATCACAGCTGCGCGTGTTTGCCAGTTAATTACCGCATTTAGACTTTAATAATACAGTCTTGTTTAATTTCGATAAAAGATCAAATTGACTACAAAGAAGTATCTATTCTTTTGTGTATTGTGTTGATTTCATGTCTCCAGATGCTGATCTCTTGACAGAAAATTGAACCGAACGTTACGGGGTGAATATGGGGTAAATTTATGATTTGTTATATTGATTCTATAATTTCTTTAAAGATTAAAAAAAAAACGAATTAAACAATCCGTTCCTCAAAACCATTGTTAACACTTTAAAAATTGCTCTATTTGCAAATTATCTCCAATTTGTGCGTGGGTATGCATCCCTTTTGAGGACCCAGTCAAATCTTTTGTAAAGAATTTATATATATATAGGTGTGAGGGGAACAAAGTAACCATTCCCCGGAGGTCACATCAAAATGAGGCTTCATCTCATTTGTGTCCTTCTCCTTGTTGTCCTGATTATTGCGGCTGAGGTAGAAGGTAGGATTGCATATGCTTGCTTCTTATAATTAAGAGAATGATATTAATTTGATTCATCAATTTGTTAATAACATTTTCATACAATACATATGAGTTTCTGAAAATTTTTGATGGAAGCTAAATATTTTTCTTATTTCAGGGAAGAAGGGTAAAAGGAAAAGTAAAAAGGGAGGTAGCAAAGGAAAGGATGTTTTAAGAGGGGTACTGAAAGGCAGAGTAAGCAAAGTCAGTGCAGCTAAACCAATTGTCAAAGCACCGAAACGGAAAGATGCTAAAAAAGAAGCTAAAAAGGTCAAGAAACCATTACCTTTAATAAAGAAAAAGAAGAAAATTAAAAAAAGTCCTCAAAAACCTATTGCAAAAGCACCGAGACGTATAGATGTTAAGAAAAGGGTAAAAGAAATCAAGAAATCATTGCCTATAAAACAGAAGAAAGAAACCAAAAAAAGCCCGCGAAAACCGGATCCGAGATTATTGAAAATTGTTAAAAGTGCTGTAAAAAGAGGCGGTAAAAGCAAAGAGAAAGGAAGTAAAAGTAAAAGTAAAGAAAAGGGTAGTAAAAGTAAAGAACGTGGAGTAAAAAGTAAAGAAAAAAGAGGAAAAGGTAAAAAGAGAGGCGGAAAAAGTTTAGAAAAGGGGGGGAAAAGTAGGGAACGTGGCAGAAAAAGTAAAGAAAAAGGAGGAAAAAGTAAAGGAAGTGGTGGGAAAAGCAAAGAGCGGGGAGGGAAAAGTAAGGGACGAGGAGGAAAAAGCAAGAAGAAGGGTGGGAAAAGTAAAGGTCGCGGTGGGAAAAGCAAAGGGAGTGGCGGGAAAAGTAAAGGGAGTGGAGGAAAAAGTAAAGGAAGTGGTGGGAAAAGCAAAGGAAGTGGTGGGAAAAGTAAGGGAAGTGGCGGGAAAAGTAAAAGAAGTGGAGGAAAAAGCAAAGGAAGCGGTGGAAAAAGTAAAGGAAGTGGCGGAAAGAGTGATATTAGCGATGAAATAGATCAAAAAAATCCAGGTAAGCATAGATATTTATAACGATTGATACTTAGATAACAATATCAAAATACGTTCATTTATATGAATTCGTACAAAAATCAAATATTTGATGAATAAAATTCAAACATATTTCTCCTTGAAATAATACTATGAACTGTTTGTACCTTCAGGTTCTACAAAAGTAACACTTTGTGGAAATAAAAAGAGGACGATTTCTTGCCCAGCAGGATCAAATTTACGGGTGTTCACCGCTTTTTATGGCAGATCCAATCGCAAAACGTGTCGAGGTGTTGTTCGGACCCTGCGCTGCTCGGCAAAAAATGCTCTTGCAAAAATCAGGGGGCAGTGTGACGGCCGACGATCTTGTAGTGTGTACGCATCACATACTGTATTTGGGGATCCTTGCAGAGGGACATCTAAATACTTAGAATTAACGTACGCTTGTCAGGGTAAGTGTTTTTTACCATTCATTCTTAATTAAATGAAACATTCTTTAGATTCTCAAATTTTTAAACATCTATTTGTTCTTGTTGTCCCTAAACAGTTCCTTTTTTAATGATATAAACATTTTATTTCAATTTTCAGCCGTTTTATCGGAACCTCCAAAGACACAAGGTATGAACTTTCGATATTGAAACCCGATAATAATTATCTTATGGAATGTTGAACGTTTTAAGCGCTCGCATCTCTTTTGTTCACTCACAAACGAACAGAGATAATTTACCTGAAAATAAAACTATAGCAAGATGTTTTTTTTACGATAACGATGGTTGTCTTCTAATTGAGCGGTAAAAGCTGGTCAGATAATTTTAAAGAAAGTAAGTTCTCCTATTAAAAAAAAATTAAATACGCAAAGTTGTATATTAAAAAACATATATGAGGATATGTATTCCACTCAATGTGAAAATTCTTGGATTTTTATGGTTAAAGATTTGTTATGCTCTGCCGGTTTTAGTAATGTTTGGTACATGTATGCACAAATGTTCCAAACCAAGAAATACCGTTTTAGAAATTAAACAAACACTATCTGATGTTTTTTGTCCAGGAAAGAAACGCTTTCTTTGCAAGTTCCTCTAATTTAAATGTTATGTTTATAAATATTTGTACAACTCTTTTGGTCTCCAGTATTATCTTTAAAAATGTATATCAGAAAATATTTTTCACTATCTGACAAAATATAGATTGTCTGTACACAGACTAGCAATTGAACAGGGTCGTTATAACCAAACTGCACGTTCGTGTCGCATTTGTAGATTTTGTGCTATTAATAAGATTGAAGATGAATATCACTTCATCCTAGAATTCCCAAAGTACAGTTATTTACGGTGTATTAATATGAAAAAATATTACTGTTCAAAGCCTTCTTGTTTCAAGCTTGTTCAGTTGCTTACTTACAGTGTATAGAAATAATTTGTCTTGATTGATATGTATATCGTCCCAATGGATAATATATGTATTGAATATATATGTATATATTTATGTATATATATATGTGTGTTTATATATGTATAATTACATTGCACATTATTGGTAATATCTTATAATGGCAGATGTGTCATTGCTATACATTGTATTTGTTTACACTGATTATGCATTTACATGTATTTATACAATGCCTATAAACCATGTGGTTTTGAGCTAATAAATTAAACTAAACTAAACCTATATAATACGAGTATGTATTTCACATATTCTTCACACTCATATAATTAAAGAACACTTTCTTATTTCAACTAATTTGATTAAAAAAAATTAAATCTGAGTTTTAAAAGAATTGACAGCTTTGCCAAACTTCAATACCAATCTAATAACAGCATCAAACAAATTCAATGTATATACTTGCAAGTTTTTTTTTTTTTACAGTAACTCATTTTAACTGTGAAATATAGACTCAACTGTAGTGGAATCTTAAAGCTTTCATGTGCGCTCACTTATGATATAATGTTTACAAATCATGTTTAGATACCTACATTGGTTGCTATGAAGACAGACGTACTCGTCTGCTGGATCAAAGGTTTACCCGGATGTCGCGATTAACCATATCTGCTTGTAAAGAACACTGCCGGAAGCAGAAAAAGAAGTACGCAGGAGTGGAGGTAAGAGCGGGAAATTCAAAAATGACTATCAATGTTTATTTCGTAAGGTCGCCATTATTAGCGTGTATGAATAATTAAGCGTTTTGGATAATGATACACTGGTTTATGAAATAACAGATAAGAAATTACTTTATATTTTCAGCATCGCAACGAATGTTTTTGCGGTAACAAAATGAGGAAATATCGGCAGAGGCCTGAGAAGGAGTGTTCTTACCCGTGCAGTGGTAACTCTAAAGAAAAATGTGGCGCCTCCTGGCGGATCAACGTGTACCAGTGTGAGTACACGACAGTGATTATCCTACTCATAACTTACTTTTTAGAAAATCACAAGTATGTTAATAAATAGATTAACTGCATGAAATACAAACGTTAAAGTCTAACCACTGTAATTTAATGTTTTAAATCGATATACAAATCAAAATTATTCATGTTTATCTAATATGTGAGCGTTCCTTTCTCATTACAAAGTGGATACTAGTACACCATCTTGTGGAAAGTGCGCCAAAAATGCCCGATGTGTCCGAGGGAAATGTAAATGTAAACGTGGGTACCATGGTGACGGCGTCAATTCCTGTCAGAGTACGTAATGTATTGTTTTGAAATTCCTTGCTAGTGTATCATCCAAAAGCCGAAACAACCATATGCTTAATAAGTTCACATCTATACAAATGTGTAAAATGCGAAAAATGTAATGAGAATATTTTGACGATACGCAACTAAACAATTTTAAAAATGAATCTCTCTTGTTCTAAAGCGTATGACATTCTTTACAGAGTCGTGTTTTTGTATGGCGTCCGGAGATCCCCACTATAAGACGTATGACGGAGAGATAATCCACTTTATGGGAACGTGCAAATACACGCTGACGAAATCAATGACAGTTAGAGATCCATGTGGATTTCACATCACAGTGAAAAACGAGCACCGCCGCGGGAAAACACACGTGTCCTACACTCGTCAGGTGGATATTGACACCCTCGGGAAACGAGTTAGTCTGCGGCTTAACGGGGTCGTGATGGTAAGGAGTTAAATGTAACTATTTGTTAATCACTGTTTTATCCATAACAACAATGTCTAAGACAACTATATACAATACCGGGTATTAATCAATAATTTTCAAATTTGCATGCATTCAGATTGACGGAGAAAAGAAATATTTACCGGTCAATGAGCTTGGCGGGAAATTAAAGGTGTTCCGAAGCGGGCGCTTTGTCCAGGTGGCGACATCTTGTGGAGTGAGGGTTAACTTTGACGGGGTTCACGCTGTGTCGGTGACCGTTCCCGGTTCATACCGCGGGAAACTTACCGGTCTGTGCGGGGATTGTAATGGTAAACGTGATGACATGAGAACCAGTAAAGGACGTGACGTCAGCAGAGAGAAACTGAAGTACTCCCTAATCGGCAATAGTTATGAAGTGGCTGACGATTCGGAAGTTTCTGGAAAAAAGTAGGCTATTGCAATTTCTTTAAGAATAAACAAAAATGTTCAAAAGAAGACAGAGATAAGAACTTAGTCGCATGGTATCTGATCAAATCTTCTGAGAAGCCCTTCTGGCTGACCATAATTTGATCAGGTACAAACCAAGTTCAAATCCCGATGAACTCCTTTACATTGCTGTTTATTACTTAAATTAACCTTTGAGTAAAATAAACCGTCCAGAAAAATAAACACACCCGTGTGTTATGTTTATAGTAATGCAACCGTCAAATCATAAGCCCACACGAAGGTCATTGTGACGTCAAAATGTGACCTTATTAACTTATTAAGTGCACATAAGAAATCAACAGCAAGTTAAAAAGTTCACCGGGATATGAACTTTGTCGGTCACGTGATCAAATCCTGTGAAGTCCGAACGGCTTCTCAAAAGATTTGATCACATACCAACAAAGTTCATATCACGGTAAACTATTTAACATTGCTGTTTATTACTTATATATATTTGAAAAAAGGCAAATCGTTCAGAATTATTTTCATTACTGTTTAACGAGGCCGAGTACAGTTCGAGTACGCACGCTTTCGCGCAGCGTTTCATTTGCATTGTGACGTCACTTTCTTGCTTGGTTGACGCCATAACGTTATGGTTTCAACTGCAGATATTCAGCGAAATGTGTTGATAAAAGCTCGTTTGAGGCGTAAAATTGATATGTTACTGTAGAATAGACATAAATGTCTTGAATTATTAGCTTTATTTTGGCTCGGGTCGAAAACGTGAAGTGTTTATCAAGCCTAGCCCTCTGTCACGTTTTCTTACCCCGCCTAAATATAGCTGTATCTCAAACCACGTGTTTTATATTTATGAGCATTAATATGTGATGTTATTACTTTTATTACTAAATATGTCTGAATGTTTTTATAATACTATAAAGATCATTTTCGCCGTTGTCAAATAAAAAATGGCCATTATCTGACAAATCTTGTAAATTGGGCATAAAAAATAAACTTTGATAAAACCCCTGGAAAAAAACAGGAGGTAAAAGGTTTTTTTTTATCATCTGGTGCCTTTTAGCAATAACTTTCATATGTGGAACAGAAAAAAAATTACTAGGGCAGAAAGTAAGAAGGTAAAAAAAAAAATATGAAAAAAATGGCAAAATTGACACATTTCAAGCAAAATCCCATGGGGTCCTGTATCAAAAATTAACAAACATTGAAATGACCCCATAAAAACGACGTGGTAAATGTCTGATTTTTTTTTATCTTAAAATAATAATAATATCAGTAAACATTCATATAGAAAGTTTCATTAAAAAATCTAGAGCAGAATAAATTGGACCCGGCCTCGTTAAAATCATCATCACGCGTGCGATTATCATTGTGACGTCATGAAAAAAAATCACAGGATGAAACGTTCTCGCTATTCTATAGGTTCAAATAAGAAAACATATTTGTAAAAGTAAATGTAAAGATTATTTGCAATGTAAATATTTAAAAATTGGATAGAATGAATCGTTTCTTATATGATATACAAAGTGTGTTTAAAATATCAGTTCAAATAAACCCTAGTTTGACAATATGGGTAATTTCTTTTAAAAGTGGCAACTTATTTTTTTTATTTAAAACAATAGGTGCAAGACTTTGGAAGACCCGAACACATTTACGTGTAGCAAGAGGATGAACTCTATAGTTGCGACGGACAGATATTGTGGTCTGATAAAGAGTAAATCCGGCCCATTTGCTGAATGTATCGCCAAGTTCCCGGAAATTTCCAAAGAGTTCTTCGAGTCCTGTCGCATTGACGTCTGCTCACAAGATGGCGCCAATCTAGACCTGACCAAGTGTGAGGCCGTGGAGGCGTTTGCTGAGGAGTGTGCTGATAATGGCGTCACAGTCACATGGAGGAGTAGACGTTTTTGCCGTAAGTACGAACATCGAAGGCTTAACACGGTTCGTTAATTTATACATGTGATATCATTAAAGCAAATATTAGTAGTTATCGCAATTGTAATTGTAATGTGAGCATTCTGGTCGGGCTATTGAGTTGTCAACCCTTATACACAATCTTACACAACTTATATTTGGTGTATTATATACGAATTGCGCATGTTTGACAAAAGCATAATACTTGCAATTGTCACTGTTAACCGGTCAAAACGCTCGATACATAATTGTAGTCCTATTGAACTCGTCTCTAAATCACACAATTATATTGCGTTGACGTAAATGAAATACATGGTAAATAGAACCATATAGGACTGAAGATATAAAACAAAATGAATATACATTAAATCCATATCAATATTTGACTGTGAAATTTAATAAACACAATATTTTCGTAATAAACTAATGGGTATAGTCCCTGAAGAAGAAAAAACTTATTATTGGAAACTTATTTATAAAAATTTGTATTTATTTTTTGGATTAGCACTCGCGTGTACCGACCGGAACTCTGTGTACAAAGCCAGTGGGTCGGGCTGTTCGGCCACGTGTTTGGACCCCAAAGCCGAGGACACGTGTACCCTGGAACCCCAGGAAGGATGCTTCTGTAAGGCTGGATACTTACTGAGTGACGGCGCATGCGTTCCAAAAACACAGTGTGGATGTCAAACTAAAACCGGAGACTACTATCCGGTAAAATTATTATCGTAAAAAAAAACCACCTTAATTATACAATAACATTACACAAAATGAATAGAGTCAGAAACTCTACAGATTCTCGTGTGTTTCAATGAGCTATGGATTAACAAAGTTATGTATATTATGTAGGTTGGCACAAAATTACGAAGTACAGATTGCGGGTCAGACTTTGTGTGTAGAAACAGGGGAGGTAAATCCAGTTTCGTCAAGCTTTCCACTGGACGGAAGTGCCACAAACAGGCCAAATGTAGGCTGGATAAAGAGGGAGAAAGGACGTGCATCTGTAACAAAGGATTCACGGGGGATGGAGTCCGCACGTGTAAACGTATGTTTGTAAAGTTCATATTGAAGTGACATTTGGTTTTGATGCATAACAAAATTAAAGGGGCATGGTCACGATTTTAGCTGAAAATAATTTTTATCTATTGAAAATTCATTTTTCATGATTTTTCTAGCCATAGTAGTAGAAGAGCCGGGGTGTGGCGGAAGACAATGTTCTAAAAATGCTGTGTGTAGAAAAGGAAAGTGCGTGTGTAAACGTGGTTTCCATGGTGACGGATACAATTCTTGTACAAGTAAGTTTGTTTTGGAAGTTTCTTTCGAATAGGATGATATACATGTATGCTAAATATTCATTTTGTGATTATACAATAAATCATTATTATTTCATTCAGAATCATGTTTCTGCATGGCAAACGGAGATCCCCACTATAAGACGTATGATGGAGAGATTATCCACTTTATGGGAACGTGCAAATACACGCTGACGAAATCAACGACGTCCAACGATCCCTGTGGATTCCACGTGATCGTGAAGAATGAACATAGAAACAAGAATACACGTGTGTCATACACGCGCCGTGTAACGCTAAAGATTATGGGGAAGACTGTTGGACTACGAAAGAATGGCGTCGTTTTTGTAAGGAATAATTTATTTTGAAAATAATGTTTACGGGTAACTAAGGTTGGATTATCTAACATATTGGAGAGATTGAGATCTGATATTAGTAAGGTACTTGCAAGTGTTCAATGTAAACGTGTTGGATTTTATATTTTTTCCTTTAAATTTTTTGACATGCTTCTATAAGTGTGCGATGGCGTATTGAAATCAGTTAGCTTTATGATAATTGATTAAATAAACACATTCAAGACAAAAATGAAATTATAGAAATGTCAATTACAGTCAGTTTTCCCACATCATTTGCAGTTTTTTTTAAATAGGAAAAACTTCACGTTCGAGATTAAATGTAAACACCGCTCAATCAGTCATATGAAAACGAACAGAAATCTTATCATCACTAAATGTTGTAGCATATTTCATAATATGCGAGAGAAAAAGGTGATTCTTCAAATACTCGTACACATTTCTGGTCTTATCCTTTTCTATACGAAATGACATTAAATTTGGTTATAAATATTGTGAAATATTTTATTTAAAAGGTTGATGGAGAAAAGAAATTTTTACCGGTCAATGAGCTTGGTGGGAAACTGAAGGTGTTCCGAAGCGGGCGCTTTGTCCAGGTGGCGACATCTTGTGGAGTGAAGGTTAACTTTGACGGGGTACACGCTGTGTCGGTGACCGTTCCCGGTTCATACCGCGGGAAACTTACCGGTCTGTGCGGGGATTGTAACGGTAAACGTGACGACATGAGAACCAGTAAAGGACGTGACGTCAGTAGAGAGAAACTGAAGTACTCCTTAATCGGCAATAGTTATGAAGTTGCAGGTGGCAAAGATGCTAAGGGAGAAAAGTATGGGTTCAACAGTTTACTGATGTTCGAATGTTATTATAATTATTTCTTGCAAGCAGATATGTTTTCAAATTACAATCAAACTAATCTAATAGCGATTTGTAAGCATTTGACTCTTCACACATCTTTAAGATCATCTCAAATTAAGACGTTCAAAACTATATGGGATTATTTAAACAAAAAATGCTTTCTTTGGTGATTTTCTCTCGGTATGGAGGTGACGCCATTGCAGAAAAAATACATAACCCGCGGGTTATTTTTTTTTTTCTGCAATGATCGCAACCTTCATATCCCGCATGAATCATCAAAGAAAGCATTTTATTGTTTATATTTATATCTTTTAACAAATTAATAAATTGATCGTAAAAAGTAAGAAAATTTAACTAATTTATTGTTAATGTAAATCAGTACGTTAGATAAAAGAAACAGCCAAATCGTCTTCTATGGAAATTTGAGTCTGACATCATCATGATTATTTCGTGCAGTCCGTGATTTTTTAAGGTCGAAGAAGGTTTCGACCAATCGATAAACGGGGCGTGTAGATTTCAGCCATTTCAGTTTCTACAGAGCTATGGATTACAATCAATTTCCGTATGAAATACAATGAATCATACTTGGGTGTGTAAATATTAATAAATAATTGAACTATAGGCAGATAAATATAATCAAATAAGTAAATAGATGAATATAAATTTTTACAAATAAATATTAAGTTATTGTTTGGGAAGGATATATTTCCAAAATTTATCTTCAATGGAAAACGTACAATGAATTTCTTGTACTTTCTAATTTGAGCATTTGCTTTAAATTGTAGTTGAAATTAGTGAAAAGATTTTAATCTATCGGTATTTAGTAACGATTTTGATAGAATGTGTTGTTTATTTTAACCCTTTTCAATATGGGCTCCTGTAAATAATGTTATAACAATATTGCGCAGTGTATGTCAATTTGAATACTTTTGTACATAATTTGTTTCAGTTTGGGAAAACCCTTTTGTTTACATTCTACTATTTTGTTGATTTTGCTGTTGTTAATTAAATTCAATAGGTGCAAGACTTTGGAAGACCCAGACACATTCACTTGTAGCAAGAGAAAGAACGCTATGCTTGCGACAGACAGATATTGCGGTCTTATAAAGAGTAAATCCGGACCATTCGCTGAATGTATCGCCAATTTCCCGGAAATTTCCAAAGAGTTCTTCGAGTCCTGTCGCATTGACGTCTGCACACAAGAGGGCGCCAATCTAGAAGTGGCGAAGTGTGAAGCTGTGGAGGCCTTTGCTGAAGAGTGTGCTGATAATGGCGTCACGGTCGCATGGAGAAGCAGACGATTTTGTCGTAAGTGCAAAATTATGTGAGAGAAGGGGATGGGAATGCATCCAAAATGACAATTAATACCGAAATTTCTAAAAAAAAAAATTTACATTTTTAAATGAAATTCTGTGTTTTATATTGATTGCAACACCGAAATGAAATCACAAACAACGGTAAAATGTTTTGAGTTAAATACAATGATACCCACGAAGCTTTAAGGTAAAAACAAATGTGAGCACATTTGATACTAATCTGAACCATAAATACTAAGATGAAAACGTAAAAAATCATAACAAATGGTATTTATTTTTGGAAATAGCTCTTACATGTACCGACCGAAACTCTGTGTACAAAGCCAGTGGGCCGGGCTGTCCGGCCACGTGTTTGGACCCAAAAGCTGAGGACACATGTACTCTGGAACCCCAGGAAGGGTGTTTCTGTAAGGGAGGATACTTACTGAGTGACGGCGCATGCGTCCGAAAAACACAGTGTGGATGTCAAACTAAAACCGGAGACTACTATCCGGTACTGTAATCATTGAAAAAATAAAGTCTTACATAATACACTAGTAAAAGACAAGATATAAGATCAACATAATTACAGTGTGTATTACAGATTGTATCATTAAGGTATAAATTAATATTGATATGTAAAATATTATCGGTGTGTAAAATATTCTCACTATTTAGGTTGGCGCTAAATTACAAAGCGCAGACTGCGGATCGGTCTCTGTGTGTAGAAACAGGGGAGGTAAATCCAGTTTCGTCAAGCTTTCCACTGGACGGAAGTGCCATAAACAGGCCGAATGTAGGCTGGATAAGGAGGGAGAAAGGACGTGCATCTGTAACAAAGGATTCACGGGGGATGGAGTCCGCACGTGTAAACGTATGTTTGTAAAGTTCATATTGAAGTGACATTTGGTTTTGATGCATAACAAAATTAAAGGGGCATGGTCACGATTTTAGCTGAAAATAATTTTTATCTATTGAAAATTCATTTTTCATGATTTTTCTAGCCATAGTAGTAGAAGAGCCGGGGTGTGGCGGAAGACAATGTGCTAAAAATGCTGTGTGTAGAAAAGGAAAGTGCGTGTGTAAGCGTGGTTTTCATGGTGACGGATACAACTCTTGTGCAAGTAAGTTTGTTTTGGAAGTTTCTTTCGAATAGGATAATATTCATGTATGCTAAATATTCATTTTTGTGATTATACATGTACAATAAATTATTCTTATTTTTATCAGAGTCATGTTTCTGCATGGCAAACGGAGATCCCCACTATAAGACGTATGATGGAGAGATTATCCACTTTATGGGAACGTGCAAATATACGCTGACGAAATCAACGACGTCCAACGATCCCTGTGGATTCCACGTGATCGTGAAGAACGAGCACAGAAACAAGAATACACGTGTGGCCTACACGCGCAGAGTCACGCTAAAGATTCTAGGGAAGAGTATAGGATTACGAAAGAAAGGCGTTGTTGTGGTAATTATTCGTTCATAATTTGATACGCAGTATTTTTTATTAGAAAAAAATAAACAAACACGTTCATTATTTTTCAAGTTTATGGATATTTACGAACAATTCCTGTGAAATAATTGATTTTGTAGATTGACGGAGAAAAGAAATTTTTGCCTGTTAATGAGCTTGGTGGGAAACTGAAGGTATTCCGAAGCGGGCGCTTTGTCCAGGTGGCGACATCTTGTGGAGTGAAGGTTAACTTTGACGGGGTACACGCTGTGTCGGTGACCGTTCCCGGTTCATACCGCGGGAAACTTACCGGTCTGTGTGGGGATTGTAATGGTAAACGTGACGACATGAGAACCAGTAAAGGACGTGACGTCAGCAGAGAGAAACTGAAGTACTCCCTGATCGGCAATAGTTATGAAGTTGCAGGTGGCAAAGATGCTGAGGGAGAAAAGTAAGTATGCTAATACATTTTTTAGCTCGGCTTATTGTATAGGTGTATCAGCATTATGTGGTAAAATCTAAAATTCGATCAATCTTTCTTAACGTTGTTGATTATTTGATTCCTGTAGATGTAAAACGGAAGACGATACTCCTTACGTTTATACGTGTGACGCCAAAATGAGTAACCTTCTTGCAACAGACAAATACTGTGGATGGATCCAAAATAAGAGAGGACCATTTGCAGAGTGCATCGCCAAGTTCCCTAAAATTTCTGAGGAGTTCTTTGAGTCGTGCCGGATTGATGTTTGCTCACTAGAGGGCGCCAATCTAGACGTTGCCAAGTGTGAAGCCTTGGAAGCGTTTGCTGAGGAGTGTGCTGATAATGGCGTCACAGTCACGTGGAGGAGCACGGATTTTTGCCGTATGTTTTTTTTCTTTCAGACGTATATACATGTATCTATAAAATATAACTTGCTCTTATTGATGCGAAATTATCTGAATTTGGGATTAATGTTTTTTTATGAGATCTAATGTTTTTCGAAACCATCATTTTACAGCCTTGAAATGCGACGATAAAAACTCCGAGTACCGGGCGAGTGGTCCGGGATGCCCAGCCACGTGTCTGGACCCGAATGCTGAGGACACATGCACTTTGGAGCCAACAGAGGGATGCTTCTGTAAGGACGGATTCGTAATGAGTGACGGCGCATGCGTTCCACAAGCTCAATGCGGATGCAGAAACAAAAAAGGGGACTACTTTCCGGTATACCTATTATTCTTCATTTAGGTTCCTATTTAAAACAACTAACAAATATGTCCTTTGGCTTCAATTAAACACAAGTATTTTAACTGGATTTTTAACATTGAGTGTTTTGTAGATTGGTAGTAAAATACAAGCTCCAAACTGTGCTCAGACGTTCGAGTGTAAGCAAGTTCGCGGGAAAGCTGCTCTGGTCAAAACGGCTTCTGGTCGCCGCTGTCACCGCAATGGCGAGTGTCAGCTAGACGACAACGGTGATAGGAAATGTGTCTGCAAAGAGGGATTCTTTGGGGACGGATACAGGTCATGTCAACGTGAGTAAATATCCGGTATTCCATATGAATTTATATATCACTGCATATAGAAAGTTTGGGTTATCTGTAAGTTAAACGCTGGATCTCTGTCTTTTAGCTCTGTGTGGTGGCAAGTATAGATGTCACAAGAAGGCGACTTGTAAGAGAGGCAGGTGTCAGTGTAAGCGGGGACTGTACGGAGACGGCGAGAACAGCTGCCAGAGTAAAATCATATTCTGATAACTATAACTTAACAAAAACGGTGATAAAAAGTCAGGAGATACTATTGTAAACTGCAGAAGTTTATCTATGTATCATATATGACTGTCAGCTTAGCGAAATACTAGTATGGTAATATTTATATTGCATAATGTAATTTGCAAAATTTGGTTCATTCACAAAAACTGGCGGTTATTTAAAGTTGAAAGAAAATTTTAAGATCGGACCATACAAAATACTATTTCATTTATGTCAGAGATGTGCACATGCAGCGCCACTGGAGATCCGCATTACAGAACGTATGACGGTCAAATGATTCACTTCATGGGGGTCTGTAAATACTTGATGACCAAGTCCCTCACCAAAAACGACCCGTGTGCGTTCAGTGTGGAGGTGAAGAATGAACATAGAGGAAGGAATCGACGCGTCGCCTACACCCGGTCCGTTGATGTCAAGATCTACGGCAAAGTAGTGCGACTAGCTCCTGGACACAAAGTCTTTGTACGTCACTCTACGGTTTTTAAATAAAATAACTGCAGCAATCCAGACCATCGTCTAAGCAGTTTATTTTTTTTTTTGGTGGAAAAAACAACACTTATGCATGTTTTGGTTTATTTTTAGATTGATGGAGTCAAGAAGTTCCTTCCTGTGTCAGAAAACAACGGTGACCTGAAGATTGTGATGAGTGGAAGATTTGTTCAGGTCGTCACGAAGTGTAACATCTACGTGAACTGGGACGGCAAGTCGGTGGTCCACGTTGGAGTACCCAGATCCTACAGCAAAAAGATGGAAGGACTTTGTGGAAACTGCGATGGGAGAAAGAATGATTATAAGACGAAAGAAGGCGTAAATGTCTACTGGAAAAAGAACAAATATGTCCTGATTGGGAAAAGCTATGAAATTCCTGATGATTCAGATAAACCTACCACTGTGTAAGAATAATAAGCATTCAATCTTAATGGATTCTTTCTCTGTCGATTTGACTATTGCAAGCTCATCAACAATTTATATATCTGTTGACTATAGCTGCAAAACCTTCGAAGATGATGTCCAGTGCTCGAAGGAGATGAAAGACGTAGCCACAGACAAAAGTCACTGCGGATACCTCAACCCGAAGACCAGAAGAAGTTCTCCTTTCAATCTGTGTCTGGCTTACAAACCAACATTAGCTAAACAGATGTTTGAATCGTGTATCTACGACGTCTGCTCGTATTTTGATGACGTCACTAAAAGAGCGGAAGCTGCGTGTCGGTCAGCTGAGGGGCTTGAGACTATATGCGAGGCCAGTGGCTTCGATGTCCAGTGGAGGTCGTCTGCTTTCTGCCGTAAGATTTCAGTTTGACTTAAATTTAGATCAGAAAACTTTAAAATAAATAAAGCCCTATCCGATACTAGTAATACTTTAAGTACAAATTAGAAATAAATCATTACTCTATGGCAAGGATCGGTGATTCCTCACAATATTTACAGAAAATTGCCAGTATTGATGATGGCGATGTTACACTCTTAAAGTATGATATTATCTGAGTACAATTGTGTGTTTCAGCGATAAAATGTGGCGCTAACCAGCGATACAGTTTCGCGATCAGTGGCTGCCCCGCCACCTGTACCTCGCCGAACGCCCCCACTAGTTGTAACCTCCCCAACACGGAGGGCTGCGAGTGTCTGCCTGGCTTCGTCCTCAGTGGTACTAAGTGTGTACGGGAGACCGAGTGTGGATGCCAATCCGCCAATGGGGACTACATACCAGTACGTTACTTCCCAGCATTAACATCAATTCTATCAATGTACACAAAATATCTGTCGTGGTAATCTGTATCAAATGAACTCTGCAGTGTATTGCAAAAATGAAATTTAAAATTTTATCATCATCACTTTCTGTTTTTATGTCAATTTAGTTAAATACAGTCATTGTGTCTAATGACTGCACCTCCACGAGAAAGTGTGTTCGAAGAGATGGCGAGTCGGTATTCCATGATCTCGCTGTGAACGAGCGGTGCCACCACTCCGGTATGTGTGGACTGAAAGACGGCGTCCGTCAGTGTGTGTGTAAGGAAGGATACACTGGAGACGGTGTCAATGAGTGCAAAAGTAAGTACCCATTGCAATTTAAAATTAGTGTATCCGACATCATCACTTCTCAAGTAACACACCTGGTATATGTCATCACTTTTTATTTCAGAGCTTTGTGGTGGGAAATATCTTTGTCATGAGAATGCGAGATGTGACAACGGTATTTGTCAATGCAACAGAGGTTTGTTTGGCGATGGAGTGACCACCTGCCAAGGTATTTATCTAAAATGTTTTTTGTCTGTTTGATTCCTTATCGTAATACAATCCGAATTTTAACATTTATAATGGAACATTTTCCCTTGACCTGTCCCCAGAGTCTTGTACGTGCATGGCAAGCGGTGATCCCCATTACCGTACCTTCGACGGCCAGATGATCCACTTTATGGGAGAATGCAAATACACTCTGTCCAGGCTTGATTCCATGGACGAGTGTGCATTTAATATGGAGGTCAAAAACGTCAAACGTCACGAGAACTCCAAAGTTTCCTTCACACGTCTAGTGGATGTTAAAGTACCCGGATATAATATACGTCTGCTTCAAAAGAAGCGACTGACGGTAAGGTTAAGCACATTTTAGAGAACAATTCTAGTCCATGTAAGTTATGAATTACACATGTCTTTCGAAGAGTACTGATGCAAAGATTTTTAACAGATTAACGGAAAAGAAATGTTTACACCATGGGCGTCACCTAACGGTATGTATAAGGCGGTGACCAAGGGGCGTTACCTGACAGTGACGTCATCGTGTGGAGTCGTCGTGAGCTTTGACGGTGTACACGCTGTGTCCCTTTCCGTTCCTAAACAATATGGCGACCGTCTGACGGGATTGTGCGGTAACTGTAACAGTAAGAAAGACGACCTGAGGACAAAGGCGGGCGATGACGTATCCAGCAGACGGAACAAGTATTCCCTGATCGGAGACAGCTTCAAAGTGTTCGACGATATGGCCATTCCTGGCGAAAAGTAAGCGTTCACTAAAATTTAAGTCAATTCATTGTTGAATTGTAATATGTTTACATTCTTCACCATACGTGGTATATAATGAGACTTAACTGAGTGTTTCTAAATCAGATGTGAAACTAAAGACCCTGACTTTAAATGCTCATCATTGTGGTCCAAGAGAGCATCATCTAAAGAATTTTGCGGTGTTTTGCTGGACAAAACTGGACCGTTTGCCAGCTGTATAAAGGCTAATGAGGAAGAGGCACGTGATCTCTACCAGTCCTGTGTGGACGATGTCTGTTCTTATGAGGACACGCCTGATTTCGCCATGAAGACTGCGTGCATGGCCGGGGAGACCCTCGCAGAACTGTGCCTCACAAGGGGACTGGGGAAGGTGGTGTGGAGGAGGAGCGACTTCTGTCGTAAGGCGTCAGAGTTGTCTCTCTTTTTTCAAATTCGACTCACCTTCTGCATCTGAACATATGACTGAAGTTCTTACAATATATTCTTATTTTCATATTTATTATAATTTTGTATTCCGATATTTTAACATAAATGGTTTTAATTTTAGCCATGACCTGCCCTGAAAACTCTGTCTACAACCCGGCTATAGTCGGCTGTCCGCGCACCTGCGCAGATCCTGAAGGAAACAGCAAATGTGAAGCCATTCCACAGGAGGGCTGTGAGTGTAAGGAGGGACATGTGCTCAGTGGAGGAAAGTGTGTAGTAGAGGACGACTGTGGGTGTTTCTACAACGACCAATACTTCCCTGTAAGTACTTCTTTGTGTACTGAATCCAAACTGTATACTAGTAGATATGTCAAGAATAGAAGTATTGATGCTTGAAATATGAACAAGAATCATTATCTTTGTTGCAGCTTGATTCCTTCGGTCCTCTAACGAGCTGTGATATTACACAAAAGTGTGTTCGAGATGGTGGCACCAACAAAATGGTGTTATCGACACGTCATTTGACATGTCATAAGAATGCTCAGTGTAAAAACGTGATTGGAGATTATAAGTGTCAGTGTAACCGAGGCTATGAAGGGGACGGAGTGGCCAAATGTACACGTGAGTACTTAGTGCATCCATGGAGTATTCAGTTTGTATTACTTTTGTTTCTTTGAAAGATTTCAGAAAATGTTGCAATGTAAAATTTAATTACAGGAACTGACGAACCAGTTGACGACTTCCCTTATATTCCTGAACCACCCTCTGGCACTCCAGGTAGGAAATCTTTAAAGAAGATGTTAAAACATTGTGTACGGTAAATCTTTATGTTAAGGCTGGATGGTTGTGGCCATTTTTAGGCTCTATTTACTTCCTTTAGACGAAGAGCTCTGCATAAAGATATAGGAAAATGTTCAAATTTTAAAGCTAAATCATTTTGATTTTTTTCTTTACTAAATAATAGTTTTTGGCCAAATATATCATGTTTAAAATTTTAAGGCAGTTCTGGTGGTTAAATTGTTAACCACCCAACCCCCTTAAAAGTCTTTTTTATATATAAAATACTCAGAGGATAGATGATTTATGAATGCATGATGGATGAGTGCTTTAACATCTATTTAGACCTTATCTTTGAAAAATACATCTTATGAGAGTAGTAACTATGTCTATTTTATACTTTTTGATGAAAAGGTGAGAAGTGCCAAGTTCAGACAACTTACAGCACGTGTGGCTCAACCATCAAGCTGACCGGAAATTGTGAGTACAACTCGGACGTCTTGGCAAAATGCCAGTATACAATAGTGACGGTTTCATCTGAAGGTCAAACACAGGCCTTTATCAGCACACGAGGCAGGCGTACCAAGGTACCACGTGGCAAGACAGTGGAAGAATGCGTTACTGTGACCAATGAGGGAAGCTTCATTTCTATCAGTGATGACGTGTGTCAAAGGTGTACGGCTGATTACTTAAGGAGCCTTATACCTAACCAAACTTGCAACGGTTAGTTAAGTTTTTGTGGTTGAAGGATTTCAGATTTCAGACATCAGTTCTCAAAATAATCTCAATTCCATTCCGTAACGTATCATATATTTTTTTTCAATTGCAGCTCCATGATCTTGTGCGAGCAACCGTTTTCTATGTATGGACGATTGTAAAAAATAAAATATTGAAACAAATGAAGACTGCTTAATAATATAATTGTTTTTTGTTTATTTCATAAGAAATAGAAAGGCAAGATGCTGAATACAGGATAGCATTTAACCCCCCCCCCCCCCCCCAGCACTTTTCAAAAGCAGCTATTAACAAAACATCATTTGATTATTGATACTTCCTTGACAAAATCATTTACACAAGTATATATATGAAGATTAATTGTCGTTTGCTACAGTATGATAATATCGTTGTGGATGGAGGTACGGTCACTTGTATTTGACGTAGACAGCGTCCCCGACACTGACGTCACCCAGAGAATCGGGAGCCAGGCAGATCCCCATCACAGGCTTGGGTCCGTATCGTGACCGACACCGGAACCTATGCAAAAATCACCGCTATTTTATAACACCGAAATATCAAAGATTATATGTATACTTGACAATCTGACATTCTTATCAAACAAGAAACAAGTTCTTGTGAATTACTTTTTTCTCTAATACAGTAATATACAGTATTTTAGTACACATTTCAAGTTAAAGCTGTCTTCGAGAGGAGATAAGTAAGCGTAAACACACACACATGGATAAGACTAACAGATATCATAATAAAGTTGTAGGATTGAAGCCGTACATGATGTTTTATTACTTACGTTCGTAGGGTTTTAAGGGGCTCCTCTTCCTTAGATTTTTCTCCCGTGTATGGGTCCACTGTCGTCAAAAGACACCTGAATACACACAATTTATTTATGAAAGCCCGTTAAAAGGCCAATAAAAATATTTCACATTCACATGTACCTGTAGCACTTACCTTGTGCAGTCGTCGATATTCCTGAATTTAACATTGCCAATCTTTACTTCGCTCCAATTTTCCTATGTGAAAATGTTAATAGAGAAAAAATATTATGATAATGCACTTTGGGAGTATCGCGTCAGTTTATTAAATCAATGAAATCCCATTTACAGCGATGTAAGGGATCCAAAAATTGTCGATCAAAATCAACTTTTTAAAAATATTTGTCAGATAGATCTTCAAGATTTTATTACCTCATCGAATGCTTCACAGTCGTCCACGACGAAATTGGGTCTGAAGTTGAGGATGTAGACCGGTTTATCCAGTTTACTGTTGAGAACATTCATGGACTGGGCCGTCATCAGCATGTAGCTGGAGTAGTCGGAGAAAGACAGCTGTCAATAATAGACAAAAATGGTCAAAAGTCGTAGAAAGACAGCTGTAATTAAAAGACAAAAAGAAGCAATATAAGTAAGAGAAAGACAGCTGTGAATAATACACAAGAACCTTCAATAGTCAGAAAAGACAGTTGTAAATAATAGACAAGAACGGTCAATAGTAGTCGGGGAAAGGAGACTATCAATAATAATCAAGAAAGGTCAATATACAGTCGGGGAAAGACTTCTGTAAAAAAAAAATAGACGAAACGGTCAATATTAGTCGTAGTTTTAGAAATACAGCTGTAATTAATAGACCAAAAGGGGCAGTTTTAGTAAGACAAGAATAGTCAATACTAGTCGGAGAAAGACAGCTGTCAATAATAGACAAGAACGGCCAATACTAGTCGGAGAAAGACAGCTGTAAATAATAGACAAGAATGATCGATACAAGTCGGGGAAAGACAGCCATAAATATTAGACAAAGACTGTCAATAGAAGTCGGAGAAAGACAGTCGTCAATTATAGACAAGAACGGTCAATACTAGTCGGAGAAAGATAACTGTAAATAAAAGACAATAGAAGTGAATATGAATAATGGCGTAGTCTAAAAAGGAAAAACAAGTTAATATCAAAACTTTAATAGGAAGTCTAGTTGTAAAAAAAAAATAAAAATACATGTAATGAATATAAAAAGAAAATAAAAATTGTAGAATTCCGGGAAAACGATGAAAACTTTTGTTAACTACGATTGAATCAGAACAGTTTTATTTGTTCACTTACCAGGTCGCCTTTCTTTGCGTTATGGTCCCACAGTTTTTGTGCAGTTATGGCATCACGTTTGGAAATATCTGGCGCAGAGAAACCAACCTTTAACCCCTGCCGTCCAAAATATTTGTTCATCCAGGCTGCAGCCTTCTCCCCGCAGTCTAGGTACTCGGTTTTGTCAACCTTAATCCTAGCAAGGTAGAAAAATATATACTATTCATGATTTGACCTTAAAATATTCGTGTAAAAATATACGTTTTTGTGTTTGTTTTATTCCTGAGAGGAAAAGTTTGACCATTTCATTTTATGTGTATATCATAGATCTGTGTTACAACTCAATAAGAGTGTCCGGTACATCTCTCTAAAGTGAGTATTTTTCTTAGTAACAAAAGATCCTATAACACCTGTCACTAATGTAATAACTGTCACGTGTGTAATGTCTGCGAGCAATGTAATACATGTGACATGTAAAATGTTATAATTTGTTGTCATCGGGATTTTTGTAATACCAGTACCCAATATACTACCCGTTATTTGTGTAATACTTGCAATCAGTTTAATACTTGTCCATTACTTATTATTGTTATTTAATTATGGCCTGTATATATGACCTGTGTAATACCTGTAACTTTTGTAATACTCACGTGACATTGCCGATTTGTGACTTGTCTGTCTGGGGTTTGGTCGGAAGTTGTAATGTTGGCATTCCAGGGGCATCTAAACTGAGACTATTGCCTTGGACACGGACCTTGATAAGCGCCATCTTGGGCTCTTGTCTCTGGGTGACATAACCGCCATCTGGTGACACAATGACCCACGTCCTTCAATGCAGATTAAAAAAAACATGGATCAAACGACAAATTATCCAAGTTAGCTTGCTTAACAATACATATCACTTTAATTTGAGTGAAGTTTCTCCGCCTTGTGCCGTAGATAAAATCATAATCAAGTACGATAATTACTATATCACTCTAAAAAGGGAAATGTTCGCCCCTTTTATTTTCGCTCCTTTCGCCCTCTTTATCGGCGAGCGAATTTAAGACTGTGCAAATTCAAAACAATTTTTGAATAACTGTGTTAATCAGAGTATCTATTTCTACTCGAATTCAAGACGGGGCGAAACCGTTTGCAAGTGTAGAAAGGCGAAAAAAAAACACTGTGTTTACAGTAGTTAGATATCTGATTGAAATTAAGATGGTCTATTTGATTTCCTGTTTATTTTGGTTTTTGTTTCCATGTATTTCATCTTAATCGTGACGTAACCATGCAGAGACCAACTGTGTCAGAATCTAACTGGTCAGCATGCATGTACCGTACTGCGGTACGGTGCTGTATTTTGCGTCGACCAAGGATGTTACCTATCATCAATTAAACTAAAATTGTGCGATTTATAATTCATCGCAAGGCACCTTAACAAAATGTAATACATGTATAAGCAGGTTTTTAAATACCTGAATTTCATTATATCGACTTACAGACTTTGTCATTTTAAAACATTTTATCGAACGGTTTCCATTTAATTTATTGGTAATCATTCAGTACAGCAATAACATATATTTCATCAACGCTAACCAAGGGTGACGAACAATGTGAGATGAGAGGATCTTCAAATCTTTGATTTGCGAAGGCACAGCTGTTTTAACATTCAAGTATATAAGTCAATAGACATAGTCAGAAATGAGGTCTCCTTTTACCGACGTACAGTATTTGGTCGAACACATATTTGCAACTCTGTGTTGCCATATGTTTATGCAACTGTTTGATCACGTGCAATAAAACACTTACCTGTCACCCACACCTCCATGGAAGAGCCCCGTCTTCTCACACTGGCCCGCCTGTACCTTCAGCCCCCCACACGACTTCACGGGCCAGACGTACAGCTCGGAGATCCGACCAACACGTACAAAGTCTTTCTTTGCGATGTAAGCAGCGCTCAGGTGTTTGATCAGTGCACCTGCTGCCAGGGTGCCTAGAACTGCCGCTGGAGTAGAGTCCGACATCGTACTGGGTTAAAAAGGAATACTAAAGTTGTAAACCACTACCAGTTGTTTGAGTCCTAGTTCCTTCACCGATGATCAACTTTATTTACCTACGGCGGACCATATATGTCAAACCTCGTGTTTAACATCGATGAACGACGCAATTTTTGAAGTCAAATCTTAAAAACTCTGTTAATGGATATAGAAAAATGAATATTTTTTATGAAAGTATTTTTATCAGACATTTATATATATAATCAGACATTTTATGTATTTACTTTCTAAAAAAAATTACAATTTGAGTCAAAAAGAAGATTGAATTGTGTCCCTTTACGGAGTCATAAAAAAGAGAGACTTTTTTCTTTTTAGGCTTTTTCAGAGATCAATTCTTCGTGGCTTTTTTTTAAGGCAAAGGAAGACATATGCTGAGGCAATTGAAACACTCTTGATGTTTTGTTTTTTAATTTAATATGATGACAAGTGACTACAAGTATATATGATATGAGTCAAATTTGGCCCCCATAATTCGCAATTTTAAAAGTGTTTAAAGTACATTAAATTGATAAGTTATTTTTTAGAATAGTTGATATTATATATGTTTTTACCTATATATTTATTTGAATTATTTGCATTCACTGAATGTATTTTTCTATAATTTTTTAAAAATTTAATCAAAATCGGTCCGACAATGGCATGTTTCTTAGTTATTTTTTTTAATGGGAAATATATAAATCGACACTTTGAACAAGAACAAACTTTTTGTCACTTTGTCTAAGATCTTTGATGAAAATATTTTATTTGTTCAAGCAGTCGCACTATGTTTTCTGAGAGAAAAATATGAGAAAATTTTACATATCTATCCATATAAAGGAAGCAAAGACTTACAGTGAATTGATGATGTTCATTTTAGGGGGAGGGGGCATATTAGGCTCATATCATATACATGTATAACACTGATGACTGGCAAACACACAACACCAAGCAAAAACAGAATGCACAAAAAGAACAGTCAAACCAACAGAAGAACCCTGAAAATATCGGAAAACAGTAACGAGGCTCAGAAGGAAATACACGGACAAATGTAAAGTTCAAATGTAAATTTCTATAGGCACATCAAACATTAAATACATCAACTCTAGGTTTATTGCTGGATCCAAAGCATACGTGCATTAAGTGCAGAAATTCCCAATTGAGGAGGCACTCAAATATATTGAGGACATAACTTCTGAAAACAAACCCACATGTAGCCCAAAAGTTGTGATCTACCACATTCTATGTAATGACATTGAAAAATACGAAATAGCAGTGCTCACCATAAATATTGGCAAGCACCAAATCCAAATTCCCCAACTCGAAAATCATGATATCACTTGGCCTCCTAAGGAGAGATCCGGAAGTTAATCTTAAAGTGAACACAATGAACATCGCACTCCAAAACTTATTCTGCAGAGATCCATCATGCAGTTGAAATATGTGACAACAGCAACCTCTTTTATAGCGGCTATCCTCGGAGAGGTATCCTGTATATGATAGAAAACATCTTTCAAGACGAGGAACTCTCGTACTAGCCAACAATTTGAGGAATGAGCTCTAGATATCGCATGATATGACAATTAGGAAATATCGGAAAATTGGAAACTGGAACATTCGCTCCCTAAAAAGCCATTTCTTTGACAAATCGACTGACAAGACCTTTCTAAGGGAAATTTCCCGCTACGATATATTTTGTTTCCAAGAAACTAAACATGAAAACATTAGTGTCGTACTGAACAACATCATTCTGTCAAAGTTAGTCGTAATGTGGAAAATGATTTTCCTACTTGTGTGGTATGATTTTAATGATTAACAAGAACATTGAACAAGGTGTTTCAATATTGAAAAACTCAACAGTGAAATACAGTGGCTTAAATTCTGTAAAACATTTTTTGGTTTGAACAAAGATATTTATGTATGTTTTGTTTATATGCCTTCGTCCAATTCTTCCTATGCTATTCGGCATAACCTAGATATTATGGGTACCTTATGTTCTGATGAAAAATGACAATAACAAACTGTCAACCATCTCAAAAATCCATAAAGCTCGAATACAAATACAAAGCAGAGCAACACGGACCTCTAAAAAGATAGAGGTGGGATCAGGTGCTTAGGAGGAGTAAGCATCTCCTGCCGACCAGTCGCACCCGCCGTGTGCTCATTGTCAACATCATGAAAAACGGAAAAAACTGTAGTCATTCCGGTGTATAAATTATTGTCTAACAAGTATGAAAAACATCAGTCAGCATGTGTCTTAATGAAACATTGTACTTGCTGACAAGGTCATTGTATCGACCATAGAACTTGCGTAAAGACGATTTTAATCAAAGTTCTTGATATTCTTGTTCAACAACTTGTTTGTTAGTAGCTTGCCTCGTTTAATGAATTATTATTATGTAGAGTATGCTCTTGTATAACGAATAAGCTGAGAGACATAAACCCCATAAGCAGGTGCTGATGGTATGTTGCTACATAAGTAAGGGAAGTTGACGATGGAAAAATTAAAATCATCACGTTTATCATATAGTTTTGTTGTTAGGTTACCATTAACGTCTTTTTCTAGTAAAATATCCAAATATGAAACAGATGTTTCAGAATCTGTGGTATCTTTTATTTATATGGGATATATTGAGTTAACATATGAGTGAAAGTAACAGTTGTTAATGGATAAAACATCATCAATATATCTAAATGTCGAGTTGAAGGTTTCAGCAAGAGCTTTATTCTTTTCTTGTACAAGCTTTTGAATCTATTCTGAGGCTCGTAACATAAAGGGTACATAAGTCTAAGACAGTGCTTAAGTAGGACTTGGGTACATTTTTATACTTAAGTCCGTAACTAGAAGAGTGCTTAGCTAGGACAATTTACCCAAAACTTAGGCGGCCAGTAGAGGTGACTTAAGTTTACCTAAGTTTTGTTTATACAAATTTAGAAGTTTAACTGTTAATTATTGCAATTCAACATTTGAATACAGTGTATTAATCACATGATTTACACGACATTAATAGCTTAATATTCACCAATATCAAAGTTCTTGTTTAATTGATATAAATATTAACAGTGGTCGTAACAAGCTGTAACATTTTGCATGTAGTATGCAAGTTGGCTGCTGAATAGATTGTAAACACGTACAGGTCAGTTTACAAGAAGTAACTACTGTATATATGTTAACTCGTGAAACTTGAGAAATTAAAAAAAGACATTTAAAGACAGAAAAACCCTCATTGATTTTAAAGACGACAATTGCCTCATTTCAATATATCGACTTAATGAAAACTATTTATCACAAAATTATTCCATTTCAGGTTTTCTGAGGATTGAAAAGCATTCTGGTGTGGAATGGAGGATTTTTCCAGAACATGGCCAGCCAACAATCGCCCTTTCTCTTTTATAGGCAACCGACCTAAAGGGAAAAATTAACATTAACCAGTCCCCTTTTCAACTCTTCTGAAACATTATGAAAAGGTTCTTGAAAGATAGAATTTGATGTTTAATGGGGTCTCCTCTTTTTAGGTCTGTGATGCAACATCGTGAAACACCTCTACGAAATTGGAACATACTAAATCTATGGCATTGTTTTCCCCTCAAAATGATAAGAAAACGTTATTATAGTTTGTATTTTTTATTCATTTTCATTTTTTTTCTTTTAATATATCATTTGAATTTTAACATGACTGACTTTTTACAATGCTAAAACATTGACAAGAATAAAATGCAGGTTTGGGGATTTGCAGTTAGATACATTTTGTCATCAAATGAACTAGCATCATACCATATATACAAAAAAAGACGATGCAAGAAAACCATGAAGTATGACAAGTTAGCTGCATTGACCGCTTGTCGATAAATAACTTAAAATCTGTATTATATACATTCTCATCATTGTTCCTTAATACCATTCCACTCCTGCTTCCAGCCATCAATCATGTTCTACAGAGGCTACAGAACCAAGGGTTGAAATGACAAGAATTGCACCACATCTTACACATAGATCAAATTCTTAGCTACTGAATCTTCTTAATCTGCTGTGACTGCATTTTGTAGATTACACTCGGATGATGAAACAATTTTATCCAGTAAAATGCTGCCTTGTTGCACTGCGATATTTGTTTCATTTCATGCAGAAAAAATAATAAATAGATCAAAGAAATGGAATACTTGCCCATGCAGCAGGGTTTCTGATTTTATATTCATCTAACAAAATAATATAGATAATCCCAGTCATTCAAAGGATGCTTTAAAAATATACATAATCTTGTAAAAATGTACAACCACTAGTGCATTTACAACTAGTTCAGTTTTCCACATCTGACACAACACCCCTTTTTTTTTAGACCGAGACTTAAATCATTCATATCACATTTGATTGGGATTTGATCCATGACCAGTGTATATAAAATTCTAAGGCAGGTGAAGCCTTCAGGAATGTACTGGTTTCCTGTGTAGTTCATAACCTTTTTTTGCAAACTAAAGCTAGTTCTCTGATGGAAGACAATGGAGAAAAATAAATGGCCCCTAACTTTTTTCCCTTTTTTTGTAAAACAAAGCATAAATGTGTACCACATGCATGTACATGTACCTCGATGTCTACATATAACATACCAAATAACTTTTTTTATAATTGTCCAGACATCCTCTTAAATTTAATTCTACAAAAAATATATTCTAGTATAATCTGTATCCATTATCTGAAAACAGATAACTTCTTCTGACACAATTTTACAGTAAATCGCTTGACAGTGTGTTTAAAAAACAACACCAATATTAAGGAATGTTATTTTAAATTTGATTTTTGACAGAAAAATAGTTTACACATACATGTAAAATGGGAGTATAGGCCAATTCAAATTGACATTTCCTTCTTGAATTCTTATTTAAGGATAAAATCAGTCAAAAATCTGCATTACTGATAATTCACACATGTGCAATGTTATCTCCCTCTGTATGAACACGTAGCACTAGACTTCTGGATGATTGAAATTGCTTAACGGACAAAAGAAACTAGGTAACAGTCAGTTAAATATCACAGAGAACCAAGGTATGGGAGAGAGAGATAGAAAGAGAGATGACCATCATTCTGTGTGTTGTATAAAGACATTTGTTCATTATGCAGTCACATGGTAGAGAACACACACACATGCCATACAGGTGTCCAGCATTCTTCCTCAGTGTAGAGCCCAGCCATGTTCCATCCACTGAATCACACCGACAAATCACAGTTTGCTGCATCCATTGTCCCGTTCACACCCCCGATGATGAGATCAGCTGTTATAATTTTGAGGGTTCCTTTCATCAGCTTTTCTGTCACTAGAACTGAATGCTGTAGAACCTCAGTGCATTTTATCACGTATGCGGAGCATGCACACGCAGCTAACCCTGCCAGTTAATTGTCCACTCCACTGTCTGCTACGTGGATAAACGAGGTCGTTTTGCATTAGGAATTTCCTCTTCTTCTTCCTCATCTGAATCTTCATCAGGATAGTCCACCAGTCCTATTAATCCCAGCTAGAAAACATACAACAAAAATCAAATAAGAATTATCCATTCCCTTACCCAGAACTTGGTAGTTAAAAAATAAATGAAGAACATCATTTCAAAAACTAACGACCACAATAAAAATGCCTGCATAAAAATATTGGCATTTATGAAGGACAGCAGAGTGCTGCTTACCCGTTTGTTTGATATCACTGATGGGTCCTGGCTGGGAGATGAGGAGGGTGTCTGGGGAGAAGAGTTGGGGGTGGGACAGGGAACACCCATCAGCGGGCTTCCCGGACTTGGAGGGCTTCCCGGACTTCCGGGACTTCCCGGGGAATGCCCCGGACTGTTGACCGGGCTGTTGGTGGTTAATCCTGATTTGATGTTGATATTGATGGATGCTTTGTTGAGTAACCTCGGTGGGGATTCCCGGGATAATGATTGATCTTTGGCTGCAAGAGGGTGAAGCACACATTATTACAGATCAGTTATTTAGGCTACCTTAAATTAAATTCTTATTTGCACTCTTTCTGAACTCGATGTTTTATCTTTGGCTAGGAAGGATAATTATTTGCTATGTTTAATCTTTGATATATGATTTAATATATGACTGTAAATTTTTTTTTTTTTTCAGTTGCGCAAAATCTTCATTTGAAACAAAAAGTAGCAGATCTGAGGACAACTGGATTTCAAAAAATATGATACTTAAATTGTTAATAAAAATATCATCAGGTATATTTTGTTGGTCGGTTATAAGAGAGCATACAGGTGGTCTTTTATGTAAGGCATCATTTTCAACACAAATTTTGAGGGCAAGTTTTATTCAAACATATATTTTTTACAAACAACCATATTGTTTGTATACATCACATTTACACCTAGAGACATTCTTCATATTCACATCTTCTTAATAACACTATCATTTGCTAGTCAATCAATCTGACCTTTTCTGTTTTCCATGAAGCGATTGATCTGATCAAAGTCGGAGTCGAGTTTGGATTTGAGAACGTCGTTCATTGGCACTAAGGTTTCTCCATCATCCACCTCATCCTCCTGGTCAAACCATCGCTCTTCCTCCTCCTCCAGTGTCCGCGAGTCAATCCAAAGCTGATTCTTCTTGTTAAAAGTCGGCATCCTGAATCCATTTAACATCAAAATTGATCATTCTTTACAAGTCAATACTTCTTATAAAAATTTCAACACGAGATTTTATATTTTATTTATCATTTTATTTTATCAATATTTGCAAAATCTACTTGACAAATAACGATAATTTTCTTAATGTTAATATGTTAACAAGAGCTCCATGGTCAGCACATGCCCATGAAGGAAACTAAGTCTACATCCTTTACATCTAAGTGATAGGAAGGCTTAATCTAAGTATGCAGAAATAGCAATGTTTACGCCTTCATTCTTTTAAATAAAAGAGAACAAAAATAGAGTTTTACCCATTAATTCTGTCCTGTTGTTGGTCATAGCGGACTTTGAGAGCGTTAAATGTGTTGACGTAAGTGACAGACTCCAGGTCTTTGATGTGATGTTCTATGATATGGGTACATAATGATTTTACGTCTTCCTATTAAAAGAAAAAATATTCAATGATATTTTTATAAAAAGTTCTACAAAAGCCAAACAACTGCCATTCAGATAAAACTAAGTCCTAACTGAATATACTGTATTTTTCTTAAATTTTACACAAGGTTATACCAAAAACTAAAAGATTTAGCTCCTACATCATCACAATAAACCAATGGTTTTTCCCTACAACTTGCAAGCTTAATCAAAGGCCGGAACGGCCACAAAGACGTCAAGCTGACATTTTTTTCTTTTATATAGAATGATACCAATAATTTGAATTTCTGTACTAATAGTCATATCAAATGATATTAGACTTAGAATAGAAAGTATATGAATTATGTTTTCTGCTGCTTTAAAAACAAAAATCAGTATATTTTCTTATAAAATAGGTAGTGGTGCTTTTTTAATACAATAACTCATCATAATTGCAAAAATCGAAGAAATTCCAAAGTTCAAAAATAATTTGTTTCTTTCTGCTTCAAACAGTCTTTGAACAACTTTCACACGTTCATAATTTGAATACATTAACAGTGTGTCCCTAATTATAATAATAAAACATACATTTATTTATTTCAATTCCCGTTTGAAACAAGATTTCCTATGGTATGGTTGTTTACAAACAAATCCACAACACGTGCTATCTAAAATGCTCGACCAAACTAACTGCATTATCGAGTTTATTTTTTGCAACGAAATTACTAGATACGTTTATCGCTTACATTTATTTTGGAGACCGTGCCCGATAACAAATAAATTTACATCTAAAATGTTATTTCTATCGGGCACTGTCTCCAATTAAAATGTAAGCGATAAACTAAAATAATATCTAGTGAATCTTTACACTTAGGCCTGATTGTATTCATCCGCCATTTCTTGATTAAGCAAATTTATTCTTATGCAATGAGTTGTCAATCACCAGGGAGGCAAAGTTGGGTTTTTTGTACACAATTTAGTTGAATAAATGGAAAAAAATCTTGTAATACGTTTAATACTTTTAGGAACTTATTTCTTAATAATGCGCATTTAAAAGGCGGTGCAGCACGTGAATTTTGGACGATTGCCAATCCAGACGATCGCTAGAAGGCTGCCGAGCATTAGCTCGACGCCTTAATAAAAAAAAAAACATAAATCATTCTAAAAATAAATAAATATAAAGTATCAACAATGCTTCGGCATACATCCTACCAGGGTTCGACACTAACTTTTTTATGCATTAGTCCAGCCGGACTAGTGCCTGATAATTTTAACTAGTCTGCAGGCAATTTTATTGCCCGTCAAAAATAAATTAAAATGCATTACCGTATTTGCCTTATATAATACGCACTTTTTAAATAGAATTTGTAAGAGAGGGGTGCGTAATATATAAAATAATGTTTTTCTTACAGGTATTGCACTTGTTCAGTTGAATTGTGCTACGTCATACATAAAAATGAGCTGCGTATTCACTATCTCCGTGTACATGGTGTTAACATTTTATTAGTCCGACTGGACTGACTAGACAGAAATTTTGTTAGTCGGCATGAAAATCTATTAATCTGTGACTAATGGACTAAGGTTAGTGTCGAACCCTGCCTACTGTACTATTTCTATTCTGCATATCAACCTGTCATCAATTTACTTTTTTTAAATACACCCCTCTCATGTTTGTGTCATGCAATAGTGTCATGCAAGCGAGAGATTAAAAAGTGATGCCTTAAGGGTGTATTCTTATTTTTTTTTTGATACAACTAAGCATATGATACATTATATTTCTTTTATAAATAAATATTGTTTATACTTAAACTTACTGTCTTAATAAACTCAAAAAGTTCTATCATTGCAGAGTTAAGTAGATTGTATCTATTGCCATTTTGTCTGAAAGCTTCGACAACAGGTTGAAAAAGACAGCCATTCACAATGTAGCGATTGTAGAATTCCTCCTTTAATCCTATTATTTTCCTCATGAACCTTAAGGCACCTATAAAGAAATGCAAAGTATGGTTAAATATATTGAAATCTAACCAGGTTTCTTTGTGAAATACAAGCAGTGGAAATGAGTATTGAAAACTCAAAAAATATTCAAAATCAACTACAAAATAAATACATATGTCCCCAAAAAAATATTCTATTTAAGTAATTAAAATTTATATAAATATAGTTTCAGCAAACTTTCAACATATGCTTGGAGGTCAATATGAATTATCTTCAAACTTTTTTTTATTTATGTAACTAATCACAAATGACACCTTGACAAAACAAAAGTTGGGTTTTTTTTGCATTCTGTTAAACTACTGAAATTGAATTCCTTATCAGGTATAGTTATAATTCATTGAACTTTACTTCATTTGGAGTTATTAAGTTCTATCAAATTTTACTGAATGGCAATGCCCAATGCCCATCTAGCCTTGTTAAGCACACAACATATCTGACCCAATGCTGCAAAGTACAAACAATGCTGACCTAATGCTACGAATGCATGTCCTGACTTGAGGAGCACCAGAACCCTGCGTAGTAAGTCTTTACTGATGATGTAGTTCTTTATATGATACGCATGATATTCCACACAAAATGTTAATAATTCCAGGATCAGACTCTGAAGTTGAGCTGTCTGAAAGTCATCTAAAAAAGAGCATGTGTACAAGACATTACCCACAGACATAGCAAAACAAATTATAGCAGTATACTTGTAAATGCTGTCATTTAAATTTCAATATACCATGAGGCTGCTGATTTTCTCTATTATTTCTAATGAGGAAAACTTTAACTGTAAGTAACTGGTTTTTTTCATATCTAGGCATAAACTAAGAGATAAGACAGAATGTTACCTTTGCTTGGCTTTGAATCTACTGTATTGGCAAACAACGGTGCAGTTAAAACATGCATACTCCTTTTGTAGAAAAATCCTAGGAACTCTGATTTCTCCGTTTTCTACAAATTTAATGAGGAAACAATAAGGTTGTATTATTCAGTGTTCTATTTCACTGAAAATCTGAGAAACCTGCTATAGTGTAGGCCACAAAGCATTTCTTAGTCAGTTACTTTTAATTCTTTTAATTGTATTGTGGAACATTATTCGGGTTTAAGAACACGTTTAAGAACACATTCTTACATTTGCAGTTGCCATCATGTTTTCTGGGTCAATCAATAACTTCACTATTCCCATCAACTGCACAGCTCCACCAAGCTCTGCAAAATAAGGAAAAAAATCAATAAATACATTTAATTTTTTCCCCACCACAAATATGAATAGAGAAAATATGGATTTTTTATTACGCATCATAACTAGAAGAAATATTTCACACCTTTTTTCAATCATGTTAATCAACCAAGTAACATGTTGTCCTTTAACAAGATGATGATGATTTTGAACAATATATTGATACACATTATGCTACTGAAAACTCTAAAGGTATTCTGTAATTAGCAGGAAGTGTTGCACAAAGCTTTAAGAGTTCTAAGATTGTGAAAATTGACAGAGCCATCCTTAGCCTGATAGGACAAGATTAAACAAGAAACTCATCACAAATAAGTTTTGAATTAACAGACTAAAATGAATATATGAAGAGCTAGGGCCATGATGATGTACCTGGGTCTGTGTCATTTATCATCTGTTCTATTACCAGGTTAATCAACAGGTCATCCTGCAAATGTAAAATACTTGTAATATACTGTGGAATCATTTTTATTCGTGGGGGTCAATATTCGTGGGTAGCCAAAATTTTCCTGGTTCATGGGGACGTATTTTCGTTGGTACTGAAATCAGGATAATTTTAATAAATATTAAATGATTGTGTATAGGTTCATTGGGACGTAAAATTGTGGGCAAGGGTTACCCACGAAAGCCATGACCATTAATGTACAACCAATACTTGTAAATGTACAAAACAACCCTAGTCACAAACAAAACAATATTTGCATTGGCTCAACATTCAAACTCTATGTTTTATCATAATAAATATTCTGAAATTGTGCAATGAACATTGATTTTTTATATTTAAATTTAATAATTATCATTAAAAGGCAGTTTTATGTTTTCTATTCTTTAGAGTTGAAAAAAAATTACATCATCTTTGTTTTGGCCTTCTTTGAGAATGAATTCTCGAACCATGGACGGACTAAATTCAACTATGTAGGAGAAGATATCAATGGCTGCTGATTTCATCTTGGGATCATCAAGAGCCTAAAAAACAAAGCACATGTTATATGTAGAAATATTCGCCACTTTGGGTTCTAGTTTATACAATTATTATGTAAGGTAATAGAAATAAATCAAAGCACTAATGTAAGAAATAAACTTACCAGTATGACTTCAATGGCTGATAATGCCCCAAGACTTGATAATTTCTAAAATCAAATGGTTTCTGTTTATCAAACTTTCTTAAGATCGTTACATGAAGCAACTGTTACAGACTTTTGAAAATTTGAGAGTTTTTACATTTGAAAACAACAGACTTAACCCAAGTTTCAGAATATCACATTAATAATATAGACTTTCTTCAAAGTTCTGTTAAAGTTCATCAAAATAAGAACTGATATATGATTTTCTGTGAAATGACAAAAGCTCCTGACATATGGGCAAAAATGTAATCATTTACAAACATAGAGTATATTCAAAAGGGAATTCTAACACAAATTAAATAATACCTTGAAAAATGATTCCCTATTTTGAGGTTGCAGTGTCTGTGAGAATGTGCAGAATTCCTTTAGAAATAAGACCAGGTCCCTGCGATGGCCGTCGTCTGTTTCATCGTCCATCAGTTGAGCAAACAGACTGGGTAAAAACTTCTCGTCTTCCTGGAATGGCCATAAAACAATCTTACTCCAAATTTGTCTCTAAACAAATTATCCATGAGAATGGTAATACCAGTAGACAGGCACCCAGAAGCTTTCAAATGACAACTGACAAGTCACTTATCTGCTGGTCTGTCAAAATGTTGTATGCAAAGCCTTTTTAACTACTTCAAAATCACTATGCACAACAAAAGGATCTTCGTTTTCAATCAGATTATACATTATGAGAATATTTCGTAGAAACTATGTCATCTTATTTACATATACAAAGCAAAAAACTTTCTTTCATTGAATGATTACTTAGAGTGTATTTACACCCAAAGAATAAATAAAAATTCTCGCAGTGATACATTTTTCATTATATTTAAAAGTTATAGCTGTTTAAAGTCCAAATAGTAATTTAAATAGGAAATTGTCAGAACTCAATCTGCTTAATAAAGACCACTAACCCATCCGTCATATTTTGGATAGGTGCTGCATTGATCATGCAGTGACCTTTGGTGTCCTTGACCTTAATTGGTGACTTCAGATAAGGGTAATAACACCCCAAGATCACAGGCAACCCATCTGATGGACAGCAGATGGATGCATGGCCAGACAGAGGGAAGAAAGAAGAATATATTGTAAACCAACTATTATTCGCGGTGATCTTATTTCGCGATTTACTTGGAATATACTGATTCACGTCGACTAATTTTCATGACAAAAGACTCAGTCCACACTCTCGTAATAACAACCAAATGTCAAAAAATGGTTCACGGTGAGAAATATTTGTGATGACCAGGCTATCGCAAACATTTCTCGCACACGAATAAAAGTTGGTTTATAGTATTCATTGCATTCTACCCCCTTGTAAACTTATGCATTTGTTTCTGTGAGATATCATATCATTACATGTATCTTCACAAAATAACTTGTCCACAAAGTTGAAAAACATAAGTAAAATGAAGAAATTGTTCAATCCATATGAAAATAGTAGGGTGGCCATTTTTATAACATGAATAAAATATTAACACATTTTAAAAACAATCAACAGGCAATTATTTCAAATCTAGTCCAGACAAAAACATGACAGACAGAAGGACAAAGTGATATCATAACCCCCCTTTTACTCTCCAACCCCCCCCCCCCCCCCCCAAAAAAAAACACTCTTTCAGGATGCATTGTTATACTCATATAGATATATACCCAAGTAAGTGTGCAGAATTATAACTCAAATCTTTAATAACCTTATTATTTTTAATGGTCTGAATAGTAGCATTGGACCTGATTTTTGTTTTACTCCTTTAATTCTGCAATTCTAAAATTACCGTTCACTTGAATATATTGTAAGTTACTTTTCACAAATCCACTGAACATATACCTATATGGAAAATAACTTTTCAATAACACAATACCTGAATCATTCCTACTATTTCCACTTTGTTAAAAAACACAAACGAAGTTAATGTTGATAACATGTTTTCCTCAAACACTGAAGGGGTGGGTAGGATTACATCCTGAATGTACTGGACTCGATACGTCTGATGAATTTTGTTGAGTAAATCGCGATTTGAGATGGGTATAACCTCCTTAAAGCGCACAGTCTTTTGTAAGTACTCGCGATGATGGGCTGGTGTCTTCAGAGCAGGGTCATATTCCAACACACCAACCACATCAAAGATAGTGTCATCTGCAAACAAGATTTCGAACAATTCTGTCTTGTTGAGTAAAAATATGCTCTTGAAGATCTCATATAAGTTATGGAGACCATCAATGTTTTCCAGGTCTTCACACATGTGGAACAGATCTAACAGTTTTTTGACATAGCCCTCTGCCTCAAGGGCCAGGAACAGTTTTTCTTTGCGAATTGGGGTGGACAAGACACTCCTGAAGAGTTCAGCAATCTCATCTAGCTTGCTGAGTTCACAAGGAGGCATTTCTATTGGTGGGGCAGCATCAGGGAATTCCTCGTATCTGTCCTCTTCCGATTCTTCAATACAATCCTGGGTCACATCCACAGAAGGGTCTTTTCCCTGTACCTGTTTAAAATAAAAGATATCGATGATTTTTTTTCTTTCATAATGGATCATGTATTCACTGGTCAAATAAAGTTCATGAGAGGACTGCTTTAAGTCACTTACTGTGCATATTTTCTCCCAGATCTCATCACAGCCGTCCTTCTCTTGGAAGCTTAGAGCCAGGTCATACTGGTCAGCCTCAGACCACACAATCAAGGTTTCCTGTTAAAAATACAAAACATGTCAGCCAAAAGTAATATCCAAACTTGTGCACTAGATGTGTACAATATTTTTGTTATAATTATGCTGGCTGAAGTAAATGTACTGATGCACCATGCTGAGTAAAACATTTGACTATTGTTCAGGCCTTAAAAATAATTCCCAGAAAATCAAAGTATTCATCATTTCAAAACATTTGATTGAACATTTAATCACCAAGTTACAAATAAAGATAATCCCAAAGAAAGTTTCAGCCCCCTACCCCTCCAATAAGACAGAACTGTCCTTTCTAAAATGACACATTGTGTTTTTTAACGAACAATATTTCAACAATATTTCATCAAGGTTTTTCTTTAATAGTTAAATATAATATTAAAAGGCATTTTAATTACTCTCTTGATGCAGTTTGTAACAAATCTTTTATCATAATTACTCTCACTTTGATATTCTTGACAATATTGACCATTTTGGAATTACATTTATTTAATATTTTGTTTCATGTAAGGCAACTACAATTACTGTTCTGACATGTACTGTTACAACTGTTTTGTCAAATAAGTGCATTGTAATTCAGTCCTAAAGGTCCTTGTGTGACCACTTGTATATATTTTTTTTCTAAAAGCATAAAATTTGCACTTTTTTGGCATACTATGCTTGTGCTATAAATACAATTCGTATTCGGATATCTATGCCAAAACAAACTGGTATTGAATATGTATATAGGGAAAAACTGACAGGAACAATAATAATGTATAGTCAGCAGATAACTAAAATAATCAACATAACATGACTTAGCTTTTTTTTATGTTTATAAAAAAAATATGGTTCTTATTAGCAAAGAGACATCTCATAGTGGTCTATACATTTAAATACATATCTAAATAACCAACTAATTTTTTATTTTCAAAAGTGAAATCATGATATTAAGCTGCTAATATATCAACAGCACAATTAACAAACATGTTGTAGTGCTAATGTTATACAGCTGGTTCGCTATACAGTTCTCTGAACTTAATAAAAGCAAAACATACCTATGTACTCTGTATTCAGTTCAAAGAATGAGGTTAAGGTCAAATTGTCAGCAAAGTTTACTATGCAGGAAATGTATTTTTCAATAACAATGAATTTGGTTTAACCTTTTTGTTATCAGAACTACCACCTGGAGAGCTTGGTGTTTTCTTATCTACAAGGTGTCACAGAATCAGGGTTGTGAAACAGGCATTTAAATTTTCAATACAGAGAAACCTGGGGGGAAATGGAACTGTTTTTAATTACACACTGCTTACCTGTTGCTTCTGATAGGCTGTATCAGGTCGGATTCTGGACTCCAGAAGAATGGTACCTGTAAGCAAACAAATAGAAGTGCAGTGATCGTATGATTGTAATATACTTGAATATCGATCAGAATCTACAGCAAGTGGAAAATACCTATTTTTGGTGTGAAATCCCCCCCGAACTAATTCGGCTTTTATAACTTTATACCAGTATTACACAAATAAACTTCATTTTCAAGAGTAGTTTATGTAATCATTTGTATGTTAAATGTCATTCTTCTTTATTCCAATTGTAGGTCTACCTCAATTTTCAGCAGTAATAGCCCTTCACAATTTTCAGGATGTTATTAATGAGAATTATCAAAAATTCAGTCATTTTTAAAAAAATAACTCTCAATAATGTAAACAAACAGCAAAATAGAATTTTGGCACACTGCCAATTGAACTCTTATGATACCAAAATATTGATTTTTCAAATTTTCTCTTTTAAAATTAAACCTAACTCTTGTCACAACAGTATTTTGGATGAGACTCTTAATAATAGGGCATTTCATATACTCATTAAAATAGAGTAAATACCTATTTTTTTTATTTTTTTAAAAAAAATAGGTGAATTTTGCCACAAAATTCAACTTTTTTTAATTTTTAAAAATACATATTGAATGGACAAGGTAAATTTATATACCATAAAGCACAGTATGGCATATATTTTAATTGACTTCATATAATCAGATTATTGTTAATGTTTATTCAGTCTTTGTCCTTAGTGTTTTATCCTAACAAAAGTTTCCTCAAAAACCAAATGCATGACAAATTGGGCAATCTTATGTAAGTATGGCTTTCCTAAATTCATGCTCGATTGGAATGGTATATGTCTCTGGATTAGAGTAACATTTTTTCCAAATCCAATCATAACAAATTTCACCTTCTGAATTTTAACTTGACCCCAAGAAATATTGCCACCTCTCTAAGTCAAATTGTACTGGGGTGATTGTCTTGGGGTGAGATGTCCCAATTTCCAAAATTTAACTCATCACTTAATGTATGTTACCGTAACAAATTTTATTCATGAATTCATACAGTTTATACAGACAAATCCATTTGAAATTTCATGTGCTCTACTTTAAGAATTCTTCTTCAGATGAAGTTAAGATGAACACAGTCTCTTGTAAAGAAAATCTAATTTTTTTTTAATGTTTGGTTTAATACACTTCAAAATTAAATTAAACAAAACCCATAAAGAACAAATAGCAATACATAGTCTGGATTTTTCATTGATTGCATGTATATATCTTAAATGAAGTAAACAAGTTGAGATCTGGTAAGACTAAGAACGGTTCATTGTTCATGGAAAACAACAAAAATTGTGTGATCAGTAAGAATATATGGGAAATTATGATAGATGTTATTTGGATACTAACCATCCGTTTCAGATCTGACGAGCAAAGACATTCCTTTCAACTTCTCAACGTACGCGGACGACACATGCCCGGTGCCTCGGTCGTCCCAGATTTTCTTCTCATCCAATAGATACAATTTAACTCGCCGTCTATTATCGCTAGCTGCCATTTTCCTTCTGATCAGGAATCTCTGAAGAATAATGGATATTTTTTTTTTTATACAAAATCATCTTACTTGGCAAATGTGCGTCTGAACATAAACAACAAGCCATGCAATTATAAAATTTTGGAACGCCATAATATACACAAGACAAAGGTTCAATCATTTACATAAAGTGAATATGAATTTTACAGATTTCTAGATTTAACACAAGAATCTGTCAATGGCAAACGGGATAGCATACCTCAGATAATGTACAAGATCTTTTCCCCTGTTTACACACTCGATAAACATTGCTGGTGAGACTCAGTGTCCGCCATCTTGAATGTGTTATTAGACCGAACGTGGGGTTCCCACTCTTCCGGACAAGGTTCCCGCCAGAAATAAATCTTGAACCTATCCCGCGAATGAGAGACGGATTCCGTCCCCATTCTTAATAATATAACACTGTAAAACTTGTTAATATGTATTTATATACTCTGTATTACGCGGTCTTTCTTTACCACACGGGCACGTAGCATTGTTTTTTTTAAAAAATGGGGGGGGGGGGGGGGCAGACATCCGAAATCTTGATAAAAATTTAACAAGCAAAAAAAAAAAAGAAAATTAAATAAGACCACACAAAAAAAAACACAACTATTTCGCCATATCTTCAAAATCCTATCCATAGGAAAGGTGGGGAGGGGGGGGGGGATAAATGTAGCGTAATACATAAAACTTCAATTTTAATCTTGATTTTGTTTATTTCACTACCATTTATTATATTTTCCCCCAAAAAGTGGGAGTCAATTCCTTGAAAATTTAAATTTTCTCTATTTAAATTTTAGAGAAATGTTTGCTGCAAGATGTTACATGTACACGCCTACCACACAACAAAAGAGAAGTAATGTAGTTTCTATCAAATTAGTCGCAATTTTCCATTTATTTTTCTATTAAAACTTGGTAGGTATTTTGGAGGGGCATTTCGTCCTTTCAACGGACATTTTGGTAATTCTTTGTTCGTTCCGTATTTCTAATCCAATCAATTTATAGTTGCAATAAACAAATATTAATATAGATATACATGTTGCCTAAATATAATATTGAAGCAGTCACTCTCTTTGTCGTTGAAAATGATGAAATTTCAAAAAGGCAAAGTTTGAAAATTTTATTGCTAGGTAAATGTTCCATTGGTAGTTGATAAAAAAGAAAATTCGATAAGAAAGACATCTGGTATTGTTTTTCATTAACTTCGAAGTTTACTCAGGGTTTTGCTTCAACTTTCCTTACGTAAATGTGCGAAATCTTTTGAATCCATATGGAAATTGGCAACGCTGTCCATTTTATCATCACCCCCTTTTTGCACATCTTCTAACTCGGTCAAAAGTTTTGTCGAGAATTTTCGTAAAAAAGTAGAAACGGGGGTGAAAACCCCTAAAATCCTTGTTAAACGGTGCATGCTATATATGCTTATTAGGAGCTCTACAATTTTCAGAGTTTCTAAATTCATACAGAAGTTACCGGCATAAATACACCTTAGACACGTCACCCCCAGGAAATCATCCCTCCCCCTTATTGGAAAAAAAATCTGCAAGTACCTGCGCCTGACACCAGTAGTATATAGGGACCCCTTTAAAGCTTCTCCTACACATTTCAATCTCCAGAAAAAAATAAAGGGGGCGTAATAAACATATATATATATAAGACTTTTCAAAACACATCTCGGAAACCCACAGCCGGTCTCGCTCCTCTTACAAGAAAAGCATGACCGACAGTACGTGGGTTTTTGACCCAGCACAAAACATTAAAAGTTATAACTTTTCCTTTTTCCAAAAGATTTTAAAGATAATCTGAACAAGATGCACCATAAGATTCACGATCTTCACAACGTGAATGCTTATTGCAGGCCCGTAGAACACGGGAGGGGGAAGGGGTCAAGTGAAATTATTTAGTTGTCCCACTCTTTGTCAGACTACAAATTTTAAATTTTAAAATAAATCACTGTTATAGGATCAAATTAATATTGCAATACGTTTTTTCATAGTTTGCTTTTAATTTGAATTTCACCCGTGTAGGTACGTTTTCATAAATTGCCATTTGGAAGACTGCTCCTTTCTGGTTTGGTTTTACTATCAGTAAATTTAGTAGAAATACAAAATTTTGGGGACCCTTTATAGATATATATTATGAACATATTCTCTTCATAATTGATAAAATTATGAACTTTCTAGCCACCTTAACGCGAATGAAGAGGGATCATTTGCTTCTTTAAAAAAAAGTTTTAACACGACGTTAAACTTAAAATGCAGATAGATACATGGAATAAAACGTATCATCTTGGTGCACATATCCAGTGTAGAGTGAATAAATTCCAAACGAAAATATCTAAAGTGGTATGGGACACCTATCGCTATTAAAGTGGATAAAAATATATTATAATCAAAATACTTCCATCGGTTTAGAATTTTCGATTGTTACAATATCTGACCATAAAATGTGTTAAAATTTTTGGGAAGGTAAAAATATAACTATATTATCGAACTCATGACTTACAGATTCGGAGTAACCGCTCTAACCCATTCCGTGCGTCGTTAAGTAACAATTTTGGGAAATAAAGAAATTATATAATTATACTTGATTTTAATGTTTATTTCGATGGGAAGGTGTCCCGTACTACCTTTACTTATGCATTGTTCATCAAGCCACTTCCGCCGAGATGCGCACTACCAATATTTGAACAATGCTCCAACTTGTCCTCATCAGATAAAGACACGAGAAATTTTACACAGAATGTTAACAGCTACGCGACTGCTCAATACATCTTCCATGCCTCACACTGTCTCATTGAAATTAAAGAACCAGCACTATCTCATGCTGCCACAGATCTAAAGTTATATTTGTGAGCTTCCATTTTTACTTGTAGCATCTGATTCACCATTGTTATCAAAGAATACTCTCAGTTATATACATATCTACAGTCATTAAACTCAAGAAAGTAAAGGTCTTACAATACAGCATAGTTTATTAACTTTCTTCTTGTAAAAAATAAAAGGGTAACACAATTCAAGTTTGAATACTCATCATTAATGTTGAGAATTATAACAAAGATGTGATGTAGATGGTCATTAAAATTCTACAAAAAAGCAAGCTTAGTATTTTAAGTGATATGTCATGATCCATTTGTTCCGAGTGCTCGAATTTATAAAATTTGATCTACTTTGCAGCACTGCTCTTTCACACCAAACATGTATGAGTCATTATGCTTCGCATGAAATAATCTACAGTATAATGAAGTTTACATGAAATACATGTAGCTATAAAATATTTGGCAAATGAAAAAGAAAAGGAGATTAAAACTATAAAGATGAATATGACACAAATGAAAATACAAACTTTTTCACAACAACATAAAAACTTTTGTCATTTCCAAGAAAAATCTGAGTTTCTTGTCCATGATTTCCCTAGACTACTTATGATGAAAGTCAACAGAACAAATGGCAACATGATTTCTTGGCAAATGTTACAAAAATAAAGAAATAATCAACAATGCATTTTGGTAGGTGGTGATGTATATATTTTTTTTTTCAGATTTAGAAATATAAAGGTTCCGCCTGATTGGTTCCTGGGGGTGGGGGTGGTCGCGAGCCCGGCTGGGAGGGTGGCGGTTTCTTGTAGAATCTGTCGTAATATGATCCCGATCCCAGAGATTCCTGGGGTGGGGCTGGAGGGGGAGGTTCCTTGTAGGAATCGTAGTAACCATTTGCCGAGTAGTCATCATCATAAGATCTAGGGGGTGGTGGAGGTCCTTCTCCTCTTGGGTCTGGATAACTGCAGCCAGAGAAAATACATCAGTTAGAAGAAAGAAATAAAAGCAGTCATACACTATAAAGAAAGTAATTAAGAAGTATTTACAACATAAACTACTGCCCAAAAAGTTTTTTTCAAACACATTTTTTCAACATTTAAACACATTTTAAGCAAATGACTTTTTCAGTGAAATTATTAAAACAACACCAAAATGTAAATCTAAATTTAGAAGTGCATTTCAACAACAGAACCCTTCAGTACAGATGCACTGAACAGGCAAGGTGATCCGCAGAAAATGATGTTATGTGTTGCTGTCCCTGGCAGATGCATTCCGATGATTGGATCCCCTTAAACAGGTCATAAACCCATTCCAGACGGTCTCTGATCACCTGTTACTAGCAATGTTAACACATTATTAATTAAATAAAAACGCTCAATCAGAATCATTCGCAGTACAGCTAGATTCGGAGTCGGTCGGCATACAACAGCTTATTTAAGATCGGCGGCAGATATTTGGCAATAAGGTCGGATTTTGGAATGGATCGGCAGAGGATGCGGCAAGATATCCGAGTTTGCAAACGGACTTGGTTGAATCATGCATTTGGTCCATTTATCATGCTTTGCGGGTTGTCCATGCTCATGGTTCATTTAACGATCGGTTATGTCGGCCTTGTTAATTTCAGTATCACCTATCGCAATCTTTCACTCGCAAGTCCTTTTGTGTCAGTAACCTAAACATTTATTTTCAAAAACAAAACATTAAGAAGTGTTTTAAAAGGTTGCCAAGACACTGGAGAACTACTTACAAGTAACAGCCATTGTCTGTGACACCTCTGATAATCAAACACTTCCATGAAAGGAACAAAGAGAATACTGCCTTGTGTTATTTCAAAACGATAGCTATTGGTCTTTACTGTTTTTCTGCTTGACTGTCACACATTACAGAAGGAAATAACACAGAAAAGTTTTGGCGCATTGAACTTTA